>NMRB01000586.1:167403-195945 GCA_002633025.1 Notospermus geniculatus
ACACCACTTTTCGGTCCAATTCGATTCTCCGCTTGGCAACCAGGTGGCCAAAACCAAAGCTCAAAGTCCAGTAACTCCTGAACTGTACCTTGATTGTCTCCAATTTTTTATCAGGCATGTCAGGTGCATCTAATGAGGATACATGACCCTGGAACATTTCGATTTAACATTTGTCATTTGTTTTTCTGGTACGTTCACCCAGGTGAGCACATGGTCCATGGACCATTTCATTCGTATTTGCATGCGCAAATGCATTTTCTTAACAAACACAGCTTGATGGGACGATTTCTGGCGACCAGCAGGTGCACAAATCGGCAGATCTATAGCTGATCAGCAGTTCAGCTGGTGACAGCTAGATCGGCCCTATTTTCCCAGCTGGCCAGGGACACCTTCGGCAGCCTGATACAGTTTGATTACCTGAAGTACAAAATCCAGGGACAACATCGGCATTCCAAATCCAAGACACAGTTTGAATCCAGAGATTACAGAATCCAGGGACACTTGGTAGTCTGCAAGCACAAAATCCAGGGGGAACTTCTGGCCAATCAAAACTGAAAACCATTTTTTTTTCTATTATTCACTACTTTATGATGACAATTATACAATCGTTACCAGATTTTGATGAGTTGGTAAATGAATACATAAAATACCAAGAAATAAAATGAAGAGAATGAAACTAAATGATTCTCGACAGGACGTCATTCCTATCCACTCAATTTTTGCCATTTTCACAAAAAGTTTGCCACTCATTCTGAAAACTTCAATTGAAAATTTACTAGAAAATGCTGCAGTACACTGTTAGTCGAATATGAAGCCATCCACTATCCTGTCCTTAACACTTAACATGCTCA
The DNA here is from genome assembly GCA_002633025.1 of Notospermus geniculatus. Classification (NCBI taxonomy): domain Eukaryota; kingdom Metazoa; phylum Nemertea; class Pilidiophora; order Heteronemertea; family Lineidae; genus Notospermus; species Notospermus geniculatus. The sequence goes on from NMRB01000586.1 coordinate 168,255, forward strand.
AGGGGCGACCTCAACACTGCTGCTGTAATGGACAAATTTGTCAAAATGACCGATTTCCAGTAAAATCTCAATTGAAATATCCCAACACACGGAATCAAAAAATAGACACAAACTGTCAGCACATTGCAAAGAAACACATACCATCACAGGGTGTGTCACAATTGACCAGCAGGTTTTTCAGAACCCAGCATTAATTTCAAAGTTGCGTAAACTATCGCCTGAAATCACAATATCGCCCGATATTACAATATCGCTTGATATCACAATATCGCCCGATATCACAATATCGCCCGATATCACAATATCGCCCAAAAGGGAAACTGGTCAACTATGACATCACCCTGTAATGCATTCAAAGTTCTTGATTAAAATGGACAGTATCACACCATGGGGGGGGGGGGATCCATGACTTTTCGCAAGAAATGAAAGTGACTTAACATAGCAATATATACAAATTATATACAGAATTAAATGAAGTCAGTGGAAATCTCTGACCGATGCTTGGGAAGTCTGTCCATGGATATTATTTTGGGGGAGACACAGTGTTCCTTCGCAAAACAATTACTGTCACTTTGAAGAATATGATGATTTTTTAAAAACAATATCTGAGGATGAAACAGTCTGACATTCTCCAAAGATACTGGGTGGCTTTATGTCAAAGATGGGACCTGAGTGCCAGGAGAAAATCCAGGCGCGGATCCAGGGGGCGCACCTGGCACGCGGCCCCTTTTTGGCCAACAAATCTATAAAACTGACCATGAAATTCTGGAATTTGGAGCAAATCATTGAAATTCAAGGCAAATTTAAAGTTTCTAGCACAGTGTGCCCCCTCTTTTCACAAATCGTGGATCCGCCCCTGAAATCGGCACTGTCCGAGTCACTCTGTCGGATGAAGATGGGTTTGACTGGGACGAACCCGGAACCTCAGAGGCGACAGTTGCCGATGTTTCAACTACACCAGTTTAGGGATCGTCTCCAAAATACAAACGTTTGGAATTCGTTGAAACGAATTTAAAACCACTTTCCATAAACGAAATTGAAACGCAAAAATTCGTTTGAGAACTGCTTGAAAAACGTTTGACATGGCCCGCATTTTCGTTGCTATTTCGTTTGATCCGTTTGATTTCTTCAGAGAAACGTTTTAGAATTTTGTCGAGCGAGACAAACGTTCCAATGCGTTTCAAACGAACAACGTTTTTTTCCAAGCACAAGAAACGTTTGTGCATTTCGTTTGACATGAAAACATTTTGCATTCTGATCGGCGCTAAAAACGTTTGAATTTCATTCGGTGCATGAAACGTTTCATTTTCGTTGGGAACAAAAACGTTTGCACTTCGTTGCGGAATTCGTTTGGTACTTTCCGTTTGGTTTTCGTTTGGGGAGAATTCGTTTCAAAACCGTTTGGAAAATCGTTGGAAAATCACTTCAGTTTCGTTGGAGTATAAAAATTCCAAACGATTTTCAAACGATATTGACATACGTTTGAAACGCGTTTGAAACGAAAACAATTTGGAGACGATCCCTTAGTGAAGTATCGGTCACAAATTTCCACTGAAAACTCTAGAGTAACCAAAGTGAGATTACTACAATGCAAAGTTACTGTAAAACAAAATATTTACGGTATTAGTGCATGGCCATGTGTTACATCAGAATCTCATTAGATTAAACGTGACCCCATACCGTCTAATTATAATAACATAAAGTATTCCGTCGCTACGGCTAGAGTTTGATGGAGAAGCATTAACCTTTTCACTGCCAGGTGCTATTTCATTACAACAGTAAAATGCTGGAAACAACGGAAACTGTGTCATGTAGGTATTCATTGGTAATGTACTCCGTGAGAGCTTTCCAATGAATTTTTTGTCCATATCCTGAAATTTTGACAGAATGCACCCTGGCAGGGAAAGGGACGTTGAAAGAAATACACGGATTGCATTGAATTATTGAAGTGAAAATGAAATTGGCATTCATATGGTCAAAACAACCGACATTAGCTTTCATTTCCAGTGTATAGGCCTAGTCCTCTAATTCGGTCAACTCATGGTGGCTGGTGAAGGGATATAAAAGTTTCTACCAAGGCCACACAGATTAGTTTTTTTTGTTGAACAGCCAAAATGGTGCGGAATGATCTCAGGACACAGTTCCTACAGACATCTCATCTTCTGATGACATTATTCGATCAAACTTAAACTGTGCAGACCCACGAATTCGAGAATCGTCTATATATGGAAGAACTGATTTGATTTTTGCCACCAAAATCCCTCAGTTCTCCCAGGATTGATAACACAGCCGTAAGATGGAATTGAAACGTTCCAAATATACTCAACTTGGAGTAATCAACATTGGACATGTTTCAGGTTTTGGAGCGCAACGTAAAGAGTACCCAGTACTCAAAGTTCGCAATCTTGAGTACCAGATACTCAGCATTCAATTTCAATTTCGCATACTCAGAAATGAGTATTGAATTTGTCACCTATTCAGTATTACGAAATTCAGTAACTAGGTCGCATAAACGTCACATGGACAGATGACGCAAATATATGGAACTTGATACGGTTAAAACGTCAATAGTTGTGAAATTCAGTGTCAATAGTTGTGAAATTCAGTGTCGTATGACATGATAATGATAGAAATTAGGTCAGTCGAGATAAGTTTGACCCAGAGGTCCATGGACACGGCAAAATTCAAGGGCTATCTTGCTGGATATGAACCAACTAGTACAGTTTAGAAAATTCTTCAGGTTAATCAGCAATGACTATTTTCTTGCACAGAAATAGAGTTCTGCCTTCCAATGGTGAAAGGCACCATCTCTACTCGACCAGTGGGAGCATGGTTGGTTGAAGTAAGAGCTAAACTCAATACTGCCATGTACTTGGTAATATAAGATAGGGCCACTACTACAGTTGGCCATACCCCCACTGATGACAAGCGGAGACACTGCCTTTCACCACCAGAGGGCAGAGTTGTTGTTGCTGTTTTTAGAATTCCCCCCGCACGTTGAAATAAAGTGGCCTCACGTTACAACATTTCAGGAAGAGCTGGCCAGTCCGATGTCATGTTCATGCTGGTACGTAGCCAACCAGAACTGGCAAAATTCCTGCAAATGTAACTCTGAGGTGCCGACTTTTGGAACAGCCAGCTATTAAAGTTCGTCGATAGATACTCAAAATACAGTCGGGCCAAGTGGCCAGTTGAGGCAAAGTCCCAAAATTTGTCTGTGTAATTTTCTTATAGCATGTGAAATACAAGTCTGCATGAACAGCAAGGCCAACATTATTTTTCAAAGACAATTTTAGCGTCAACTTGACTTGTGCCAGGGGAACTCATTGGCTGCTGCTGCTGCTGCTGCTACTGTTGTTGCTGGTTGCCGCGCTCAGCCGAAGTCGAATAGAAAACGACCTGGCACTTACATGGCATCTCACCCATACAGCTTCTCACTAAACTCAACTTTGGCAATACAAGGTTGTCTCCATGGAAACTGAGCCTCATGGTCGGACTCGATGCCTTGTTGCTACTGGTGCTGTTGTTGCTGGTTGCTGCGCTCAGCCGAAGTCGAATAGAAAACGATCCGGCACATACACGGCATCTCACCCATATAGCTTCTCACTAAACTAAAGGGGCTGTTCGTTTTCGTCACTTGAGGAATCTGAGTTGTGATCCTTGGGAAAACGGAAGAAGCTATGCACTTGCAAATCGCAGGGATTATTTCTTGTGCTGTACAGAATAATCACTGCAATTTGCAGCTTAATAGCTTTCTCCACTTTCTCAAGGATCACAACTCATATTCTTCAATTGATGAAAACGAACAGTCCCTTTCGGCAACACAAGGTCATCTCCACGGAAACCAAGCCTCACGGTCGTACTCAGTCTTGTTGCTATGGAAAAGACTATTGTTGTCGCCGTCATCATCAAGAAATACATGCCACGATGCTCCAATAAAGCAGAGGGCACTGATCATCTTCTTGATCAATGTTTGTTTTCTTCTTTTTCTTCCTCTTCCTCTTCTTCGGCAGCTTGGAAACAAGCCTCAGTGCTTTAACAAAGCAAAGGGTGAAAATTGTCGTCATCTTCATCGTTGTCGTCATCAATAAATAATGCCACGTTGCTCTAAGAAAGCAGAGGGCACGGATTATCTTCTTGATCAATGTTTTTTTGCCTTTCCTCTTTTCTTCTTCCTCTTCCTTTCAGAAGCAAGCCTCAGTGCTTCAACAAAGCAAAGGGTGAAAATTGTTGTCATCATCTTCATCATTGCTGACATCATCATCACGAAATAACGCCACGATGCTCCAATAAAACAAAGGGCACTCATCATCTTCGTGATGACTAATGTTTTTTTCTTCCTCTTCTTCTTGTCTTCTTCTTCTTCCTCTAAGGAGCAAGCCTCAGAGCTTTAACAAAGCAAAGGGTGAAAATTGTCGTCGTCATCTTCATAGATCATCTTCACGACGATTAATGTTGGTGGTGGTGGTGGTGCTCTTCTTCTTGGCCTCTTCTTCTTCAAGTCTTCTAAGGAACAAGCCTCAGTGCTTTAACAAAGCAGAGGGTGAAAATTGTCGTCGTCATCTTCTTCATCATCGTTTAGAAATACACGCCACATTGCTCTAAGAAAGCAGAGGGCAGAGGTCATCTTCTCGACGATCTTTTGTGTTTCTCCTCCTCCTCATCTTCCTCCTCCTCGTGTTCCTCTGTTACAGCCTGTTTCCACTAAAATGGATTCCGTCATGGTTTGCAGCACGGGATGCAGTTTGACTTTTCAAAGGTTTTTCTAGAATCCTCCGATGTCATAACAGCACATGGCCTGTTAATAGTCGACTTTACCGCCGTTAGAGACTGCCTGTTAGCGGTCCTAGAACGCCGCAAAATTTGACGTCAGATGTAAACCATGGCATCCACGTCATTATGAATGACGTCGTGGCGTGCACTTCTCTGTGACGTCACATTCCATGACGTTCTAGGACCGCTAACTGGTGGCAGCCTCTGACGGCAGGGAAGTCAGTCATTATTGTAGTCACTGCGAAAACTGCACCATTTGTTGCAAACCGCATGGAAACCACTTTAGTAGAAACAGGCCTTTAGCAAGTCACAGTGCTCTATGAAAGCAAAGGACGAAAATTCATCATCAGCATCATCATCATCACTGTCATCATCTTCATCATCAGACACGCCCCACATTGCTCTAACAAAGCAAAGAGGGCCGAGGACCTTGTCCTCAAAAACCCCACAATACCCTAACAAGGTATAGGGGAAATGGGCAAAGCACTGGAATTCCAGAACTAGATTTCTAAAATTCAGGTGCAATGCCCCACAATTTCTGTGCAAGAAAAGTAGTCAAGCCTGAAATTGAAAATAGGCAACGGGTCACGGACAGTGTCCGGCGTCAAAACCATAATTGTCCGTCACAAGCCGTAATACGCCTGCTAATTTGTCTAACTCATTGTGGGTCTAGTGGTCATTTCTTGGGGCGTTCCCGCCTGTTGACTTACGTGCTGTCTGCTTCGTACGAGCCATCTTGTTCAAATGGTATAATATGTGGTATACATTTTTAGTCAGGGTGTAAAAAGTTGTAATATGCAAAATATTTTCGTAAAATCAGAAAGTTTAAAGGATTCAAAATATCAATGGATAAAATGATCACAACCCATCCAAATATTAAAGGGAAAATACCTCTCAGAATCAAAGATAAGGGATGTCAGTTTGGAATTCTGGGTGTTTTTTACCAACTCGTGTGCCCCCAGTGTCCAGCAGATGACATCTTCTGTCCTTTCTCACATCCTGTGATGTAAAATGAAAAATATTTGAAGAAAGGTTGTTCCTATCAACCATCTGAAGAATATTTCTCCAAATTTTTTCCAATTTATTGCCAAGGCGTTTAGAAAACTTCAACAGAAGATACCGTCTGCTCAAACCTGGGGGCAGATGAGTTTTAAAACTCTTGATGGTTACACTCAAAGTGGAATATTTCTCTGCAACTTGCTGTTTTGTCAACATGCAGCTAAAAGGACTTCAAAAGTCAGCAAATCGAAATGCAAATTGTCAAATCCTATAGACTGGAGCACATGTATGGCTCCCCTATAGGTCTATAAAATCGTTGTTTCAATATTCGTTCCTTTTCGCTTGAGGTCGAACGGTCCATAAGCTTTAAACTCCGTTTCATTTTCCTTGAGCTTCAAGTCGAATAGTTCACAAGTTGAATTTTTCTCTTCTTTTTTTCGTGGGAGGAAGATCCCCGTATGTGTAGGCCCCTTGTCTTCATTTTCTCCTACGCGACGTCCACGCACTTGGTTCCCGTACCGCTACTCGATGACCGATGCCATAAACATCAGTTCAGGAGAGCGTGGGATGATCGGGTTGCCAGGGGCAACCGGTACGAATCCCAGGAACATGAACATCCGCACGAGAGACGCTGAAATTGGAAACATTAAGAACTGTAAACCCTGTTTAAAACAGCCAAGTTTTTGTTCAAATTTTCTGAACCAGTGGGAGTCGAACCAGAAACCTCAATGTGGCAATGTTTCTACTGCACCACTCTGACCTGCCTTCGGCGATCTGTTGCCACGGCAACCTACCTCGATCCGTGCGATCTTTCTTGAAGCAAATAATGACGTGAGAGCAGTGAAGTTCCTCTTCTGCGTATTCCAGGAGTGAGACGAAACTGGAGAAAAAAACAAAGTCATTAAACACAGGCCTTTATATTCCCCCAAATTAACGACGTTTAACGTTGGAGCCCAAATTAAGGGCACCCAAATTTGAGTCTTGGTTTACATTTAAATGGGAATCTCAGATGCCTGGAAATGGCGTCTTTTATCTTCTATTTTCAAAAAAATTTCTAACGAGGGGGGAACACCCCCTTGCGCTCCTCCCTGACTGCGCCTTCGGTGCTCTGATGGGGCATTTGGCCCCATACCACCGTAAACAGACATAGCCCAAATTAGGGAATATAAAGGCCTGTAAAAAACATGTTAAAAATATCTGACGGGAAAGTTAACGATAACCTGAATCAATGACCTCTTTATTAGGGATCAGACACTAGTTGATCATTCTTATTATGTTGACCTCTACACCCTCGATCCCTGGGCCCCACTCTGGTCGAAATCCTGGACACGCGCCTGGGTGAGGTACGCATTGAAACCCAACTGAACTCCAGTGAGAAAGCTCTCATAAAGAGGGAAGTCCACTCCCCACAAGTATGTCAGTATTCATAAGTAATCTAACATGGCAAACTGACAATCATTGTATTCTAGGTTTTTAGACCAAATCTGTTGTCAATTATTCCATAATGACTCAATGTGGGAGTTGAGTGACAAAGTGACCCATTTTTTAGCAATTAAGAGCATTACACAAGAACAAGTTATTTATGACCATTGTTCTCAATTCTTCTGAAGGAAATACTTACAGACCTATATTCTTGAGTGCTGTATTGACAAGGAACTGTTCTGGGTCCCCTTGTTGAAGAAACAATGGGACCCAAGCACAAAAAGGCAAAATGCCTGGGACAGAACCTTCACGTTCGTAGTCTCTACACAAAATCAATGACCATCCTCCAAGTCCAATGGGGATGGATAGGCCTACACCATTCAGTAAGGCTCCCTCTAAGTTCAATTCCAGTGCCCTCTCTGTTTTCATCAGGCAAACCAACCCAGCTCTCATAGTCATAAACATCGTTGAGTTCTGATTTCTCCCAGCATGTCTTGAATACTGGTCACCAATAGAAAAGCCACTTCACTCTTGTGATCAGTAGGAGCATGGTTGGTTGAAGTAACAGCCTACCTTTTACTGCCAAGTACACTCTTCTGTACAGTATAGCTATTACTTCAAGTAAGCACCTTCCCACTGTTCACAAGAGCACTTACTGCCAGAATCATAGCCTACCTCTCCTTTGAGCCCTCGGGCAGTATTCCGCTCGGGACTTCCACATAGAGCCGTCCGCCCATGACATACGTGTTCCAAGAGACTTCAATGCCATCCGCCAAGTTCACCGCAATGCACAGGTTCGAGGCATCTTGTGCATTCTTCCACACCAATTCGCTTGCGTTGTCCAAGTAGACGTTTTCGAACGCAAGTGAATTGGTGGTGACAGGGGGCGCTTTTAAAACCCCCAGGCTGTTGCCCTCTGTCGGAGACGACACGTTGACAGCCCGGGGAACATCAGGAACACTGCCGAGGCCCTGTACCCAGACGTATAAAATACCTCTTGACAACCCTGCAATATGAACATTTACATGTACATGTAAGACTGAAGAGACATTTGACGCAGACCTAGCCCTACGCCACACAAGTTATGTAACACTTCACTTTTTTCAGCCAGCTGACTCGGACCGAGGCGAATTTTAAAGAATATTTGCTTGAAAACAAAAAATCGGAATTAAACAGACCATAATGACAGAAGTACAGCATAACAGTTAACACAGCACCTCTGTAGAGAAATACCCTACAGAGCCAACAACAAAAACTGAAATAGAAATTGGACCATGCAGTCCCTTTAACACTGTGACGTCATCATTCCCGTCGATGTCATCCGAAGCATGGGGCCAATTTCAAACAACTATTCCGGCGCAACAAAACCAATGACCGGAGTGAAAATAGGCTCCATATCCACATAATTATGTATATTTTTCATTTATTCCATTATCATGCGAATTGAGGCTGTATATTCCAATTTATTGAACAAAGAATGAAATGAATTTTCGATGCGTCACAAACATGGCCGCTCTCTCTTTTGTGAAACCACAACTTACATGTTACTACTACTTATAGACGGCATTGCTTCTTTAGTCTCTTTTTCTTCCGGCCCAAAGTTTTCTATACTATGTATTGCCTTTGAGGCACTTAAGAACATAACTAAACTCGGTCGCACTCCTCTGCGAATCCGCTCGAAACACAAAGTTAAGAAATACTTTTTGTCGTCACTCTGAAATCTTCCTCCTGTCTGCGCGAATGGTCGAATGTCACTTCCGAACTTTACCGAAGTCTTACGGACTTTTATTTACGAATTTTTAAAACAATGTCAACAAAGAAAATTTAGTCTATCAAAGCCAAATAATATTTGAACGATTTTGATTAACACAGTATACAAAATTGGTACTTTGTTGTTGAGAAATTGAATTTTCATTAAAATTGAATTTCATATTTCCCATGAGGCTGTGGGAATCCAAGATGTCGCAGCGAGAAGCCAGTCGAAGCAGGTTGGCAGCGAAATAAACTCATATTTTATCTCGAATGAAGTTTTGATCGAGTTCATATAAAGTCTGTCGTGAAGAGTTTGTAAAATGGAATAGAAATATGTCCACTTTGCCGGGGTTTCGCCCAAGTAATCGATGTGAATCTTGATTTGAATGCGCTTGACCAGTCCATCCTGTCATCATGGTCATCCATCATGCACTGCAGTGCAGACAGTGCATTGTAGTGTGTAGGCCTAGTGCACAGCACAGCCACAGGGCAAAGGTGCCACGCCCATCTATCTCTGGTAGCAGACTATGTGGCGTCAACAGAGTGCAGTGACTGTCATCAGCAGTGGCAGCAACTACAACCACCTAATTAATTGCTTGGCTTGGCTTGGCCGTTCGTTGGGCCATGATGGGCTTCCTATCCGGATCCTAGCAACCAGCCAGCCGCCGCATACAGTCAGTCATAGTACTCATACCATCCATGGCATGGCATTTTTTCCATTTCAGTGTGAAAATTGCAGCCTCGGCTGTAGTCTGTTCGGAATGTGATTTAAAAGGAGACATCACTATCGGTGCTCGGACAGTCGTGCACCCAAAGGCAAAGATTCTGGCTGAAGCAGGCCCTATCATCATTGGTGAAAGTAACCTCATTGAAGAACAGGTGGAAATTGTGAACAGGTAAATCTAGAGATGAGTTGATAAAAAGTACACGTCAGAGGCCTGCTTTCTCTGGGCCCGGAAGAGGCTAGAGGAAGGGCAAAGTGGCGGAGTAGGATACGGATCCACCGCTCCTGCCTGTGAAACAAAAAAACAAACATAGGGGCCTAGGCCTAAAAATCACAATAATATGTAAAGATCAGTGATCTCGTGAACTCACGCAGCCGTTACCTAATCGGGGGGAGACCCCCGAACCCCCCCCCCTTTCTGGGGGAGACCCCCAGACCCCCTTTTGAGGCCTGCGGCCGGCTGGCCTCTAGGCCTGTTCCTGCAAATGATGTTTTTCGTGACGCCGCGCACCGTGACGTGTCGTCGTGACGTGACGCGGCGGACGGCTGATTCCGGCCGCGGCGGAAAGGATGATGGTTTACGACATCCACAAAATCGCCATATTGCGTCAAGGTGTTGAGATTCACGGACTACACATCTCTCTATTGATTTTTCCATTGAATTTTGTAGATTTTTTTACACACACGTAACCATTAGACTCACTTCGTGAGCCGCTTCGCGGCTCACTGCATGAGTTATTAAAGAAAATATCAACATGTGTGTTGTTAAGTTACTTACAATATTGTTCACTCCCACAGAGTTATTGTAAGGAGAAAATGCATAGTTGGCAGAAATTCTTTTCTATACAACGGATGTCTTATTTTATCTTTCCAGAGCTGCAGCTAATCCAGGCTCGCCTTCCAAGAATCAGTCTGTCATGATTATTGGTAGTAACAACGTCTTTGAAGTTGGTGCTTGTATCCTTTACTGTCCTTTATTGAGAGGTGTCCTTTGCTGGCACAGTGTACACTCAGGATGGACAGATACTGTCCCTATCCTAGAGGTGTCCTGATTACTCCATGTATCAGGTTCCTGCCAGAAATTGAAAGAAGGGGGTACAGCAGCTCAAGGGGTGTCACAGGCACCCTGAGGTGGAGGATCTGAAAACTTTCTCCTGAAAATTTGTTTTTTGGGCCCTGAAAACGCATCCTCCTGACATTTGGAAGAACTCTGCATTGCTCAGCAGACAGAAGGGGTACATAGCCCCTTCTTCAAGCTATGGGGAGATATGTACCCCCTACCCCCCCCCCCCCACTGGCAGAAAACCTGTGTATAACCAAAACGAGAAGAACTGGCCAGTTCGGGGCCGAAGTTTGGTACCCTGCTGACCTTGAGGACTGCCATTCTGCATGTACCAGTCAATTATGGGAGGATACCAGATTCTGACAAAGTACATGTTTCACTGGGACGAGTTTTCAGCAAACCAAAATATTCCTTGACTGATTTGAAGATTGTGAAGCGGCCAATATCGGCGACAATAACGTCTTGGAGGCAAAATGTCATGTCGGGCGCGAGACGTCGCTAAGCAGTGGTTGTATAATTGGGGCGAAATGTAAGGTCACAAGCAAGGAGATTCTTCCTGAGCGTACGGTCGTGTTTGGTTCACAGTGTCAGAGGAGAGTTCAAGCCGAGAAGCCACCGGTAAGTTTGAGTCCTGATAGCCGAGTGGTTATCACATCTCAGCAAGCAGCAGGTTCCGGGTTTGAATCCAACCTGGGCCATACAAAATTAACCAGCCCTGGCTCTTCAGTCCATTTCATGGGACAGTAAGCCATGGTGACTTGTATCTTGTGCCTTTGAAAGGGCAAGAAAAAGACTCCATCCAAGTGAGGAACATGAGTAGCTTGAGATGGCCTCTTCCATACTTACCAGGGCCAATAATGCTTCGGCTTTGGCCCTGATGGAAAAATCAGAACACAGAAGCCGTAAATCGGCCGATTTTCAGCAGGTTTTGGAAATAGGTGCCATTCAGCGTTACAACAGCATGACTCTGACTCTTGAGAACTTAGTACATGTAATTCAATTCAGTTCATTTTTTTCAGGCCCAGACGTTACAGCTTGATTTTCTCTCAAAAATTTTGCCAAACTATCATCACTTGAAAAAGACGAAAACACAAAAAAAGGTATTGTATAACAAGCAGAAAATTTGTACAACTTTAAAAAATTCTCCGCTTATGTTCACATGAGGATTGTTGCTGTGGTAGAGGGCAGCAGTAATCAAAACCAACACAAGGGGCGCCTTTTGTGTGGAAATTGTGACCTCCTCCAGCAAAACCAGATGCTTATTGCAAGAGATCATCATTGCTGCAGCTTTAACCCATATGTGCACAAGCTATTTTTTGACCTAAACCCCCTACTGGCACAGGCCTATTGTGCGCGCGACGTGAATATTGTGCCTATGATGAATAGAATTGTTGTAAAAAATATTTCGTTCAAATTAGACCCAATGAAGTATACATTTTTGGAAACTAGAATGTCTCAGCTTTCTTTTTATGCCATAATATTCAGTATATCTTATTGTCAGGAATCAATCCTGGCTTGGAGAATCTGGCCATCTGTTTTTCGGAACTTTTTTCCACATCAATTTCTCAGTTTTGAGTGAGAAAATAAAATATTGAATGTTGACAAAGCACCAAAGTAAATGCTGCAAAATATGCCCAAGACAACAAGTAACAAAAGGCAGAAAACCTTTTTGTAAAATCTCAAAGGGCCTTGACACAGTGACAATTTGAAAAAAACTTGTCCGGGGCCTATTTTACTGACTTTAGCAAAAAAACATGCCCTGATTCACTTCATCATCAGAGTCACCCATCTCTAACTAGTTGACTACAAAGTAGTAATGGATGTACACCAGGCCTGCCTGGATACACTGCAAGTAAACATACGCAAGTTTCCTCCAAGATAACAGCGCGAAAACACGCATTAAAAGCAACCCAAACATCAACATCGGTCCCTTTAAATGCTAACTCCATTACTATGGCAACGTAATGCCGATTCGCATCACAAATTATGCTTTTTCTCCCTCAAAATCGGCCAAATTTCATCGTTCTTCCTCGCAGTGTGTAGCAAAATGGTTTATCTTCATTGGAGAGCCGATGCCAGTACAGTGACGTCATCGGGGATTCCCCACGTGCAAGTTAAAAATTCCTACGCTGTATGGCGTAGTTGTGTCCTTATGGGCTTTTTCTGACCTACGCCATACGGCGTAGTTGTGCACATATGGGTTAACCATTTACTAGCAAAGTACCCGTCGAATGACGGGTCAGGAACGTTTTTGTTGAAACGCGGGTGTTGTCCATAAAGCCGTGTTTAACTGACATCCGTTATCCGTTTTTCATCTTGATCGCTACATGTTTTTACACCCCCATCCAAACTCTTTTCAGAATGATTGAATCATCAAACGTGAATGGACGTCTCCATTTCAAAAGTAGAAGATACAGCATGTAATGGACTCTACATTTTTGGTGGCTGCCTATTTTTCTCCATGGACTCTAGTCAGATTAGTCACTGCCACTGTACCAGCTTGATTATGTAGAAGGGGAGGGGCATGCTTTAATTTCCTGTACCTTGTTATCATTTTCTTCAGTCAGGCTCCGAAGCGGACATTTGGAGTATTCTTCTGCCTGCGTGGAGTGTGGCGAGATGAAGAGTAGTGTGTACTTAATCCTTTCATTGTCAAAAGGCAGTTTTGGCATGACATTACGTGGATGGGTGACCGGTACGACGATACATCTGGCAGACTTTGCAAGTCAAACCTGGAAGTTAAGCAACATTGAACGCGATCACTACGTGGATGGGTGACCGCTGCGTATAATAGGCATACAACCTCATTTCAGGGGTTGTTACTTTGTATGCTTTGTATGTTCATGTAGTTGCTGAGAAGGTAACCTGGGCCCAGGTTGGCCAAAAATCGTGTCAACCTGATTCTTTCAATCTTCTGAATATTTATCAAGATTATTGTAAAGCACTTGTGCCAATCTATTTTTGATATAAAACAAAGAATATTGAACTTGGTTGTTATTTCAAATGATGTTATTGTTACCCTCCATTGCAAAACCAGTGCTAGGCCAAAGTCACACGGAAAATAAGCCATTGAACAGATTCTAAGAAAGACAGCAAAGGTACAAAATATCCCCTGTATTTTCATAATCTCTTCAACCCGAGAGACGAATCTCAAAACGACAAGGATATGTTCATGTACGCTGAAATCTGAAACATAACCTCAGGTGAAACTGAATGACGTGATGCAGACAACCCCATGACAGTGACTCAAAAGAATTGTGCCTGAGTCGACTATAGCTGAATCATGGATTGCATCACGTCACCTGGTTTCAGATCGAATTTTGGTTGAGATTTCGGCGAAAGTGCACAGATCTTTGAATTCGAGAATTGTCTATGCATTGCAGGCGCAGATTGAGATGGGGTGCCCCACAGGTGCTCGCCTCCCCTTTTGGCCAACAAATCTGTAAAATCGATCTTGAAATTCTGAAATTTGGAGCAAATCATTGAAGTTCACCACAGATTTCAATGTTTGTTGCACAGAGTGCCCCTCTATTCCCAAATCCTGAATCCGCCCCTGCATTGCATCAAGTCGTAAATGCAAACTGGACATCAGCAAGATCAATTTTCTCCGTAAATGCAGATGAGAACATACAAATCACACCGTAACCAGTGACCAGTAAAACACCATCACGTTGAGACCAGGACAGCGTCAAACTGTTTTGGAAAGCTGCACCAGATCTCTTATTTTTGCTGTTTTTTCCTGTCCAAATGGTGGTGGGAAAACAGGATGCACAATACGATGATGATTCATCAATTCCAAATCGGTCTTTTTGCGTATCCCGCATAATCCGCAGACGAATTCCCCAGCTCCGAAAAACTTGGCTGGAATAAATAAAGCAAAAGTTGTAGAGATGTTTGATTTTTCCATCAGGGGCGAAGCCATAGCATTATTTGCCCCGGTAAGTACGGAAGAGGCCTTTCCAACAAAGATGGTGGCCTACTAGTTCTCCTACGACGTCGTGGCCATTCATTGCCCAAGCATGATACATGTATAACACCACCGAATGCACCGTCTCGGACAGTTGTTTGGTACTTAAATATTTGTGCCCAGCTTAGCGTGCCAGATACCATTCAATGATCACTAAGTGGTCATGAATGGTATTAAGCTTCTGACGTCATATGGTGAGCACTGTTAGACCGCCATCTTTGTTGGACAGGTATTTGAGAAAAAAAACTTACTTGCTGGTAGTTTATCAGCTGCTATTATTGTTGATGAAGCTGGATGCTTCAGTACAAAATGGATCATCAGAGCTTTTGTCGTTCTTTCTTCTTTACCACAGAATCCACAGGTGACAGATTCTGAAAAAAAGAAGAATGAAGGAATGAAAACAGAGGAATGAAAGACAGATAAATCTCAGCAGATAAATGCAGTATGTTGGGGTGGGGGTGTTTGGAGTGGCACAATAGAGGTACAATACAGACCGTACCGGGAATCGAACCCTGATCTCATTCTCCTGAGTGCAAGGCAGGTGTTCTTTTCTATCGAGCCAAAAGTCCAGCGTTAGGCCGGGCTCGAGGGCCTACACCTCCTACATCAACCACAATATGACACTGCATTTTGTGTAGGTGTTGTTCGCAGGGCCTACACAGTTTAGATATTCTTACCTTCATCTGAATGTTCAGCAGTGTCGCCCTCTTTTGCATCAAGGCCTACTCCGTGCACTCTCTTGAAATGGTCCGCTAGCAGGACCATACTGCTCGCTGTGGCATTGCAAAGTCCGCAACAGAACTCAGGATGATCTAAAATAGAAAAGATGTTGAAACTACATGTACTCAGCAAGAAAATAGATTTTTAGACTAGAGAACAAATTTGGCCCAAGATGGTAAGAACCTTACCGGCACTTCCTCCTTTCTGTGCCGACTGGTTTCCCCTGGCACACCTTGGCTCCATTGCCAATCTCTCCTCAACGAAAGCCTTCTTAATCATTTTTGCTTGCTCAGTAAATTCGGCGATACGTTTTGGAATTGCCAAAGATGCTCGTCTACGCGGTCGTTTCGTCACTGCTGGCGATTTTCTCGGTGTCCGTTTTGATCCCTTTTGCGGTGATTTTCTCGGTGTCTGTTTTGACCCCTTTTGCGGTGACATTGGGACAGATTTCCCGGGACTTTCTTGGCGGTATCTTTTGCTTGACAATTCAACATTAGTTGGCAGGTCAAATCCCAAATGTTCAGTGTCGGACCCGCCAACCACAGATGCCACTGTGGCTGCCTGAATATCAACTGTCCCAAGTCCCTGTTTTAGAGCGTCCTTCACATTTTCTGTTCGAGACATTTGGCTATCGTCTTTTTCGTTATCGGAAGTGGATATACCGCACTCGTTCTCATCACTGGCCATTTTGGAAACCGACCGGCCCCGACTGTCAGTGACAGCACACCACGACACAACAGACAGGCTAGGCCTACTCTAGGCCTACTGTTAAAAAATGGACTTTTTTATTGTCAACTCGGTGACTGCTGACAGCTCCAAATGCAGTATTCAGTTCATTGAAATAGGTAAGGATAAATGGCCTGCCGACAGAACAGCGCAAAACCATCAAACATCATGAACATGGCGGAGGTTCTCTTATTTGTGAGAGAATCCAGCATGAATCAGGCGGCGTGACCACGTGACCACTGAACACCACCATCTGCTCACTTCCGGCAACAAACCCACGTGGAGGAAGCCATTCTCGTACCCAGGTATACCTAAATATGTATATTATGCATAAATATCAAACAAAAGTTTAAATATTTCTTCATAATGAACATTCTTTGAAGTAAAAATCTCTAAAGATAGACATCTTAGTTGATTTATTCTTCTTAACAGCCGTTTGAGAGAACAAAGTCTTTTGAATTGCAACTTTGCAGTACCTGGAAAGGAGGTTGAAAGTGCTTGACGACAAATGTTTACAAATGGCGTCTGAGAGGCCAGTTTGACAGGAAAATCTCAGGAATTTGAGGATAATTCTTCAGGTAGGCCTATACCCCTGATTGCTCTAATGTTGGGTTTGGATCGGTTCTAAGGTAGACTAGCTTCTGTTGAACTGTTGGGTATTGACGCAACTGAACCCGAATCGCTTCATTTGATCATTTTTAGGCCCGCCCATGCGCTGCATGCACTGGCCACTGCAACATGCATGCATGTGCAACATGTGCATAGGCTATGCATTATGCCACCATGTCCATGGCCATGCACTGGCACTGCCATGACTGCATCTTTCTCTGCAGATGTCATGCACTGATCAATGCTGATGGAGTGACCATGGGATGCACACACTTGCACACTCAGTCAGTGAGTAGGGGCAGGAATGGAGAGAGAGNGGCAGGTTAGCTACAGGTATGGACTATGGAGAGGGGCAGCAGGTAGAGGGGGGCAGGTATATTTTATAACTCGTTAGGCCTACTGTCGTTCAGTCCCCTGCAAACTATCATCATGTCGTCTATGGACCCATCAAATGACATGTCAGCGTGTCCTACGAATGTAGGCCTAATTGTTGCAATTGCAAGTTGACCGAGTTTAACTCGTGTTGCTAATAGTAATTCTACATTCTTTTATGTTTTACAGAACCTCAAGTGTTCCTTTGGCGTCGTCATCATGCCTATCACCCGAGTACCCATCGTCCATAAATTTGGGATCATCTCCCACAGCCAGAGATTAGAGCTACAAGAACGCCTCCTGAAGCAGTCTTACCTACAATCTGTTGGGACAAGAGATGCTCTTTCGCAGACGAGGAACCCGATCGAGGTCACAGATGAGTTTATAAACCAATATAACTCATCGCGAAGCTTTGATGAGAAGGAACGGTTGGATGACCTCGCCCACAAGATGCTGGAGAGAATTAAGGTGTGGAAACTCCCTTAGTGGACACCTCTGCCAGGAGGACACCTCTATATTAAGGAGGTGTCACTGTTTGTGGAACCTCTCTATTAAGGACACCTTTGTGACTGACAGCTGCTGTACTTAATTGAGAGGTGTCCTGATTATAGAGGTGAAAATAGAAAATAGAAATGATCAGTTTGGGAATGAACTTCGGTGTCCTGAATAGGGAGCTGTCCGGAATAGGGAGGTGTCCCAGCAGCGGTGTCCGTTAAGAAGGGTTTACTGTATCATTTATTCTGCAGAAATTTACATCATTATGACATTGTGTAGGATTTAAAAGCGTAAAAGTCAACGAGCATTGTGAAGTTAATTTGTTAAGGCCCGCCCATGGCAGGTCACATGGCCTGCCAAAAACAAACCTCCAGTGTGTTGTAAACTTTTTGCCGTTTTTTTTTGCAGAGGCGAGCTGGTCTGAGAGACGGTGGAAAGGGAAGCCATGTTGACCTTCCAATAGCCTGGACAGAACTTTCTCAACTGGCCCAGTGTAAGGGGGCCATTCAAGAAGGTAGGTGTGGCAGGGATCATAGTCCTTCAGAATCTAAGTCCGGTTTTATTGTTCAATGAGGGATTAGGATATACGGCTATAGAGACCATGACCATTTGAACACGGCCATATAAACTCTACCATTGATATCAGAACTTATAAACCCAAACTTTAACTTTTTTAACAATTTACAAAATTTTAAAAAAAAATTTAAAATTTTTTAAAAATTTAAAATTAAAAAAAAAATTTTAAAATTTTTAAAAAAAATAATAATGATAAAAATTTCTCTTCCCAGATTGTCTCGACGTTCTCATCACGTCCCTCGACCAAGCGCCACTCTCTAAACTCCACATCCCAGCCCTGTTCTACCTGGCAGAGACCTGTCTCTACTGGTTACGGACCGACGCGGTCAACCAGCCGTATCTACGAACCGGAGAGATTAAACTTCTGAAGATGGGACAGCTTGTTTTTACACGGCTGTTTTATCACCACATGGCTGGGCAGTTACAGGGACAAACGGATTTTAAAAGCAGACTTTTTACATATCTTGATGGTTAGTGTCAGTTCAGTTCAGTGTTCACAACTTGTTTGCTAGTATTTCGAATTCCATCAGGGCCGAAGCCTACTATAGCCCTGGTAAGTATGGAAGAGGCCATCTCAAGCTACTCATGTTCCTCACTTGGATGGGGTCTTTTACTTGCCCTTGCAAAGGCACAAGGTACAAGGCACCACAGCTTACTGTCCCATGCAACGGATGCGAAGAGCCAGGGATGATTTACCCCATATGGTCTGGGCTGGTTTTGAACCCAGTCCCATTTCGAATCCCGGTCATATGGGATTAATCATCCCGGGCTCTTCACATCCATCCCATGGTACAGTAAGCCATGGTGGTAAAAGACCCCATCCAAGTGAGGAACATGAGTAGCTTGAGATGACCTCTTCCATACTTACCAGGGCCAATAATGCTTTGGCTTAGGCCGTGACAGAAACATCAAATAGAATCACATCTACGTGTACTTTTCTTTGCTTAGGGTTTTCCGAGTGCCAAGAGGCGTATAACCCCTACCCAAACGCGCTACTTTCCCTACGATATATTAACGAGGTAGGGAAAATTGTGATCGGCGACGCAAACATCGACCCCGGTGAAGTGAAAGAAGGTGATGCTGTTGACAATCAAAGCATTGTGGAGAGTACCGGTAATACCAGCAACAAGGGGAAGGGAAATTCGCCGAAGACTAGTTCCGTGTACACTGCAGAGGTGCGTTGGTTGGTTTATTTGTGATTGTATCATTGTCATGGCTTGAATCGCTATTAGTTAGTTAGTCATTACCGGCGTCGTAGCCCTGTTGGGTTTTTGCCGAAGGTATGGAGTCCACAACAGGCTACAGTCCACCTGTGCGGGGTCTTTTACTTGCCCTGGCATAGACACTCAGGTACAAGGGACCACGGCTTTCAGTCCCATCCGACGGACCCTCTAATATTTCACAATTTTATGTGCATTCGCCCGAGTCGAACTCGCGCCGACCCATTACACGGTTGCTAGTCAAGCGCGCTAACCACTCGACCACCGGGCTTAGACAATTGGGTTTAGACTATTGGGTTTTACTATTCCAATCATCTGCCCCAGATTTGAGCAGACGGTATCTTCTGTTGACGTTTTCTAAGTCTTGCAAATGAATTTGAAAAAATTTGAAGAAACACTTGATCCTTTCAGATCAGCTGGGTATTGAACCTGTGACTTCTCGATTTTGAGTCCAATGTTCACCCACTACGTCACCACACTCCCCTAACAGGCGTGGATCCAAGGGGGGTGCACCGCCGCACGCCCCCCCTTTCGGCCAAAAAATCTTTAAAATCGACCGTGAAATTATGAAATTTGGAGCAAATCATTGAAATTCACCGCAGATTTCAATATTTCTAGCACAGTGCGCCCCTCTTTCCCGAAATCCTGGATCCGTCCCTGCCTAAAAATAAACAGTTAGAATAACAGTCCATTCTCTGTATTCCAGGACCAGTTCCGTGAAGTTTCGGCAAAAACATCAAAAAGTGGTGCACTAAGTTCCAGCGTCCATGATCTCAGTCCAACGTTATGGCATTCATTGGACGTGTGGCGATGCACGAAGAGTCTTGGTGGTGGCCTCGAGGACGCTGTTTATGCCTTGTCGCAATGTGGGAAGGGCATTGCCCAGGAGAACTGGTAAGTAACCCTTAAAGGGGCACTGTGTTCCTTCCCTATCCTGCGCTAAACACACCCGCGTTAAGGGAGACCTCTATTGACAACGTTGTTCAACTACTACTTATCAACCATGAATACACTTGTATGCTGATATGCCAATCAGAAGAGTAAATCAAGGTGCTACATGTATTTGGAATTCGTTTGCCCCCACCCCCAGAGTCCAGCAGACAGCATCTTCTGTCAAAGTTTTCTCACATCCTATGGTATTGATTGAAAAATATTTGAAGAAAGGTTGTTCCTATCAACCATCTGAAGAATGTTTCTTCAAATTCTTTCCAATTCATTTCCAAGGTTTTCAGAAAACGTCAACAGAAGATACCGTCTGCTCAAACCTGGGGGCAGATGAATTAATATCTGTAAATCATTCCATTTCAGGGTGGATGCTGTCTGTGCCCTGAACGTCTTGGCCGAGGCCGCAAAGGCAAATCTTTCTGTTCTGAAGGCGATGCAGAATCTGGCAAGGGGGATGGTGTTGCAGTCTCCGCACCCGACTGCATCTCGGAAACAATCGACGCATCATACGACTACCACTACAGGTAAAGTGCTGGCGGAGTGGCGTAGTCGAAAAAGTGGTGATTGTCAACTAAATTGAGATATCATAGGTTCTAATGGCATCACCATTGGGAATTTTATTGTGAATCCTCGGGCAAGACACTTTATTGACCTCTCTTCAACAGGTTACACAGAAGAGGTTATAAGCGTTAGATCTGATGTGTCTGTCGCGTCGCAGACGAGCCACCAATCGCTGAGCGACATCTATGAACGAACGGAGGAGGATTCCGCATCAGTGAAGGGGTCTTTACCGTCGGAACGGAACGCGTCCGGAAAATCGCAAAAAACAGCTTCACGGAAATCAGGAGAGTTATCGGATGTGTCGCAGAATGTAGCCAATTCTGGCGAAGAGAAGTTCGTTGAAGAGAAAGCTGACGAGGGGAAGTTATCGGCCCCAGAAGACATGGTCACTACGATTAAATCGAAGGAAGTGTCTTTTGATGTTGGTCCGATTGACGGGGAAAAGGGTGTGGCCTCTAAACAGAGTCGTGAGGCGGGGTCTGGAAAGAGTCGAGGGGAGGACGTGGCGTACGACAGATTGCCGGGGTCAGGTTGGAAGGCAGAAGTTGGAACGGATCTGCCAAGTGGTCGTGCTTCGCAGGCGAGCACTGTACCGACCTACACCAACACTTCAGTGAGTACTATTTCTATTGGTATTAGATTTTTTGTCAGGGCTGAAGCCAAAGCATTATTGGCCCTGGTAAGTATGGAAGAGGCCATCTCAAACTACTCATGTTCCTCACTTGGATGGGGCCTTTTACTTGCCCTTGCAAAGAAAGGCACAAGGTACAAGGCCCCAAGGCTTACTGTCCCATGCAACAGACATGAGATGGCTCTGAATTTGTATTGTACTGTTTTTTTCCATCAGGGCCAAAGCCAAAGCATTTGGCCCTGGTAAGTACCGGTATGGAAGAGGCCATCTCAAGTTACATCATTTTCCTCATTTGGATGGGGTCTTTTACTTGCCCTTATAAATGTACATGGCACCACGGCTTACTGTCCCATGCGACGGACGTGAAGAGCCAGGGATATTAAGATTCAACCATGTTCCCGAACTTGTTATGCTCCAATAGAAATATTGGGCCGTATTCAAAAAGGGTGTTTAAGACTTAGACGCGTGTAACTTCGTCAAAAGCATGGTGGAAGTATGTGCATTTAGTGAAGTTACACGCGTCTAAGTCTTAATCGCGTGATGATCACCCTTTTTGAATACGGTCCATTAAGTTTCAATTCATACTTATTTTCAGTTCCCAAATATCTGCGGTCTTCACGGCTGGCACTGGGAGGTCGCGATCTGCTACACGGAATTACTGGCCGATATCGTCCTGCACGGCAGTACCTCAAACATCCACAAGAGGGCTCTGGTGGGCACGAACACGGAATATGATAATATCCACAAACGTGAGACACATAAACATCCAATGAAAAGTGCCGGACTTCTGGATTTGGTGAATTTCAGGGCGTTAAAAGAATCAGACGATAACAGTAAGTAGTCAGGATTAACCCTTCCAATCTGCACAGGTCATTAATACTGCGTCCTTGGGCACTGGCCCAGTGGTCTACCGGTGTAAAATCTGTCGGTGTTTTTGTCAACACGTTTCTTTGTGTGACCCCTATTGCCAAGTTGCAGCTATTCCATCAGAAAATGGTATGGGAACACTCAGAGATAGGGAACATTCAGAAATGTTACACTGGGTTTGTTCAAACCCTATCACGTGGGTACCCATTTGAAAGTACCCAGCAAGAGCTTTCCAGTGAATACCATAGTGACAAGTTCTAGGTTTAGAGTACCCTGTCACATAGGTATTTATTGGAAAGTACTCAGTGAGAGCTTTCCAAAGAATACCTATAGTATTCTAGGTGTTACAGGAACCATGTCACATCGATATTCATTGGAAAGTGCTCATTGAGAGCTTTCCAATGTATACCTATGGGATAGGATTTAGGTCCTCCTCAAAAGATTTTTTGCATATTTTCAAATTTGTCGGAAGGCTGAATGAGAGGGTTAAGTCATAACATATGAATTACACTCTTTCAGGTTCGAATGACTGGAGTTGGCGAGTCCGTTACACCGCTCTGCAGGGCCTCGTGAAAATCTGCCGATGCTGTGCCGGTGATAAGACAAAGGACGGTATTCGTACCGTGGCGTGGACAGCTCTCATTCGAGCTCACAGTATTGAGAAAGATGACAGGGTGCTTGAAGCGCTGAAGGTCGGCCAGGTGAGTAGAGATTTTAGCAATTTTGCAAAGTGCCCGACATGTCACGTGGTCTAAAGGCTTGAAAATTATGGCCACCACTGATTACAAGTGGAAGTATGGTTGAGTGAAGGAACAGCAGAATACACATTACAGTGTACTTGGTTATGCAGGATAGTGCTATTACGTCAATTGCCCCTGTTCCCCCTGCATTGTGCCATTTCAGTTTAGAATATTTCTGTTGCAGGTGGATGCCAATATTGAAAATCTCATATCAAAACATCTAAACGTTACACCGAGCACAATCGGTGCCAAGATGGCAGCAAGTCTTGCCAAGATGTATCTGCCCCCTCTGCCACCACCAATAGAGTCTGTGACGCCAAAGCGGCAGAGACCAAAACCAGCGCCGATACCGGCAATGACGTCTCCTCAGAAAAAACAACCGCTCAGGACGAGTTTGAGGGAGGAGCTATTCCTGGCGTCTGTCAATCAAGAGAGACCGCCAGATTTTAATACGAGGATGGGATTTGATTTGAAGAGGATCGTGGAGGATCAGGTAATCTTGCAGTATTGCAACATGACTGGTTGCTCCTCCCAAACCTACAACTCCAACACTTTGGAAAGATCGGGAACTAGTCTGTCAATGAATCCCTACATGACGTAGTGGGTAGTTGGTAAATTTACCACACAGAAATTTCCGTGCCGAGATTTCTAATTTATGCGTCTGTTGCTTTAGACAGCTTTAATGTTAGTTCTGCGCATCGTACTGATGTTAATATTAGTTCATAGATGGTGCTCCTGGGCTCAGAACGACCGTCAGGTGAGCAATAATCAGGAGAGCATTTTGCTGGAAAAACCGCACTTTGGGTGTGTACATACACACTTTGGCCCGAACTTATAAAAGGTGTCTTTCGCCTGTCTAACTTGGACTTGTTTAAGCCTAAACATTTGTAAGACAACTCTTAGACAAGTCTACCAAAACACCGGTGTTTATCGGAATTTCGAACAACGCAACGACGTCGGTCTAGCTAGTCAAGTCCAACAGGTGATTAAACATGTATCGCCGATCCACTGCCTTTGTTGAGACGATTATATAATGAATTGTAAAGGGCCATACCTCAGATGACCTCATTTGCGTGGCATTCGTCATAATAGGCCTATTTGCTGTTGTGACTGGATAGATAGTACACCCTTAGTCAAAAGTAAATGCCCACCTAATTTTCCCGCATATTTCCTAGAATATTTTTCGTAGCCACGTTTTCTTTTCATACAAATAATCTAGGGCCACTGGGACACATTTTAAGACCATAAAACTTGAAATTATGAATGAATCACAAGCTTAGACAACTGCAAAACAAGCCCCCTGGCATGTTTTGCGATTCCTTTGTTATTTGGACACCGCTGTCTATCTTTGGACGGCAATTTTAGACACGTCTAAGATAGACATCCTTCTGTAATCGCAGTTTAAGCTAGACGACTGATTTAGACTTGTCTTGGCGAGTTAGACTTGTCTAAGAGATAGACATCGTTTATAAGTTCGGGCCTTTATGTTTGCCCCCCTCCCCCTTCGGTTGTGTACATACTAAATGGACAGCCCTTACCAGGGCCAACAATGCTTTGGCTTCAGCCCTGATGGAAAAGTCAATTAAATACAATTATCATCTTGTACATTTTAGTGGAGGAAGGAGCTACAGGCACAAATGGAAGAGGATGAGAAGGAGAGACTAGAGGGACTGGAACTTGACCAAAAAGATGTGGAGGCAGCGGCAAGGGAAAGGGAGATAAAAAAGGTGGAAAAATTAAAAGGGAAGCAGGCGCAAATCCCTGTCACTTAGAACAAAAAGACAGAAAATACAAGTTTCTCATCAAGACTGTGATACTTATATTTACCTGGACATTTTTTTTGTGATTGTAGGATGTACAGTTTAGTATACTGTACTGTACTGTATACCGGTACATGTATACTGAAAAGTATGTTACAAATAAAGTTACCCGTATGTGATAAAAACATTGTACACATTGGCTTGAGATGGCATCTTCCACACTTACCAGGGTCAATAACGCTTTGGCTTTGGCCTGTGGAAAAATCCAATTCAAAACTGACTCTTAGAATTTAGCCGTCATCAAACATCCCTTTTGTCCTTTTTCCTTTTCGACTTCTTTTTCTTAATCCTCACAACATCAGCATCTGACTGACCCCCAGAACCCTGCCCCTCATCACACACCCCTTTCTTCCTCTTCCTGGATGCCTCCACCCCGTCCCCCACATCAATTTCACCACCCACAGTCCTATTTCTTTTCGACTTCTTTGCCTTTTTTTTACCTTCAGGTGAAGCCGATTCAGCAACATCCGCCTCAGTTGTTTGTTTTTTACCAGACTTTTTCATATCACAGCTGTTAGTACCATCACCATCATTATCCACAGAATCCAATTTTTCTATCTTCTTTTTCTTTTTCGAAGACTTTTTCTCAGAAGCACCACAATCTAAGTTCTGCTCCAGATCTTCTACTTCCAGTACTTCCAAACTTTTCCTTTTCGATTTCTTCGCTTTTTTTCTCTTCTTCGACTCATCTCTTCCGACGTCAACTTCAGCATTCTTCACCTCTGAGTCAAAATCGGATACGCCTGTCAATTTTATAGGTTTTTCATCAGACACACTTGTCAATTTCTTCTGTTTTTTATCAGATCCTGTCACTCCCTCTCTCCCGCCCTCCTCATCCAAATTCTCTACTCCAACTTCCAAACTTTTCCTTTTCGATTTCTTCACTTTTTTCCTCCTCCCTGACTCGTCCCTCCTGACCTCAAACTCAGCAGTCTTCATCTCCGAGTCCGAATCCGACACACTTGTCAATTTCATGTGCTTTTCATTTGACACACCAGTCAATTTCTTCTGTTTTTCATCAGATCCTAGTGTCACTTTCACTTCCCCACCCTCTGCATCCGAATCCGAACTCGCAGATTCCGAATCCGAACCGCTCTTCCATTTCTTCAACTTTCCCCTCAAAACAGCCGAACTGACGCGCCCAGAACTTTGCTTTTTCGCCTCTTTCTCTCGCTCCTCCAGCAGACGTCTCCGCATTTTGTCAAGGAGGGCTTGTTCCTGTTTCTCGACTCGTTCAAGTTTTCCGTTGGCTCCGAGACCATGCCTTGCACCCCTGAAAAGTTAAGAATTCCGGGTTAGACTAAATTTCTAAATCCTTGAGAATGAGTAGCTGTCAGTGAGTTGACCAATAGGTGTCACTACAGGCCCAATGCAATGCATAGTGGACCATTCATTCTTGATCCAGCACCAATCACGTGAATTTTCCTGTGTATTGGTCCGCTAGAACTTTGCTGCCATCTTTTGGCTATACGCGCGGCTGACTGCTCCTACTGGAAAGAATTTGAAGAAACATTCTTCAGATGGTTGATAGGAACAACTTTTCTTCAAATATTTTTCATTTGAGACCACAGGATGTGAGAAAATTTTGACAGAAGATGCCGTCTGCTGGACTCTGGGGGCAGATGATTTGAACTTACTTATGAGCTGTTCTCCCCTCACATAATTTAAACAAGTCCTCATCCGTCTGTTTTGAAGACAGATCATCGTCATCAGAACTGTCGGAACTTTCACTGCTATCCTGGTTCTTTTCTTCAATACCGTTGGTGATGACGGTGCCAGACTGAAAACATGTGGAAAGGTTTTG
The DNA here is from genome assembly GCA_002633025.1 of Notospermus geniculatus. Taxonomy (NCBI): domain Eukaryota; kingdom Metazoa; phylum Nemertea; class Pilidiophora; order Heteronemertea; family Lineidae; genus Notospermus; species Notospermus geniculatus. The sequence continues at coordinate 195,041 of NMRB01000586.1, forward strand.
CATGATCTTAGAAAAAGAATCTTTTGAATTTATATTGTATTGGCCCACTAGAACTTTGCTGCCATCTTTTGGTGATGACCACAGTTGATTGCTCCTATTATGCCCTAGCCAGTCTCAGCATACCTTGACAAATCGGCCATACAACAGCGACTTCCCCAGCATCTTCTGTGTCGCAGGTTTCTTGCTGCTGATTGGACCAGATTTCTCTGTCATCTTGACACTGATACCATCCTCCGTGTCGCAGACTTTGATGTTGTTAGCAGCTTTGTTGAACGCGTGGTCCCACCAATGGAAAGTAAACTCTTCTGCAGCATCATGACCTATCTGTAACCATGGTAATGTAATTCATTTTATTTAGGGGTGGAAATGAATCAGAGGCCTGTATTCTGGCATATCCATTTTCGTCTTTGAAGAACCTTTTAGAGGAGGCGCTATGAAATGGCCAGGTGTTGTTGGACTGGACCAGCAGTCAGGAACTTTTGCCGCATCGGGAGGTGACCTCCCAATCGAAAAAACTCCCAGTCGGGAGGTAATAACCCAATTGAGTTTTCGTTCACCTCCCAATTGGGATTTCAATGTTCCCTTCCCAACTTTCATCAAATATTTGGGAAAATCAATGTCAACTCGGCCAGAAAATTTACTTCAATCAGAATTTTTTTTCACACAAACCTTGATCTTGGTTTCACGTTTTCCACTGGTTACGACCATGCGCAAATGCGCGATGTGATGCGCAAATCAGTTCTTAGATTTTAAACTGCCTGATCGAGACATTCCTCCTGTTCGAGCAACAAAAAATTAGGCCTCGCGTACAACATAATATCCCGTTTCGGACACAACCTCCCAGTCGGGAGATGCAAAATCCCAATCGGGAGGTGACCTCCCGATGCGGCAAAAGTTCCTGACTG
>NMRB01000586.1:196118-228525 GCA_002633025.1 Notospermus geniculatus
AGAGACTGAGTTGTCTGTCGGGGGGGGGGGGATCATGCCCCGCCCGGCGTGGCGGCGACGTGTGTCATCGTTTTGAAACTTGTTGTCTTATCTTACCCCTTTGTTATCTGCCTTAATCTTAACTTTAATGGCTTCTTTTATACCACTCTCCTGACGGCCAAGACCTGATCCTGAAAATAAACTCACTTTATCAAGCCTAGGCCCATATCCGACAATCGATCACACTCAATATGTACACTTGAACACGTGAAGACAGTAGATCACTCCTTACCTTGTCCGGAAAATAGATTTCTCCGCTGCTGAAACCTTAGATAGGAGTGGAATAGCAACCAAAATGTGGAACATAGTTATTTATAAGTTTTGGCAACATTTGACGGAATTTAACGCATTACATACCTTCTTTCCAACCTGTTTTTTCAAGTTGACCACGTGCAAATTTCAACCCGGAAGCCATGTTTTTTTGTTTTTCTGGTTATTTCACTCGGTATACCTGAACTCAGTTTTGTGACTGAGGTGTACCGAGTGACGTCAGAACCAGGAAGTGATTTTCTGCTTTCGATTTGCTTGTCATTTTATTGTGAAAAAAGTGTTAAAATTTGTTGACATGCTTTGATGACAAAGAATTAAGTAATATAAATGTACTGCGATCGTTTATAGGGCCTATACGTTTGATAACCATTGTTACTTTAGCAGTTCATGAGTTAGATCACTTGTATTAGAAATAAAGTAATAACTTTTGTTACTTTAGCATGTTTAGGCCTATGGCATGCTCTAGAGCCTGTACTGTAGGCAATAGGCCTACTATGCATGAATGAATTATGATTATGAATTATGATGCATGTGAAGGAAGGCAAGGCCACCTGGCTTGGGCTTTAGCATTTAGGCCAAGGGCTAGGCAAGGCCTAGACCGAAAACTCCTGTCTCCGAACATAACAGAGTTATGATTCTACGACCGGATACATCAATACAAACTCCTATGGGGACTAGTGTAANTTGAAGACTCAACTTCAGGTGGATATTTTGGTCCTTTCCCGCTAAATATCACATGCAGAGACAATGACTTAGAATAAACACATTTATAATGATTTATTTCGTACCTTTATCAGCTTTCGGCTCTCTTTTATTTTCTTCGCAGAGGTACTTTTTGTTGAGCAAACCGAGACAACAACACTGTCAACGCGGGAGAAAAATTGTATGCTAGCGACACCTGGCAATTGTTATGGAAGTTAAGCTGTAAAATTATTTTCTATTGGCCACCAGCCAGGTCATATTGGGATTTTAGCCAATCGGGTTCACTGTAGCAAGAACGCCCTAGCTGTAAACATCTTTAAATCACATCAGGCGCATGATACTAAAAATAGCAACAAATGACGTCAAAATCGCTAGAAATAGCGACGGTCGCTTGAAATGGCATACAGTCGCTAGATCGTGGCTTGGTCCCGAACCTGGTCAGTGACAGCACACCACGACACAACAGACAGGCTAGGCCTAGACTAGGCCTACTGTTAAAAAATGGACTTTATTGTCAACTCGGTGACTGCTGACAGCTCCAAATGCAGTATTCAGTTCATTGAAATAGGTAAGGATAAATGGCCTGCCGACAGAACAGCGCAAAACCATCAAACATGGCGGAGGTTCTCTTATTTGTGAGAGAATCCAGCATGAATCAGGCGGCGTGACCACGTGACCACTGAACACCACCATCTGCTCACTTCCGGCAACAAACCCACGTGGAGGAAGCCATCCTCGTACCCAGGTAACCTAAATATAATATGTATATTATGCATAAATATCGCACAAAAGTTTAAATATTTCTTCATAATGAACATTCTTTGAAGTGAAAATCTCCAAAGATAGACATCTTTGGAGATTTGTTCTTCTTAACAGCCGTTTGAGAAAACAAAGTCTTTTGAATTGCAACTTTGCAGTACCTGGAAACGAGGTTGAAAATGCTTGACGACAAAAGTTTACAAATGGCGGCTGAGGGGCCAGTTTGACAGGAAAATCTAGTCAGGAATTTGAGAATAATTCTTCAGGTGGGCCCATACCCTGATTGCTCTAATGTTGGGTTTGGATCGATTCTAAGGTAGACTAGCTTCTGTTGAACTGTTGGGTATTACTATTGACGCAACTGAACCCGAATCGCTTCATTTGATCATTTTTAGGCACGCATGCACTCTGCAACATAAACAACACAACACATGAACATGTGCAATGCCACTCTGCATCTTTCTCTGCAGATGTCATCATGTCATGCACTGATCATGCTATGCAGTGACCATGCACACACTTGACACTACACACTGACTCAGTCAGTGAGTTGTAGGGGCAGGTATGGAGAGGGGCAGGTGTGGAGAGAGGGGCAGGTATATGGGGAGGGGCAGGTATATTTTAAGTCGTTAGCCTACTCTACTGTCGTTCAGTCCCCTGCGAAACTATCATCATGTCTGGACCCATCAAATGACAGCGTGTCCTCCTATGAAAAATGTAGGCCTAGCCTAGGCCTAATTATTGTTGCAATTGCAAGTTAAATTGACTGAGTTTAACACTTGTTGCTAATTCCACATTCTTTTATGTTTTCCAGAACCTCAAGTGTCCCGTCCTCATCATGCCTATCACCCGAGTACCCATCGTCCATAAATTTGGGATCATCTCCCACAGCCAGAGATTGGAGCTACAAGAACGCCTCCTGAAGCAGTCTTACCTACAATCTGTCGGGACAAGAGATGCTCTTTCGCAGACGAGGAATCCGATCGAGGTTACAGATGAGTTTATAAACCAATATAACTCATCGCGAAGCTTTGATGAAAAAGAACGGTTGGATGACCTCGCCCACAAGATGCTGGAGAGAATTAAGGTATGCGGAACCTCCCTTCAGTCCCAAATTGACCGTTTCTATTCATTTTGACCTCTGTAATCAGGACACCTCTCAATTAAGGACAGCATTTGTCAGTCCCAGGGGTGTCCTTAATAGAGAGGTTTCACTGTATGTGGAACCTCTCTATTAAGGACACCTTTGTGACTGACAGCTGCTGTACTTAATTGAGAGGTGTCCTGATTAGGTGAAAATAGAAATGATCAATGTGGGAATGAACTTTGGTGTCCTGAATAGGGAGGTGTCCCAGCAGCGGTGTCCGTTAAGAAGGGTTCACTGTATCATTTAATCTGCAGAAATTTACGTCATTTATGACATTATGTAGGATTTAAAAGTGTAAAAGTCAACGAGCATTGTGAAGTTAACTTGTTAGGCCCACCCAGGGTCACATGGCCTGCCAAAAACAAACGTCCAGTATGATGTCCTGCCGAAAACAAACCTCCAGTGTGTTGTAAACTTTTTGGCGTTTTTTTTGCAGAGGCGAGCTGGTCTGAGAGACGGTGGAAAGGGAAGCCATGTTGATCTTCCAATAGCCTGGACAGAACTTTCACAACTGGCCCAGTGTAAGGGGGCCATTCAAGAAGGTAGGTGTGGCAGGGATCATAGTCCTTCAGAATCTAAGTCCGGTTTTATTGTTCAATGAGGGATTAGGATATACGGCTATAGAGACCATGACCATTTGAAAACAGCCATATACACTCTACCGTTGATATCAGAACTTATAAGCCAAAACTTCAACTTTTAACAATTTACAAAATTTTTTAAAAATTTTAAAAACAAATTTTTTAAGAACTTTTTTTTAAATTTAAAAAAAAATGATATAAATTTCTCTTCCCAGATTGTCTCGACGTTCTCATCACGTCCCTCGACCAAGCGCCACTCTCTAAACTCCACATCCCAGCCCTGTTCTACCTGGCAGAGACCTGTCTCTACTGGTTACGGACCGACGCAGTCAACCAGCCGTATCTACGAACCGGCGAGATTAAACTTCTAAAGATGGGACAGCTTGTTTTTACACGACTGTTTTATCACCACATGGCTGGGCAGTTACAGGGACAAACGGATTTTAAAAGCAGACTTTTTACATATCTTGATGGTTAGTTTCAGTTCAGTGTTCACAACTTGTTTGCTGGTATTTCGATCAGGGCCGAAGCCTACTATAGCCCTGGTAAGTATGGAAGAGGCCATCTCAAGCTACTCATGTTCCTCACTTGGATGCGGTCTTTTACTTGCCCTTGCAAAGGCACAAGGTACAAGGCACCACAGCTTACTGTCCCATGCAAACGATGCGAAGAGCCAGGGATGATTTACCCCATATGGTCTGGGCTGGTTTTGAACCCAGTCCCATTTCGAATCCTGGTCATATGGGATTAATCATCCCTGGCTCTTCACATCCACCCCATGGTAGAGTAAGCCATGGTGGTAAAAGACCCCATCCAAGTGAGGAACACGAGTACCTTGAGATGGCCTCTTCCATACATTTAATACCAGGGCCAATAATGCTTTGGCTTAGGCCGTGACAGAAAAGTCAAATAAAATCACATCTACACTCTTCTTTGTTTAGGGTTTTCCGAGTGCCAGGAGGCGTATAACCCCTACCCAAACGCGCTACTTTCCCTACGGTATATTAACGAGGTAGGGAAAATTGTGATCGGTGATGCAAACATCGACCCCGGTGAAGTGAAAGAAGGTGATGCCGTTGACAATCAAAGCATTGTGGAGAGTACCGGTAATACCAGCAACAAGGGGAAGGGAAATTCGCCAAAGACTAGTTCCGTGTACACTGCAGAGGTATGTTGTCGGTTCATTTGTCGTTGTATTGGAGTGGCTTGTATCAGTATCACTATTAGGTTTTACCAAAAATAGATTTTGCTATTCCAATCATCTGCCCCCAGATTTGAGCAGACGGTATCTTCTGTTGACGTTTTCTAAAAGTCTTGTAAATGAATTTGAAAAAATTTGAAGAAATGCTTGAACCTTTCAGATCAGTCGGGTGTTGAACCTGTGACTTCTCAATTTTGAATCCAATGTTCACCCACTACGTCACCACACTCCCCTAACAGGTGCGGATCTAAGGGGGGCGCACCCGCCGCACGCCCCCCTTTCGGCCAAAAAATCTTTAAAATCCACCGTGAAATTCTGAAATTTGGAGCAAATCATTGAAATTCACCACAGATTTCAATGTATCTAGCACAGTGCACCCCCTCTTTCCCGAAATCCTGGATCCGTCCCTGCCTAACAATAAACTGTTACCGTATTTATGCGTATTTTAGCACACTGCGCTTTTAATCGACGTGTTCTAAAATTCGAATATAAGCACAGTGCGCTTAAATTCGAACAAAAAGTGATGTGACCAATGATTCCAAAAGGAACATCCGTTTTAGTGATTTCGTACGGCCATAAGTGTTAGTTTGCATCAAAGTTCAGTGTACACGATACCTTCATGTACTTCTCGGCAAGTCCCGGCGGCGCGGGTCAGTTTGCCGATCACGGACAACGATCGCCTTGGCATGTGCCGACCACAACCAACGGACTAATTATCGTTTGTGTCTAGAATGCGCCGAAGATCTGAGCCGACAACATCCTTGGCCAGGAAAAGGCGCCAAAGAAGCGGTTTTGTTCCAGAAAAGAATAAGCGCATGTGCTTATAATCGGGCGAAACGAAGGCAGGAAAAAGGCCTTAAAACAAGCGATTTTCGTTTATAAGCGCATGTGCTTAAATACGCATAAATACGGTAGAATAACAGTCCTTCCATTCTCTGTATTCCAGGACCATTTCCGTGAAGTTTCGGCAAAAACATCAAAAAGTGGTGCACTAAGTTCCAGCGTCCATGATCTCAGTCCGACGTTATGGCATTCGTTGGACGTGTGGCGATGCACGAAGAGTCTTGGCGGTGGCCTCGAGGACGCTGTGTATGCCTTGTCGCAATGTGGGAAGGGCATTGCCCAGGAGAACTGGTAAGTAACCCTTAAAGGGGCACTGTGTTCCTTCCCTATCCTGCACTAAACACACCCGCGTTAAGGGAGACCTCTATTAACAACGTTGTTCAACTACCGCTTTTCAACCATGAATATACTTGTATGCTGATACGCCAATCAGAAGAGTAAATCAAGGTGCTACAATGTATTTGGAATTCGTCTGGCCCCACCCCCAGAGTCCAGCAGACGACATCTTCTGTCAAAGTTTTCTCACATCCTATGGTATTGATTGAAAAATATTTGAAGAAAGGTTGTTCCTGTGAACCATCTGAAGAATGTTTCTTCAAATTTTTTCCAATTCATTTCCAAGGCTTTCAGGAAACGTCAACAGAAGATACCGTCTGCTCAAACCTGGAGGCAGATGAGTTAATATCTGTAAATCATTCCATTGCAGGGTGGATGCTGTCTGTGCCCTGAACGTCTTGGCCGAAGCCGCGAAGACAAATCTGTTTGTTCTGAAGGCGATGCAGAATCTGGCCAGGGGTATGGTGTTGCAGTCTCCGCATCCGACCGCATCTCGGAAACAATCGACGCATCATACGACCGTCACTACAGGTAAAGTGTTGTCCGAGTCAGCGTAGTGGAAAAAGTGGTGATTTTCACTCTGAGGTTCCAGATTGGACCCCAGGTGCAGTTGACTGTGGCAGTGCCGACCACTAGGTCAGTGGTGTCAACTAAATTGAGATATCATAGGTTCTAATGGCATCGCCATTGGGATTTTTATTGTGAATCCTCGGGCAAGACACTTTATTGACCTCTCTTCAACAGGTTACACAGAAGAGGTTATAAGCGTTAGATCTGACGTGTCTGTCGCGTCGCAGACGAGCCACCAATCGCTGAGTGACATCTATGAACGAACGGAGGAGGATTCCGCATCAGTGAAGGGGTCTTTACCGTCGGAACGGAATGCGTCGGGAAAATCACAAAAAACAGCTTCGCGGAAATCAGGAGAGTTATCGGATGTGTCGCAGAATGTAGCTGATTCTGGCGTAGAGAAATTCGTTGAAGAGACAATAGAGGGCACTGTCCAAGTTGACGAGGGGAAGTTATTGGCTCCAGAAGACATGGTCGCTACGAATAAATCGAAGGAGGTGTCTTTTGATGTTGGTCCGATTGACGGGGAAAAGGGCGTGGCCTCTAAACAGAGTCGTGAGGCGGGGTCTGGAAAGAGTCGAGGAGAGGACGTGGCGTACGACAGATTGCCGGGGTCAGGTTGGAAGGCGGAAGTAGGGACAGATCTGCCAAGTGGTCGTGCTTCACAGGCGAGCACTGTGCCGACCTACACCAACACTCCAGTGAGTATTGTTTTGTATTAGCTTTTTCCGTTAGAGCCGAAGCCATAGTATTATTGTCCCTGGTAAGTATGGAAGAGGCCATCTCAAGCTACTCATGTTCCTCACTTGGATGGTGTCTTTTACTTGCCTTTGCAGAGGCACAAGGTGCAAGGCCCCACATTCCATCAGGGCTGAAGCCAAAGCATCATTGGCCCTGGTAAGTTTGCAAATGTGCAGGGCACCACGGCTTACTGTCCCATGCGACAAACGTGAAGAGCCTGGGGTATTACTTGATTCAGCCACGTTCCACTGGAAAATGGACTTGTTGTGCTCCAGTAGAAATGTTAAGTTTCAATTCACACCCTATTTTCAGTTCCCAAATATCCACGGTCTTCATGGCTGGCACTGGGAGGTTGCGATCTGCTACACAGAATTATTGGCCGATATCGTCCTACACGGCAGTACCTCAAACATCCACAAGAGGGCTCTGGTGGGTACGAACACGGAATATGATAATATCCACAAACGTGAGACCCATAAACATCCAATGAAAAGTGCCGGACTTTTGGATTTGGTGAATTTCAGGGCGTTAAAAGAATCGGATGATAACAGTAAGTAGTCAGGATTAATCCTTTCAATCTGGCACAGGTCATTAATACTGCGTCCTTGGGCATTGGCCCTGTGGTCTGCCGGTGTAAAATCTTCCAGTGTTTTTGTCAACACGTTTCTTTGTGTGACCCCTATTGCCAAGTTGCAGCTATTCCATCAGAAAATGGTAGGGGAACACTCAGAGATAGGGAACATTCAGAAGTGTTACACTGGGTTTGTTCAGACCCTATCACGTGGGTACCCATTTGAAAGTACCGAGCAAGAGCTTTCCAGTGAATACCGTAGTGACAAGTTCTAGGTTTAGAGTACCCAGTCACATAGGTGTTCATTAGAAAGTACTCAGTGAGAGCTTTCCAAAGAATACCTATAGTATTCTAGGTGTTACAGGAACCATGTCACATCACTATTCATTGGAAAGTGCTCATTGAGAGCTTTCCAATGTATACCTATGGGATAGGATTTAGGTCCTCCTCAAAAGATTTTTTGCATATTTTCAAATTTGTCAGAAGGAAGGCTGAATGCAGACAGGGTTAAGTCATAACATATGAATTTCACTCTTTCAGGTTCAAATGACTGGAGTTGGCGAGTCCGTTACACCGCTCTGCAAGGCCTCGTGAAAATCTGCCGATGTTGTGCCGGTGATAAGACAAAGGATGGTATTCGTACCGTGGCGTGGACAGCTCTCATTCGAGCTCACAGTATTGAGAAAGATGACAGGGTGCTGGAAGCACTAAAGGTCGGCCAGGTGAGTAGAGATTTTAGTAATTTTGCCAAGTGCCCGACATGTGGTCCAAAGGCTTGAAAATTATGGCCACCACTGATTACAAGTGGAAGTATGGTTGAGTGAAGGAACAGCAAAATACACATTACAGTGTACTTGGTTATGCAGGATAGTGCTATTACGTCAATTGCCCCTGTTCCCCTGCATTGTGCCATTTCAGTTTAGAATATTTCTGTTGCAGGTGGATGCCAATATTGAAAATCTCATATCAAAACATCTAAACGTTACACCGAGCACAATCGGTGCCAAGATGGCGGCGAATCTCGCCAAGATGTATCTGCCCCCTCTACCACCGCCGATAGAGTCGAAGTCCGTGACACCAAAGCGGCAGAGACCAAAACCAGCGCCGATACCGGCGACGGCATCTCCGCAGAAAAAACAACCGCTCAGGACGAGTTTGAGGGAGGAGCTATTCCTAGCGTCTGTCAATCAAGAGAGACCGCCGGATTTTAATACGAGGACGGGATTTGATTTGAAGAGGATCATCGAGGATCAGGTAATCTTGCAGTACTGCAACATGACTGGTTGCTTCTCCCAAACCTACAATATGTGCAACTTCAGCACTTTGAAACGATAGAGAACTAGTCTATCAATGAATCCCCTACATGATATAGTTGGTAGTACCAAGATTTCTGTTTTATGTGTCTGAGTGTCGCTTCATGCACAGGCAGCTTAAACGTTACTTCTGCGCACTGTGGTGGGTAATAAGCAGACAAAAATGTAACTACTGATGTTTATATTAGTTCATAGATGGCGCTCCTGTGCTCAGAACGACCGTCAGCTGAGCGGTAATCAGGACAGCATTTTGCTGGAAAAAACGCACTTTGGGTGCATAGACATCACCGCCCCTCCCCCCCCCCTCGTTGTGTACTAAATGGATGGCCCTTACCAGCAGGGCCAATAATGCTTTGCCTTCAACCTTGACAGAAAAGTCTATCAAATACAATTATCATCTTGTAAATTTCAGTGGAGGAAAGAGCTACAGGCACAAATGGAAGAGGATGAGAAAGAGAGACTAGAGGGATTGGAACTTGATCAAAAAGATGTGGAGGCAGCGGCAAGGGAAAGGGAGACGAAAAGGGTGGAAAAATTAAAAGGGAAGCAGACACAAATCCCTGTCACTTAGAACAAAAAGACAGAAAATACAACTTTTTCATCAAGACTGTGATACTTATATTTACCTGGACATTTTTTGTGATTGTAGGATGTACAGTTTAGTATACTGTACTGTACTGTATACCGGTACATGTATACTGAAAAGTATGTTACAAATAAAGTTACCCGTATTTGATAAAAACATTGTACATGTACATTAGCTTGAGATGGCATCTTCCCATACTTACCAGGGTCAATAACGCCTTGGCTTTGGCCTGTGGAAAAATCCAATTCAAAACTGACTCTCTTAGAATTCAGCCCTCATCATACATCCTTTTTGCCCTTTTTCCTTTTTGACTTCTTCTGTTTAGTCCTCACATCATCATCATCTGACTGACCCCCAGAACCCTGCCCCTCATCACACACCCCTTTCTTCCTCTTCCTGGACATCACCACCCCGTCCCCCACATCAATTTCACCATCTCCAGTCCTATTTCTTTTCAACTTTTTTGCCTTTTTAATTTCAGGTGAAGCCGATTCAGCAACATCCCCCAAAGTCTTATGTTTTTCACTAGACTTTTCCTTATCACAGCTGTTACTACCATCTTCATCAACACCATCATTCGCAGAATCCAATTTTTCTATCTTCTTTTTCTTTTTCGAAGACTTTTTCTCAGAAGCACCACAATCTAAATTCTGCTCCAAATCTTCTACTACAGGTACTTCCAAACTTTTCCTTTTCGATTTCTTTGCTTTTTTCCTCTTCTTCGACTCATCTCTTCCGACGTCAACTTCAGCATTGTTCACCTCTGAGTCAGAATCGCCTGTCAGTTTTATAGGTTTTTCATCAGACACACTTGTCAGTTTCTTCTGTTTTTCATCAGATCCTGTCGTTTTCTCTTTCCCGCCCTCCTGATACAAATCCTCTACTCGTACTTCCAAGCTTTTTCTTTTCGATTTCTTTGCTTTTTTCCTCCTCCCTGACTCGTTCCTCCCGACCTCAAACTCAGCAGTCTTCATCTCCGAGTCTGAATCCGACACACTTGTCAATTTCATGTGCTTTTCATTTGACACACCAGTCAATTTCTTCTGTTTTTCATCAGATCCTACTGTCACTTTCACTTCCACATCCTCTGCATCCGAATCCGAACTCGCGGATTCCGAATCCGAACCAGAACCGCTCTTCCATTTCCTCAACTTCCCCCTCAAAACAGCCGAACTGACGTGCCCAGAACTTTGCTTCTTCGCCTCTTTCTCTCGCTCTTCCAGCAGACGTCTCCGCATTTTGTCAAGGAGGGCCTGTTCCTGTTTCTCGACTCGTTCAAGTTTTCCATTGGCTCCGAGGCCGTGTCTGGCACCCCTGAAAAATTGAGAATTCCGGGTTAGACTAAATTTCTAAATCCTTGGGAATGAATAGGAACTGTCAGTGAGTGAGTTGACCAATAGGTGTCACTGCGGCCCAATTCAATGCATAGTGGACCCATTCATTCTTGATCCAGCACCAATCACATGGATTTTCCTGTGTATTGGTCCGCTAGAACTTTGCTGCCATCTTTTAGCAATACGTGCGGCTGACTGCTCCTATTGGAAAGAATTCTTCAGATGAAGAACATTCTTCAGATGGTTGATAGGAACAACTTTTCTTCAAATATTTTTCAATTGAGACCACAGGATGTGAGAAAATTTTGACAGGAGATGCCGTCTGCTGGACTCTGGGGGCAGATGATTTGAACTTACTTATGAGCTGTTCTCCCTTCACATAATTTAAACAAGTCCTCATCGGTTTGTTTTGAAGACAGGTCATCGTCATCAGAACTGTCGGAACTTTCACTGCTATCCTGGTTCTTTTCTTCAACGCCGTTGGTGATGACGGTACCAGACTGAAAACGTGAAACGTTTTGCATTATCTTAGAAAAATAGGGCCGTATTCATAAAGGGTGTTTAGCCTAATCAGCATACAAGTTCTGCATTACACATGTTATAGGCCTAGAAAACTATTGTCTGATGTCTGTATGGTGCTTCACCAGAGGCATTTACCCACAGGATAATCACACGCGTACAACATTCCTGCGTTTAAGTCCAAGAGGACAAAGGAAAAGTTAAACGATCAAGCAGGCTTGTCTAGAATTTCTCCAACACTTTCTTTTGTCCTCCACACTGAGACGCATGAAAGTTAGACGCGTGTGATTATCTTGTGGGTAAAATGCCAGAGATCAGGCAGCATACAGAAGGCAGAACAATAGTTTTCTAGGCCTTTAACCTGTGTAATGCAGAAGTTGTACGCTGATTAGGCTAAACACCCTTTATGAATATGGCCCATAATCTTTTGAATTTATATTGTATTGGCCCACTAGAACTTTGCTGCCATCTTTTGGCGATGAGCACGGCTGACTGCTCCTATTATGCCATAGCCAGTCTCAGCATACCTTGACAAATCGGCCATACAACAGAGACTTCCCCAGCATCTTCTGTGTCGCAGGTTTCTTGCTGCTGATTGGACCAGATTTCTCTGTCATTTCAACACTGATACCGTCCTCCGTGTCGCAGACTTTGATGTTGTTAGCAGCTTTGTTGAACGCGTGGTCCCACCAATGGAAGGTAAACTCTTCTGCAGCATCATGACCTATCTGTAACCATGTAATTTATTTTATTTAGGGGTGGAAATGAATCAGAGACCTGTTGTGGCATATCGATTTTCGTCTTTTAACCTTTTAGAAGAGGCGCTATGAAATGGCCAGGTGTTGCTGGACTGGACCAGTCCAGGCTCAGCCAGTAGGCCTAGGCCTATTCTATTCATGTTAGGCGGGGTGGCCCTATAGACAGGTTGCGAAAATAGCGGCCGCCATTTTTTGTGTGGAATTGGCCGAATTTTCGAACTTTTTCAAATATATTTCGAATATATTTTATTAGCTGCTTGCTTGCTAAAATATCTTTATGCAATTCTAGTGGCTTACTGTATGACCTTTCTTTCTTTGAACGCCTCCAGTGAAAAATCCCATTGAAAAACCCAAGCAATGTCAAAAAAACCCATAAAAACATGGCGGCCGCTAATTTCGCAACTTGTCTATTGGGCCTACCGGTACCACATGTACCACCACACGACGAAGCTAGGCCTAGGCTAGCAGTATGCTGCACAACATTACATTGTCATTGACTAGGCCTATGTCCAACACACAGCGACTGAGTTGTCTGTCGGGGGAGCATCATGGTCATGCCCCGGCGGCGGCGGCGTGTATCGGTCGGTCGGCGTTTTGAAACTTTTTGTCTAATCTTACCCCTTTGTTATCTGCCTTAATCTTAACTTTAATGGCTTCTTTTATACCACTCTCGTGACGGCCAAGACCTGATCCTGAAAATAAACTCACTCTGTCAGGCCCAGGCCTATATCCGACAATCGATCACACTCAACACGTACACTTTTACTGTTTACATACGCGAGGCCCTATCCTTGTCCGGAAATAGATTTCTCTGCTGAAATGTTTTAACAAAAACGGGGCTTATGTGCATTAGATAGGCTATAGTGGAGTAGCAACCAAAATGTGGAACATAGTTATTTATAAGTTTTGGCAACATTTGACGGAATCTAACGCATTACATACCTTCTTTCCAACCTGTTTTTTCAAGTTGACCACGTGCAAATTTCAACCCGGAAGCCATGTTTTTTTGTTTTTCGGGTTATTTCACTCGGTATACCTGAACTCAGTTTTGTGACTGAGGTGTACCGAGTTACGTCAGAACCAGGAAGAAGTGATTTTCTGCTTTCGATTTGCTTGTCATTTTATTGTGAAAAAAGTGTTAAAATTTGTTGACATGCTTTGATGACAGAGAATTAAGTAATATAAATGTACTGCGATCGTTTATAGGGCCTATACATTTGATAACTTTTGTTACTTTAGCATGTTTAGATCGACATAGGCAAGGCCTAGGCCTAGGGTAGGCTAGAGAGGCCTTCCCCTACCATGCCTACCTACATGACCTAGGCCTAGAGCCTAGTGTATGCTATGCATGAATGAATTATGATGCATGTGAAGGAAGGCAAGGCCACCTGGCTTGGGCTTTAGCATTTAGGCCTAGGCGTATTAATTTAAGGCAATATTACATGTATTAGCTAGGCCTAGGCAGGCGCCCTAGCCCTAGCGTAGTGGCCTATTCTATTCTAAATTATCTAAATTTTGCCTGATTTCTTGGGTTCCAGATTTGCTCCACATTGTCTCCCCCATCGACTAGGCCGAGAAGATGAATCATGATAAGAATTTCGATGTCCGATACAAGGTTCTTCTGATCGGTGAATCGAAAGTTGGGAAGACGTCTCTTATTCGACGTCTGATGGGGGAGAAATTCAAGAGTGAGCTCTTGTCAACGATAGGTATGCCATCTCAAGCTACTCATGTTCCTCACTTGGATGGAGTCTTTTACTTGTCCTTAGGCCCCTATTACGTAGAAGTATACGGTATACGAAAACACCGGTTAACAAAGGCTTCAAGTGGAATCACGATCGTGAAGCCATTGTTATCTGGTGTTTTTGTATGCCGTATACTTCTATGTAACACTATGTATACTTCTATGAAATGTACATCTCTGTTGTTGGTTGACAACAGTAGTGGAGAGCAGTGATACTGGTATTAAATACCTAGTTGAGTAAACTGATGACCACCTCCAACATGCGCCTGCTTTTGTTAGATCGAGTCAGAAATGACACTGCTTTATCAATCACCTATTCAAATTAAAACCACAAGTCAAGCCACGCAATTCCAATGTCCCAGAGTGTGCAGAAATGCATGGGGTAGTTTTGAGTTTCAGATTGGTGACCAGCAGCCTGCAGGTTCAATTCTTGGGTCATTCAGTCCAGTTCTATCCAAGATAGTCATCTGCCCAAGCTTTTCTTACAGGTATTGACTTTGTGAAGAAGGTGTTTGAAGTTGACGGTGCTCGCGTCATGCTCGAGATCTGGGACACTGCCGGTCAGGAACGTTTTCGGACAATAACAAAGTTTCAGTATCGTGGGACTCACGGTTTACTCATCGTTTATGATATAACCGATCGCTCATCGTTCGATACTTTGACATACTGGATCAAGAGTATAGAAAATGTAAGCACCACTCTCTGCATTAGGTTTTCTATCTCGTGGTGGCTGCCGTAACCTTTGACCTTTAGGCAACCTCGTTTATGCATGCTCGGCAAAACTGCTGTTCAAATCTATCTATTTGAATGATCTAAGTTACCAACTTAACTTAAGCATTGAGACTGTTGCCACACATAAACGAATGAGCTGTAGCATGGTACCTGACTTGATGAAGGGTTAGTCAGGCTATAACAGCGCATTGAACTTCTCAAGTGATGAAAAGGATGAAGGCAGTGGCGGCCATTGTTGTCAGCTTAGATTTCGAGATACATGTAGTATCAGTCTAGCCTCGGTGTTAGCATTGGCTTTGTGTGGATTGGACAGGGCACCAGTCTTATCACATTGGTTCCTAATTCCACCACCAGGGGGCTACTGAGGCATACCTCATGCGTACAGTGGCACTTTAAGTATGGAGCACATTCTGGTCTACATTTAATACCGGTATTTAAAAAAAAATTGCCACTGGCAGTAAAAGAGTTAAAACCAATGGTTATTTCCTCTTCAGGAAGTAGACTCGGATGAGCCGCCTCCCAAAATTATTGTTGGAAACAAGTCCGATTTGGCGGAGAAGAGACAAGTTTCATATAAATCTGGCCTCCAAATCTCACAACGACATTACGAAAGAGGATTTGAAGAGACGAGCGCAAAAGAGAATAAAAATGTTTTCGAGGTTTTCCAAAAATTGGCAGAAATTCTCATCGACATGTATAACCCATCTCTGGTAAGGCTGAAGGGGTGAATGTCATTCTCGCTGAATCCTAACACCTCAGGGGCGGATCCGGGATTTTGGAATAGGGGGGACCCGGACACCGCCAGCTGCAGGCAGACAGAGTCGCAAGGCGAGCGCCAAAGGCGTGAAGCCACGACAGGGTTGGGGCCTCCCCCAGAAAATTTTGAATTCTAGATGCGCTTAGATACGATTTCCAAGCATCTGGGGGGCATGATTTCCTCAGCTATTTGCTAATTTTTTCGGAGTTATTGACCCATTTTTTGTTGGTCTTCCAAAAATACGGGGGGCCGTGGCCCCCCTCTGGATCCATGCCTGCGCCTGGCCCCATCCCACAACCCTAGATACCTGACCTACCCCTGACCCCTAAAGCCTACTCCTAACCCTAACCCCTAACAGGCAACCATAACCCTAAATACTGGGTAGGCTACCTTGTTCCATAGGATTAGACGGCATTTACCTTTTACTTTGGTAAGGAAACGTCCCAAAATTTGTGGTCATTCTATTTTCCAGATGAATATGTACAAGAATACTCCCGACGGTCCCGGTAGACCTGATAAAATGTTTGACAGGAAGAAAAGTATAAAACTTGATCCGGGAAGCCTGAAACAGCCGCAAAAGAATTCATGTTGTAAATGAGATATTGTGACCGACGTCATTTAGTAGTTGAGATTTTGTGACCGACGTCATTTAGTAGTTGAGATATTGTGACCGACGTCATTTAGTAGTTGAGATTGTGACTGACGTCATTTAGTAGTTGATATATTGTGACGGACGTCATTTAGTAGTTGAGATATTATAATTGACATCATGTTATAGTTCATGCTGTGTTCACACAAGGGTTTTATATCGAATCGAATTCGCAATAAAGGCCTATTCCGATATAACGCGTCACACTCAATTCGAAATAGATCACTTTTATACCGATTTAACCAAACCGGTATTTGAATCGGTTTCGATTCGCATTAGCCAAATCGAAATAGTTATGTACTGCACAGTATACATTCAACATGTTCAATGTAGGCCTAACGTCATGACGTAGTTTATTTCGGGTTGAGTGTGACGCGTTTTGTTTCGAATCGAAATCGGTTTAGTTGTAGTGTGACCTGACCCGGCGTAACCAAATCGATTTCCGTATTTCGATTTACGGAAACCGATTTCGATTCACAATAGGTGTGAACGCAGCATAAGAGAAATATCAAGGTATAACCTCATTTGCTATTCATCTGAAACGACGTCATGTTGCTGTTTGGGGGAACTGACTGCTGACTGTCCAGGTTTTCCCGATTGCCTTTGTGTAAGTTCCAAATGACGTCTTTTTTTGTTATTACAAGAATTCTGTGATAATAAGCAAGAAGTCAATCTCCAGAAATCACGAATTTTCGACCCCAACCGGGGTCTTTTTCAAGTGGAACTTTACAATCTGAAACTCTAGAAAAGCAAGAATTCTGTGGATATAGAACTGAAGGTGGTTCAGAACTGCTTTTTCTCAGGTCATTGCAGCATTTTATTTGCGTTCCAAATGACGCCATTTTGCATTTCATATGACGTCATTTTGTAGTTGATAGAATTCTATTGACATAAAACTGCCTCTGCTCAGTTATTTCTGCATTTTCTTGCGTTTCAAATGACGTCATATTGTAGTTGACAGAATTCTATTGACATAGAACTGCCTTTTTGCAAGTATTTTTGCATTTCCTGTCTGTTCCAAATGACGTCATGTTGTAGATGTGTAGATTCTCATGCTTTGGACATACCTCCTACTAATGGTACCTTTAACCAAATGGAGAATGCATTGAAGTTAATGGTACCATAAGCTTAAAGTCACTTTATGAAACAGGCCTGTATTTTAGTGGATTCAGGAATGTCCCTTCACGGACACCTCTGCCACAAGGACACCTCTTATAACGGACTATTTCAGTCCCAGATTGCTCATTATATCTATTTATTTTAAGCTCTGTAATCAGGACACCTCTTAATTAAGGACATCTCTGTCCCGAAGGTGTCCTTAATCAAGAGGTCAACTGTAGAAGTCATATTTTTTCGAGAACGCTAGTCTGGGTCGCTATTTTCAGTTTTACTTGGTCGCTGATATAGCCTACCAATCAAAGTAAATCAAGGTGCTACATGTATTTGGAATTCATCTGCATCCAGAGTTCAGCAGACGGCATCTTCTGTCAAAGTTTTCTCACATCCTATGGTATTGATTGAAAAATATTTGAAGAAAAGTTGTTCCTGTGAACCATCTGAAGAAAGTTTCTTCAAATTCTTTCCAATTTATTTCCAAGGATTTTAGAAAACGTCAACAGAAGATACCGTCTGCTCAGAGCTGGGAGCAGATGATTTAACCCTTTCCTCGCCAACGGCATCCTTGTTTGGCGTGACGTTTACCAGAAGTTTGCCCATACGCAGCATTTGATAGGTTTCTTTGGGCTGTTTTGTGGGATCGGTACTGAAATTAGGGCAACGCGTGGATTAGGCCAGATAGGAGAGGAAGGGGTTAAATGAAAACTCAGATCACAATTTTAATCAAAATGATAATCTTGTTATTATTTATAATCATTTTTTATTCTGAAAATAAACATATACATTTCTTCAAACAGAACTTCGTCCCATTTCTGGCAGTCACCAATTACTGTAAACCGTGAAATTTTCGCATGCGTTTTATTTTCATGATTTTCGCACTCGAGGGTCAAAACGCGAACATAAATCACGCGAAAATCATTGGTTCTTGTAGCGTGTTCGGAAAGCTTCCTCGGGGAGGCTCGGGGAAGCGGGAGAGCGTTCGGTAAGGTATTTGGAAGGCTGCCAAGGCTTCCTCGAGCCTGGCCGAAGTGAGCGACTTGCCGAGTCGCTCACTTGGGGAAACTCCCGGCATGCATTTCGTTTTCTTTCCAATCCGAAATGCTGATTGGCTAAACGTGGAACATTTCATGCCTGCAACCCACAGTAGTACCTTTCCCCGAGGAAGCGCAAATATCGTTCGGAAATTCGCCTTTACTGGGCATGCTCACATTCCCCGAAGCTCGGGGAAGAAATTTCCTCGGGGAAGCTTTCCGAACACGGCCTTGAGGTTTTATGAAGCTGAAGGGTTCCAATTGCGAAAAATTATTCTTCGCGAATTCGTAGACCCCAAATATCGCGAACATTTAGCACCGCGAAAATTTCACGGTTTACAGTACTATGGCAAGATGACTTAGATTGGTACAAAATCTTACCACAAGGGGGCGCGCTGCTGCTTTAAGAACCATTGGTAGATTAGTACCACAATCCTCCACTAGGTGGATTTAGGACTCCTCAGATTGGTACCACGATCCTCCACTAGGTGGGTTTATGAGGATCGGTATACCGTAGCCTAATAAATACCTGGATAGACACTCATGATCCTGAGGGTCGATCCGGGTACTTGCCACCACGGGAATTCCAGGTGGTCATGAGGCGGTACATGGATTACATAACAAAATGTGGCACTCGACAGGACTTGATCATTGTTGGACAGTTGAAGAGACAGGTATAGGCCTACATCACCACTACAAAGCCCAATGCTGGGTCAACAAAATAAATTTTGCAGCTCGCAAACATGCGCCAACCACCACCGTCATGCGCCTGGGAAAAATTTACTTTGATATGCGTGCCGGAGTAAATGCAAGCCAAGAAACATACAGAAAATGCAAGAAAAATCCTCTGTTAACTTGCCATGGTTTATACTGACCAATAAAATTTCGATACCCTTACAACATTCTACCTAAAATGTGACCCTCTCCAACAAAATTAGGCGCTTGTTGCAACCGAGGAAAGGGTTAATGGCCTGCAGGTTGACAATCTCTGCAGGTTGACAATAGTACTGGCAGTGTTTCCACCATGGAGGGTACTAAGGGTACTATGCTAGTCCCATGCTATTACCCTCCAAGGAACAGAAAAGGGCTATTTTCTTTAATTTCATGGGGTTTTTGCTGATTTTGAAGAAATTCGTACCCTCACAAAAATTTCTGGCAGAGACCCTGACTGGACAGCAGTGAATAATAGCTCAGTCAACTGGGGCCATATTCACAAAGCCTTTGCAGCTTTGCGTGCACGCAAGTCTATTGTTTGGCTGCACATGCCCTATTGTTCACTGACTGTCTTACAATAGATTTGCGTCTGCACGCAAAGTTGCAAAGACTTCATGAATATGGTTCCTGATGACCAATGATGATCACTTGCGACAAACGCCTGATTTTGGTGGAGTAAGTCAGAAATGTGAGCATTTATAAAATAAAACAAGAAAATTAAACAGTACATAAAATAAACAAAGTGATTATTCACACGTATACAGGTGAACAGTGCATTATTTCACATTTCTCATTTTTATTCCCCGTTTACGGTTGGCCAAAAGAACGAAGTCAACAAGGTTTGAAAATCTACATTGTTCACCCGTATATTTTACGGGCGATTTAATAGTCATGTTCAACACTGCCCGCCCGTATATGGTTCAATATCACAAAATATTATTGATACCGTAATTTTCATTATTCATCCGTAAATACAGTGAATAATATTGGCATAAATTAAAACCAGAAATAGGCCTATTCCTATACATGTACATGTAATATAAATTTTTGTGTTTTGCATTTTCACTGCAAAAGCATCAAAGATTACATACTGTATTCCCAGTACAAAATTAAAACATTTTTTACCGTATACGCAAATATTTTCGTGGAATAATATTTCACGAATTGAACATTTTTTCTGTTCACTTCAAGGGCAGGGAAGGGAACTGGCTGGATTGTTGGGGGAAACGTTTATGCATGTATTAATATTTGCAGCGAAATTTTGATTTCACGATTTTCACGAGAATTTTTACACACGAAAATATTTGCGTAACGGTATATCTTTGGCAATCTGCAGTGCTTCACAACAAAATATAACCTGGTCCCCACCACATTTTGCGATGAAAACGAAATGCTACTAGACAAGGTACGGCAGCAGGGGCGGTTCCAGAGGGGGTGCCCCAGGTGCATGCCTCCCCTTAGCCAACAAGTCTGTAAAATAGACCGTGAAATTCTGGGAAAATTTTAATGTTTCTGGCACAGGGCGCCCCCTCTTTTCCCAAATCCTGGATCTGCCCCTGGACTGCAGGTCAAATAAACCCAACTCTCTCAGGTTTACAAAAAAGACTAGTGAAAAAATATCAAAATATGATCTGCCAAACATAACGGAAGACTCGATTCAACTCCTTCACTGCTGAGCAACATTTGTCAAATTAGAAAATACGTAAAGAAAGACTTAAAAGTGCACCACATCCTATCAAGTTGATATTCATTGGAAAGCTCTCAGTGAGTACTTTCCAATGAATACCTATGTGACAGGATTGCTGGAGCACCTGAAACTGTCACATAGGTATTCATTGAAAGCTCTCACTGAGCACTTTCCAATGAAATCAATGTGGCTGCATGCCTGTAACACCAGAAACACCATTGCATTACTTGTACTCTTTGTTTCATTTTTCTGTCCCCGGTTTGCATTACTCGTACTCTGTTTCATTTTTCTGTCCCCGGTTTGCATTACTTGTACTCTTTGTTTGATTCTTATTCATAATCATTGGAAAGCTCTCACTGAGCACTTTCCAATGAATACCAATATGACAGGGTTTCTGTAAGGTTCCAGAATTACGTGAATTTTATTCAATTTTTGCAGAAATAACCACAGGCAGTGAAAGCTCATATAACAACTGATTACNATTCAGCCGGGGTAACAGGAGATTTAGCCTTGGTAACAGGAGTAGATTCAGCCGGGGTAACAGGAGATTTAGCCCGGGTAACAGGAGGAGATTTAGCCCGGGTAACAGATTTAGCCGGGGTAACAGGAGATTCATCCCACGTAACAGATTTAGCCGGGGTAACAGGAGATTCAGCCCGGGTAACAGATTTAGTCGTGGTAACAGGAGATTTAGCCGTGGTAACAGGAGATTTAGCCCGGGTAACAGGAGATTCATCCCACGTAACAGATTTAGCCGGGGTAAGGAGAGGAGATTTAGCCGGGGTAACATTGTCACTTGCAAGAGACTCTTCTTTTTTCACCCCTACAGTTTCTGTCGATGAACTTTGGCCCGTTTTTGCACAACTTTCCGACTGCTTACCAACTGAAGATTCTTCAGACAAATTTGACTGCATCACATCTGAAGACTTTATCGGCGAACTTTGAGTCACCTTTGCAGAACTAGACTGCTGTTTAGCATCGGATGATTCTACAGGCAAACTGAAAATCAGTTCTGCTGGACTTGATTCCTGTTTCACAACTGAAGAATCTGAAGTTAAACTTGTGTTTTCGGACGCGACCACTTGCTCACCTCTTGCTTGGCGCTTCAAAACATCAGCTATAATCTTCGCAGTTGATGACCAAGGACGTTGTAGTGGGATTCCAGCGATTGGAATCATCTTCGGCATACTCGATAATCCGGGACTTGTCTTTAATGAAGCTTCGACATCAGGACTTCGTGGAGTTGTGGGTACCGAACTTAGCATTTTGACATCAGGACTTCGAGACTGAACAATCATTGAACACTCTGGACCCAGTGCATTGGAAATCGCCAGACTTACTCCATCTGGACTTTTTGGACGCTCAATATGTGGAGCTGGACTTTCCGGACTTTGTACATTTGGACTTCCTGGATCTGGACTTGCTCTTTCCAGATCACAATGTTCTGGATTCATAACTTCTGGAACAGCACTTTCTGGACTCACTATACATACATCTGGACTGTCGGGGCAGTCAATATCCGGACTTAGTGGACTGTCTGAATCTAGGATTTCCGGTTCTGGACTCTGCGGACTATCTGAATCCGGATAACTATCAGCTGTCTTCATCGCTGCACTTTCTCCATCCGGTGATGTCTCCGACCTTGCCAGGTGTCCAGAGTCCGGTTCCCAATACCAGCGACCGGTTCGACAATCGTAATTAAAACTCCCACCATCCTTTGGTTTTCGATTTTGATAACTTTTTGCACGATTGAGGCTGAGATTTGCAAATGTGTGCGTCGGCGACCGTAGCATCAGGGAAGACAACGGTGAGGAGAATGGCGATCGGTGACGCTTTTGTCGTTGAAATACACCCTGCTCGATACATGTATCTTCAGACGGTCGTCTCCGAGATTTCGACTTTGAACCGCGGTCCAACCTCGGTGAACCGCGGTCCAACCTCGGTGAATGTGGTCGAGTGATTTTCGGGCTCCTTCCACGCCGTTCCTTCCTTTTCCTATCAGCTTTATACGAAGACTCCTTTTTCATTTTTTCGCCCTGTGAAGCCTTGGCAGCGTGATCTCGAGATCCCTTAGGGTTTGGTCCCTTATCAGGCATCCTGACTTTTCCTTTCTTCGTTTTATCGTTGCTCTTCAAATCGTCTGAAATGTGGGGTCCGGAATCTGAAAAACTCAACCTCACCTCATCATCATCGTCAAAGTCACACGTAATTTTTAAGTCCGGGCATTCGTCTCCGAGAGAAAACACACTACCATCCTGCGACCTGTTACCATGACTACAGACCGAGACATCCTGTTGTGCACTTTCCTCCGCAGGTCCGTGACCACCCTCACGACGCCGCTGGTCCAAAATCAAACGCAAATCAAATCCGCGCGGGAAACGCTGCGGCGATGGACTGTACTCTACATCTTCCTCAGGGTCAAGGTCAAAATCATCCTTGCCTTGACCTTCAAACAACCTTGACCTACAATGTTCAGATCTGCCTTCCTCTGATGATTTTGCTTCTGACGTCTCACCTTTTTTCCCAAATTCACTCCGTTTGTTTGCCTCTTTGTGAGATTCCACGTTTTTGACTGACCCCTCATCCTCATCGCCAGCGAATTCAGAGTCCGTGATTTCATCAAGAATGAGGAAATCGTCAAAATTTGGGACGCGTTCCGAACTGGGACGAGGTGTGCTGGATCTCTGACTAAAATTCAACTGTGCTTGTGAATCTTCCACACCCTCATCATCTGAGCTGAGAGCAACGTCGTCAACCTGACGGCCTTCTTTCTGAGCCGCTATTGCAGTATTGCCATTGGCTGGTTTATTGTTGGAGCCACCCGCCTGAATTCTGCCAACTTTGCTGACGGAATTTTCTCCCACATCTTTCTCAACATCATCTTTAACATTCTTATCACCTCGAATGTCATCATCATCATCATCGCCTTTCACAGCTTCTTTTCCAATATCATCAGCAGCTGCATCAGCACCATTATCCTTCCCATCCTTAGCATCATCAATCTTCTCATCATTATCAACATCTTCATCAGCATCAGCATCAGCGTCAACATCCTTCCCATCATCATTCTTACTATCAACGTCAACATCAGCAGTAACTCCATCCCCATCCTCAGCAGTTTGTCTACCACCACCAACAACAACATTCATATCTTCAGCTTTTTTCCCTTCCGCTGCCGCATCACCCCGCACCTCACAGCATCCAGCATCCACTCGACCCAAAGCTGCAGTTTCCCCGGTGGTACATTTCGCCGCCGGTACACTAGTTGATCTTTTCACCACTGCAGCAGAGGCCTTAATATCACCTGACCTCGTTCCAGGACACTTCACGGCATTTCCCAAAGATGCACTCCCCGTTCTTTTCTTCAAAATATACTTATTCTTCCCAACCATCGTCACAGTTTTTCCCTCCACCGGTTTTTCAAAACCGGTGACGTTTTTCGCCGTTGCTCCATGTGATGCTACCTCAACGTCGATTTTCTCCTTCATCGGTTTTTCCGGTTTCTTAAGAATAAACTTGTTAGGTGAAACTTTGATGACATGACCCATTGTTACGGTTACAGGTTCTGTAGCAGAGTCTGTGGTATTTCCCGTGCACGCCGTATCAGGCTTAGGCCCAGGTAAATTTTCAGGTGTAGCAGGGGATATAACGTCCCCTGTTTCAGCTCCGGAGGAGTCCTTTTCATCAATGCTCCTCGATATCTCTGCTGATTTATCACTGCTGTTATGTAACGAACCATGAGTATCTGTCCCATCACTAACGGCCTCATTACAGACGTTCACACTGTCGTCAGCAGAGGACGTTGTCAGTGTATCCTCTCTAGAACTTGTCGTGTCCGTAGTGTTGCAAGACGGCGCTGTGTCAGTACGGTTCATTTCTAGACTAACCGCCAGATCACAGCTGTCATCAACAGAGGAAGTCGTCAACGTACACTCTCTAGAACTTGCTGTGTCCGTAGTGTTGCAAGACGGCGCTGTGTCAGTACGGTCCATTTCTAGACTATTCCCGGCTGCAGAATTGGATGCGGCACTTTCATCTGTGAGCGAATCAGTCCGGTTCCCAATGTAATCCACACTAGTGTCACCATATGGCACCGTCTGGTTGCTGGTGTCATCCTTTTCCAACGCAGCTGCACTTACATGTACACTCAAGTCAATCTCATTCATATTTTGCCCACCAGGGGGCACTGACACGGCTGAAACATGATCCACATCCGTAACCGCCGACCCCTGCATATCATCCAATCTTGAACTATCCTCCAAAACAGCAGCCTTTCGTGATTTGGACCATTGAACACGTGGTTGTTCTTTGTTTACGTCGAGTGATGTTGGAGCAGACGTTACACTCTCAGGCAGACGCTCACCAGTCTGGCTTTTCAACAAAGGCTTATGAGGGCTAAAATTCATTAAGGATTTCCTTAAGGTACCTTTTGCCTTCTTTGTCCGACCCTTCACGAAGTGTGCAATAACCCCTTGGCGATTTTGGGACCATATACACTTCTTCGACTGACCCTTCATGAAGTTTGCACGACCCCCTTTACGATTTGGGGACCACACAGATTTCTTCGTCTGAGTTTTCACGAAGTGCGCCAGGACCCCTTGGCGATTCTGGGCCCATATACTTTTTTTCTTCTTCGTACGTTTTTTCTGCTTCTGCTGCTGCGGCTTGCCGACGGGCACGCCACCAATATCCGTCCCAGTCATCGTGCTAATCGTCGGACACAAGGGGCCATCTAATTTACGCATAGGCCCAGATTGAGCCCGCGATCCTTGTAACTGGCTCCCAATACTGTGAACACCAAAGGCACATGGCAGGCTTGGCTGATTTCGGACTAGACTTGGACCGCTCAGCGAATCGTGAAAATCTACCGTGGCCTCACCAACTTGAGAACTTTCACTTGTGACGACAAAAGGCGGTAGTTCTATTTTTCGCCTCACCCTTGTTCGTGCCATACCCCCCGACTTCCTCGGGCTCCTGCCCTTCCCCTTACCCCGCCTGGGCCTGGAACGGCATCGACTGAGTAGACAGTTACAAAACGATTCTTCGTTGACAAGATGGCGGTCAAGGCGGCGGGTGGGCGACTCATTCTTCGTATCTGTATCGTCTTCCAAACAACGTGCAGCTAAACCTTCGTACACTTGGTGCCCGAACGGTTGTCGGTACCACCCCAAGAACCACCGTGGTGAAACCCGCGGCGAGCTCACATGCTGGTAAACGGGGTCCTCAGTCGGGTAACAATCATCTTCTCCTCTGTATTCAAAAAACGACTCATCCTCGGACTCTTGGCTTGAAGTCAGGGGTCCAAAGTCCAAGCTGGACTCATGCAACAAACTCTCTTCTACATCTTTGTCAGAATTTCCTGAAATGTCGCCCTGAACTGGATTGTGCACTTTCGAGATATCTTTTGCCGCAATGCCCTGATTTTCAGCAACTTCCGAGTAATTTTCGACGGGTTTTAACTCAGCCCTCTTACACACATCCGACACACCCGCATCGGACTCCTTCTCCAGTACCGGCATTTCAAACTCTGTATCCGAGTCTATTATTGTAATCGTTTCGATCATTTTTACACGGCCCTTCTCGACCTGTGGCGATTTAAGTTTTTGCTTTGTTTCCGCAACTTCAACTTCTGAATTGGACCCGCTGGAAACATCTCCACCATTGTCCACCTGACCTTGACACTGCACAGATTTCCGACCTTGACCCACAAATGTCCGACCTTGACTGGCAACGTAACCTTGACCTACTTCATAAGAATCTGACTCATTGCGAGATTTCTCTTCACCATTGTCCACCTGGCCTTGACATTGCACAGAATTCTGACCTTGAGCCACTGAAGTCTGACCTTGACTGGCAACATGACCTTGACCTGCATCATCAGAATCGGGTTCAGCATGAGATTCCCCACCAGAATAGGACAGACGGGATTCTCCAACCCCAGAAGACGTCATCGATGTTTCGACACCTTCGCTACCATCACGTCCCCAATTGCTGGCTGCTTTTTTGTCTCCCATTTTACACTCCATGCGATCCGTTTCCACTGAAGTATCAAAAGTTCCACTCAAATCTGCACTCAAAGACGCAGCAGGTGATTCAACACTTGCCGATTTATCGGGATCGGTAATCCTGATCGTTTTTTCGTCGCCAATAACATTGTGTAAGACTCCATATATATCGTCCAAAACGGATTGCACCAGTCTCTCGCTCGACGCCAGTTGTGCCGTTTCCAACTCCTCAGTTTTTGCCTCCTCGATAGGAATATCTGCAACATCCTCCAGAATTTCTGACTTGACTTCCACCCGCGGCGGCGACGACACCCCACTAATAAAAAGCACCGACTCGCCTTTCGAATTCATTTGCACGTCAGCAATGCATCCAGCCGCTTCTATCTTATTTTTATTCTCGGCGACAAACTTTTGCAAAATATGTTTCGATTCTATCGGGTCGTTTGGCAAAGCTGGCAGATCTAGCAATATTTGGGAAGCATCTGATATGTCTGATATGTTGGGCACTCCCATTTCAGCAGGTAATGATGCCTTGTTCGGTACCTCCTCAAGAGCGCTATCAGGGTTTCCATTCTTGTTCAAGTCCTGACTGCTTCTTCCAGTATTCGGGCCACAAGAATCTTCAGGATGTGACGAAGATTCTTTCAAATTGAACTCAAATGCTTTACGCATGTCTTCGTCAAGCCACTGACTACTTGCACATCTTAGATCCACATCTTTCTTACGCCGAGGCCTTCTTGCATCGGAATGGACTTCAGGCCTTTTCTCTGCGTTATCGGTCCGGCACACCTTTCCCGCATCTATCCCCTTCACGCCAGCCTCTCCTGTAGCCCGTGATGAAATCTCCACAACATGGCTACCATGAACTTGTGATGTTTTTTGTAGACTACGGAGATCAGACACTTTGCTTGTCCCTTCCGCAGCATCTTTTGAAGATTTGGGAAATCTGCTATCATTACCAGGGCCTAAATCTGCACTTCTGGAGGTCTCCCTCCCTTCTTCTGACTGTCGGGCAGGAACAAGATGGTCTTCAGCGTTGCTGTCATTCCGTAGCAATTTTCCGTCAGTTCGGACCTGGAAAAACGGGAGAAATTTCAAATGATAGGGAGAATTAGATAAGAAATGCCCCTTAGAGTTTGTCTAAATGGGTTTAGTGGGTGCATGACACTGATGACATAAGATTTACGTATGGATAAAGATCACTCAGGATGAGTTTTGGACTTTTGTATTTGGTTTTTCTGTCAGGGCCGACACCATAGCATTATTGGCCCTGGTAAAGTACGGAAGAGGCCATCTCACGCTACTCATGTTCCTCACTTGGATGGGGTCTTTTACTTGCCCTTGCAAAGAAACAAGGCACCACGTCTTACCGTCCCATGCGACAGATGTGAAGAGCCGGGAATGAGATCCCATATGGCCCGGGCTGGATTTGATCCTGAGGCCTGCCACTTGCTGAGTGGACGTGACATCCACTCGGCTATCAGGGCTCCTTGAGTTACGTAATAAGGCAAATCAGTTCCAAATCTCCGTGCTCACCTGGTCATCTCGTGCTGGCGGCCCTTCAGTCCGCTGCAGCCGACCATCATCCTCATTGCTAGAAGATGCCGACTCCGTCTCCGTATTCATGTTCATATCGCCGAGAAGATCAACGTCCGACCGAGGGACAAGTTTGAGGAGTTTTTGCATGACCTTCAAAAAAAGATTTTTGCATGCTGTTAGTGGTCTAAAGTGGGGTTCATTCGCACCTGGATTTTGTCCGATTCAGGTCTGTAAAAAATTGATCAAATTGACTTTTGCGTTGTCATATCCGGAAAACTAGGGGCAAACGGACTGAAAACGGACCGGATCCGTGCGCCAATGATCGATGCTTTAGACGAAAGTGGATTTTCTTGTGCCTGAAATAGTGATCATCGCTTAACTCGATTTGAAGAAAATTATTCAGCAGGGATCAAAGTTCATTTTCTGAAAAAGCAGATTTTGGTCGAACAGGCCAAAAAATCAAGTCACACACAATGCAAAATGCATTAGAACATCAATTTTTTGGTTCGCACAGAGCAAAATCCAGGTCACATTTTAGACCAAATGGTCATGAACTTTGAACCCTGTTCAGATGGTTCACAGGAACAACCTTTCTTCAAATATTTTTCAATCAATACCATAGGATGTGAGAAAACTTTGACAGAAGATGTCGTCTGCTGGACTCTGGGGGGCAGACGAGTGAAATTGGAACTGTATATCTATTAAAGACGACTAACCTGATGCATCAACCGGACTCGGTCCCCTCCCTCCGTAGCTATGCCGCGGGTGACGTCCTCGAAGACACGTAATAAATTCAAAGTCAAATGCATCATTTTCTTATGAGTACCATTCATCTTCTCGTGAAATGACGACGACTTTCTCAACCGTTTGATTTGGACGTCTCGCTCAACAATATGGGTTTCGTACGTATCCTTCATTTTTTTCTGAACCTGAGGAAATAGATTGTAACAGATGATTACAAAATACAGCGCACCCTCACTCTTACGAACCTCGATTTTACGAACTCCCGGATACTACGAACCCAACGTCTGGCTCCCAAAATTTCATGACATGTACATGTGTATGTAAATCCTCGCTATTACGAACTCTGTGTTAGTACGAACTTAACCCTTGGACTCCGAAGGGTTCGTAATAGCAAGGGGGGACTGTACTCCTTGGACGGATGATTAAAAAATACTTCCTGTGCAGGTTGTCAGAGTAAGGTGGTGGAAACATGTGTACCTTTGGAGTTTCTCCGTCCTTGTTGGCCCTGGTAAGTATGGAAGAGGCCATCACAAGCTACTCCTGTTCCTTACTTGGATGGGGTCTTTTACTTGCCCTTCCAAAGGCAGAAGGTACAAGGCACCACGGCTTACTTCTCATGCGACTGACATGAAGGGCCAAGGATGATAAATCCCAACCTGTAGTGTTAGTATTCTTCAGGCATTTAATTCAAGGCAACAAAAATATCCCTACCTCATGGTAAAGCTCAGAGCGATTTTCAGCAGCCAAAAGTTCGTCCGAAGATTTCTCCAAATCTTTCACAAGCTTGTCATTCTCAGCCTTCATTGACAACAGCGCCGTCTGCGACTTGCGTAACTGTGACGTTGTACTGAGGACGTCCGCCATCCCCTTCTGGTGCATGACGTGAAGTTCGGTGTACTTGTTCGTCGCCTTCGTCAGACGACCTTTCATCGTGGCCAAGTCCGTGCGAAGGTCATTCACCTGTTTCTCTAGCTAAAAGAAGGAAAATACTTAATTAATTACACAGTTAACAGGTTAAAACACATTTTTCACAGGCCTTTTTATTTGATGGGCGCGAAAACGCATACGCTTCGCAAACAATAGAATTTCTATTGTTTGCGAGGCGCATGCTTTTTCGCGCCCGTCAAACGAAAAGGCCTGTTTTCAGCGACATCTTGGGGCATTTGCCCCACTCATACCTGTCCCTATGCTGGCTACGGCCCTGTTGAAGCAGGGTAACCATGCCACTGGGACTGCCTATGCAATGAGATTTAAACAAAATGTAAATTACACATAAGTGACCCGCTCTGGTGAAAGCAGGTGCATGCCACTAGGGTCTCTGCCAGAAATTTTTTGAGGGTACCGGTACTAATTTCGTCAAAATCAGCAAAAACCCCATGAAATTAAAGAAAATGGCCGTTTTCTGTTCTTTTGAGGGAACTAGCACAGTACCCTTAGTACCCTCTGGTGGAAACACTGGTCGCAGGTGATCATCATTGATCATCAGTTTACCATACTAAACTACTCAACTACAGGTGAAGCCTGCCTACATCTACATGTAGGTCTGTATGTACATGTAAATGCCCCTGTTGCTATCCCATCTACATGTACCTGCACGGCAACTCTACAACGGGCATTAGGATGCCAGAGGTCTATTATTTATCTAACACACATACCGTGCTGGTTGCAACGAAGGCTGTTTTCTTGGCCAGTTTCTCATTCTCCAGGTCCTGTTCTAGTTTCTTCACCGCCTCCGTTTTTGAACTCCCAACTTCTTTCATCTCATAGTCCATCAATTTTTTCTTCAGTTCAACATTTTCGTCCTGAAAAAAATTACCGGAAATAGGATGTATCAAATCACTGGTCACCTGTCGAAGTACTGAGTAGTAGGCCTACTCTCACTGCTGGTCACTGGTTGAAGTACTTCACAACAGACAATACTGAAACTGACAAATGTGACCCTCTGCCACAAGAGCCCTCATCAAGCACTCCGAGGTTGGGAAGTTGAGACCGACATATTTGTCAATTTCCGTATTGTCTGCCTGTCTGTTGTGAAGTCTGAGCGATTCTGTTTCTTTCTTTATCTCCTGGTGTCATGTCAGTACGTTCAGGCTCATTTTGCGACTTTACTCTGGCTTTCTCGCGGAGGGGTCATATACAGCGAAGCGANGGATTCAGGAATGTCCCTTCACGGACACCTCTGCCACAAGGACACCTCTTATAACGGACTATTTCAGTCCCAGATTGCTCATTATATCTATTCATTTTAAGCTCTGTAATCAGGACACCTCTTAATTAAGGACATCTCTCAGTCCCGAAGGTGTCCTTAATCAAGAGGTCAACTGTAGAAGTCATATTTTTTCGAGAACGCTAGTCTGGGTCGCTATTTTCAGTTTTACTTGGTAGGTCGCTGATATAGCCTACCAATCAAAATAGTAAATCAAGGTGCTACATGTATTTGGAATTCATCTGCATCCAGAGTTCAGCAGACGGCATCTTCTGTCAAAGTTTTCTCACATCCTATGGTATTGATTGAAAAATATTTGAA
Source organism: Notospermus geniculatus (assembly GCA_002633025.1). Lineage (NCBI taxonomy): Eukaryota > Metazoa > Nemertea > Pilidiophora > Heteronemertea > Lineidae > Notospermus > Notospermus geniculatus. The sequence goes on from NMRB01000586.1 coordinate 227,634, forward strand.
GAAAAGTTGTTCCTGTGAACCATCTGAAGAATGTTTCTTCAAATTCTTTCCAATTTATTTCCAAGGATTTTAGAAAACGTCAACAGAAGATACCGTCTGCTCAGAGCTGGGAGCAGATGATTTAACCCTTTCCTCGCCAACGGCATCCTTGTTTGGCGTGACGTTTACCAGAAGTTTGCCCATACGCAGCATTTGATAGGTTTCTTTGGGCTGTTTTGTGGGATCGGTACTGAAATTAGGGCAACGCGTGGATTAGGCCAGATAGGAGAGGAAGGGGTTAAATGAAAACTCAGATCACAATTTTAATCAAAATGATAATCTTGTTATTATTTATAATCATTTTTTATTCTGAAAATAAACATATACATTTCTTCAAACAGAACTTCGTCCCATTTCTGGCAGTCACCAATTACTGTAAACCGTGAAATTTTCGCATGCGTTTTATTTTCATGATTTTCGCACTCGAGGGTCAAAACGCGAACATAAATCACGCGAAAATCATTGGTTCTTGTAGCGTGTTCGGAAAGCTTCCTCGGGGAAGCTCGGGGAAGCGGGAGAGCGTTCGGTAAGGTATTTGGAAGGCTGCCAAGGCTTCCTCGAGCCTGGCCGAAGTGAGCGACTTGCCGAGTCGCTCACTTGGGGAAACTCCCGGCATGCATTTCGTTTTCTTTCCAATCCGAAATGCTGATTGGCTAAACGTGGAACATTTCATGCCTGCAACCCACAGTAGTACCTTTCCCCGAGGAAGCGCAAATATCGTTCGGAAATTCGCCTTTACTGGGCATGCTCACATTCCCCGAAGCTCGGGGAAGAAATTTCCTCGGGGAAGCTTTCCGAACACGGCCTTGAGGTTTTATGAAGCTGAAGGGTTCCAATTGCGAAAAATTATTCT
>NMRB01000586.1:229424-273649 GCA_002633025.1 Notospermus geniculatus
GGTAACAGGAGTAGATTCAGCCGGGGTAACAGGAGATTTAGCCCGGGTAACAGGAGTAGATTCAGCCGGGGTAACAGGAGATTTAGCCCGGGTAACAGGAGTAGATTCAGCCAGGGTAACAGGAGATTTAGCCCGGGTAACAGGAGGAGATTTAGCCCGGGTAACAGATTTAGCCGGGGTAACAGGAGATTCATCCCACGTAACAGATTTAGCCGGGGTAAGGAGAGGAGATTTAGCCGGGGTAACATTGTCACTTGCAAGAGACTCTTCTTTTTTCACCCCTGAAGATTCTGTTGATGAACTTTGGCCCGTTTTTGCACAACTTTCCGACTGCTTACCAACTGAAGATTCTTCAGACGAATTTGACTGCATCACATCTGAAGACTTTATCGGTGAACTTTGAGTCACCTTTGCAGAACTAGACTGCTGTTTAGCATCGGATGATTCTACAGGCAAACTGAAAATCAGTTCTGCTGGACTTGATTCCTGTTTCACAACTGAAGAATCTGAAGTTAAACTTGTGTTTTCGGACGCGACCACTTGCTCACCTCTTGCTTGGCGCTTCAAAACATCAGCTATAATCTTCGCAGTTGACGACCACGGACGTTGTAGTGGGATTCCAGCGATAGGAATCATCTTCGGCATACTCGATAATCCGGGACTTGTCTTTAATGAAGCTTCGACATCAGGACTTCGTGGAGTTGTGGCTAATGAACTTAGCATTTTGACATCAGGACTTCGAGACTGGACAATCACTGAAAACTCTGGACCCACAGCATTGGAAATCGACGGACTTACTCCATCTGGACTTTTTGGACGCTCAATATGTGGAGCTGGACTTTCCGGACTTTGTACATTTGGACTTCCTGGACTCCTTGCATGTGGATCTGGACTTGCTTTTCCCAGATCACAACGTTCTGGATTCATAACTTCTGGAACAGCGCGTTCTGGACACACTATACATACATCTGGACTGTCGGGGCAGTCAATATCCGGACTTAGTGGACTGTCTGAATCTAGGATTTCCGGTTCTGGACTCTGCGGACTATCTGAATCCGGACAACTATCAGCTGTCTTCATCGCTGCACTTTCTCCATCCAGTGATGTCTCCGACCTTGCCAGGTGTCCAGAGTCCGGTTCCCAATACCAGCGAGTTTCTGTAAGGTTCCAGAATTACGTGAATTTTATTCAATTTTTGCAGAAATAACCACAGGCAGTGAAAGCTCATATAACAACTGATTACTTTTTAAAACCAAAACACTTTTCAGTTCGTGACGCTTCAATGATCACCACAAGCACCTGGCGGAGCGTTACGTGCAACAGGAATAGGACAAACTGTCCGAATACCCAATTCTTTTCGTTTTTTCACGCACAGTGGGCAGCTCTTACTCGTCCCCAACCCATGACTGAATAAGGCACTAAGACCATGACATCTCGGTACCGTAGAAACCTGAGGGGCATATGCCATTAACGGCCGTATTTCTTCTCCTTTTTTCGCATTATTTCCTTTCTGACTAATTTTAGGGATAACGTAAACCTGGGGTGTCTCCTTAACCGTCGGTAATGTCCCCTTCCCTTTTTCCACTTGCCCGTCTTTCACGGAGCCTCTTGAAGTGTCCCTAATTTTTGCCACCTTTGTGGGACTTCGAGATCTCGAATCCAGATCCAAAGATTTTCGTTTCCCCAGTCCAACCGGTGAGCGCTCCCTGCGCCAGAATCGTGGAGCTAATGGTGATTTTGACCGATCAGGCCGATCCCGTCTGGACCTGTTAAGACTACTCTCCCTCTCTCGCCCTCTTGTGTCCAATCTATCCCTCCTAGACACGTGATCTGACCGTCTTTCATCCCGAACACGTGAATCCGATCTAGACCTATCAGATCGTGAACATCTGCGCAAGTCGTCACACCTGTCGAGGCCAGACTTGCGGTTTTTCGCATCAGAACCGGAACCAGATTTTGCAGTACTAGCCGCTTTCTCATTCCCCCTGGTAGATTCTGGACCACTATCTTTACAGGCAAATCCAGACCGGCTGCCTTCTGCATGAGTTTTGGCGCATTCCTGATGTCCGTCTTTCTGATCAACTTTCGCCTTCGATGCACCCGCCGCCGTTCCAACATTCCTTTTTTCAGTAGTACTCGCGATCTCTGCCACATCAGATTTCCGCCCCTCCAGCTTTGGCTCGGAACTACGTTTTTCTGCTGGACTACTGTCTCTTCGTAATTTTTTCCTATCTGAAACATTGGATGTACTCAATTTATCAGCGTTTATTTCTGTTACTGATCGTACCCCCACTGCAACTGGCAAATCGGGACTTTTAGCCGTCTTCCTCAGAACATCAATGGTACTTGTAACGGTAAATGTTTTCAAGTTCTGAGCGGCATTACGATGTCGACGCCTTCTCGCCTTAGGAGGTTTAGCCTGGGTAGCAGATTTAGCCGGGGTAACAGAAGTAGATTCAGCCGGGGTAACAGGAGATTTAGCCGGGGTAACAGGAGTAGATTCAGCCGGGGTAACAGGAGATTTAGCCTTGGTAACAGGAGTAGATTCAGCCGGGGTAACAGGAGATTTAGCCTTGGTAACAGGAGTAGATTCAGCCGGGGTAACAGGAGATTTAGCCCGGGTAACAGGAGGAGATTTAGCCCGGGTAACAGATTTAGCCGGGGTAACAGGAGATTCATCCCACGTAACAGATTTAGCCGGGGTAACAGGAGATTCAGCCCGGGTAACAGATTTAGTCGTGGTAACAGGAGATTTAGCCGTGGTAACAGGAGATTTAGCCCGGGTAACAGGAGATTCATCCCACGTAACAGATTTAGCCGGGGTAAGGAGAGGAGATTTAGCCGGGGTAACATTGTCACTTGCAAGAGACTCTTCTTTTTTCACCCCTACAGTTTCTGTCGATGAACTTTGGCCCGTTTTTGCACAACTTTCCGACTGCTTACCAACTGAAGATTCTTCAGACAAATTTGACTGCATCACATCTGAAGACTTTATCGGCGAACTTTGAGTCACCTTTGCAGAACTAGACTGCTGTTTAGCATCGGATGATTCTACAGGCAAACTGAAAATCAGTTCTGCTGGACTTGATTCCTGTTTCACAACTGAAGAATCTGAAGTTAAACTTGTGTTTTCGGACGCGACCACTTGCTCACCTCTTGCTTGGCGCTTCAAAACATCAGCTATAATCTTCGCAGTTGATGACCAAGGACGTTGTAGTGGGATTCCAGCGATTGGAATCATCTTCGGCATACTCGATAATCCGGGACTTGTCTTTAATGAAGCTTCGACATCAGGACTTCGTGGAGTTGTGGGTACCGAACTTAGCATTTTGACATCAGGACTTCGAGACTGAACAATCATTGAACACTCTGGACCCAGTGCATTGGAAATCGCCAGACTTACTCCATCTGGACTTTTTGGACGCTCAATATGTGGAGCTGGACTTTCCGGACTTTGTACATTTGGACTTCCTGGATCTGGACTTGCTCTTTCCAGATCACAATGTTCTGGATTCATAACTTCTGGAACAGCACTTTCTGGACTCACTATACATACATCTGGACTGTCGGGGCAGTCAATATCCGGACTTAGTGGACTGTCTGAATCTAGGATTTCCGGTTCTGGACTCTGCGGACTATCTGAATCCGGATAACTATCAGCTGTCTTCATCGCTGCACTTTCTCCATCCGGTGATGTCTCCGACCTTGCCAGGTGTCCAGAGTCCGGTTCCCAATACCAGCGACCGGTTCGACAATCGTAATTAAAACTCCCACCGTCCTTTGGTTTTCGATTTTGATAACTTTTTGCACGATTGAGGCTGAGATTTGCAAATGTGTGCGTCGGCGACCGTAGCATCAGGGAAGACAACGGTGAGGAGAATGGCGATCGATGACGCTTTTGTCGTTGAAATACACCCTGTTCGATACATGTATCTTCAGACGGTCGTCTCCGAGATTTCGACTTTGAACCGCGGTCCAACCTCGGTGAATGTGGTCGAGTAATTTTTGGGCTCCTTCCACGCCGTTCCTTCCTTTTCCTATCAGTTTTATACAAAGACTCATTTTTCATTTTTTCGCCCTTTGAAGCCTGGGCAGCGTGATCTCGTGATCCCTTAGGGTTTGGTCCCTTATCAGGCATCCTGACTTTTCCTTTCTTCCTTTTTTCATTGCCCTTCAAATCATCCGAAATGTGTGGTCCGGAATCCGAAAAACTCAACCTCACTTCATCATCATCGTCAAAGTCACACGTAATTTTTAAGTCCGGGCATTCGTCTCCGAGAGAAAACACACTACCATCCTTCGACCTGTTACCATGACTACAGACCGAGACGTCCTGTTGTGCACTTTCCTCCGCTGGTCCGTGACCACCCTCACGACGCCGCTGGTCCAAAATCAAACGCAAATCAAATCCGTGCGGGAAACGCTGCGGCGATGGACTGTACTCTACATCTTCCTCAGGGTCAAGGTCGAACTCATCCTTGCCTTGACCTTCCTCAGGGTCAAGGTCGAACTCATCCTTGCCTTGACCTTCAAACGACCTTGACCGACAATGTTCAGATCTGCCTTCCTCTGATGATTTTGCTTCTGACGTCTCACGTTTTTTCCCAAATTCACTCCGTTCGTTTGCTTCTTTGTGAGATTCCACATTTTCCACTGACCCGTCATCGTCATCGCCAGCGAATTCAGAGTCCGTGATTTCATCAAGAACGAGGAAATCGTCGAAAGTTGGGACGCGTTCCACGGTCCGAGGTGTGCTGGACCTCGGACTAAAATTCAACTGTGCCATTCCAGTATCGCCATTGGCTGGTTTATTGTTGGAGCCACCTGTCTCTGCTGCCTGATTTCTGCCATCTTTGCCGATGAAATTTTCTCCCACATCTTTGTCAACATCATGTTTAACATCCTTATTACCTCGAATGTCATCATCAGCATCATCACCTTTCACAGCTTCTTTCCCAACATCATCAGCAGCTGCATCGTCAACACCTGCATCAGCATCAACATCCTTGCCATCCTTACTATCATCAATCGTCTCATCATTGTCAACATCAGCATCAGCGTCAACATCCTTCCCATCCATACTATCATCAATCGTCTCATCATTATCAACATCAGCATCAGCATCAACATCCTTCCCATCCATACTATCATCAATCGTCTCATCATTGTCAACATCAGCATCAGCGTCAACATCCTTCCCATCCATACTATCATCAATCGTCTCATCATTATCAACATCAGCATCAGCGTCAACATCCTTCCCATCATCATTTTTCCTATCAACGTCAACATCAGCAGTAACTCTATCCCCATCCTCAGCAGTTTGTCTACCACCACCAACAACAACATCCATATCTTCAGCTTTTTTCCCTTCCGCCGCCGCTGCATCGCCCCGCACCTCACAGCATCCAGCATCCACTCGACCCAAAGCTGCAGTTTCCAGGGTGGTACATTTCACCGCCGGTACACTAGTTGACCTTTTCACCACTGCAGCAGAGGATACCACATCACCTGACCTCGTTCCAGGACACTTCACGGCATTTCCCAAAGACACACTCCCCGTTCTTTTCTTCAAAATATACTTATTCTTCCCAACCATAGTCACAGTTTTTCCCTCCACCGGTTTTTCAAAACCGGTGACGTTTTTCGCCGTTGCTCCATGTGATGCTACATCAACGTCGATTTTCTCCGTCATCGGTTTTTCCGGTTTCTTAAGAATAAACTTATTGGGTGAAACTTTGATGACATGTCCCAGGGTCACAGTTACAGGTTCTGTAGCAGAGTCTGTGGTCTTTCCCGTGGGCGCCGTATCAGGCTTAGGCCCAGGTAAATTTTCAGGTGTAGCAGGGGATATAACGTCCCCTGTTTCAGCTCCGGAGGAGTCCTTTTCATCAATGCTCCCCGATATCTCTGCTGATTTATCACTGCTGTTATCTAACGAACCATGAGTATCTGTCCCATCACTAACGGCCTCATTACAGACGTTCACACTGTCGTCAGCAGAGGACGTTGTCAGTGTATCCTCTCTAGAACTTGTCGTGTCCGTAGTGTTGCAAGACGGCGCCGTGTCAGTACGGTTCATTTCTAGACTAACCGCCAGATCATAGCTGTCATCAACAGAGGAAGTCGTCAACCTACACTCTCTAGAACTTGCTGTGTCTGTAGTGTTGCAAGACGGCGCTGTGTCAGTACGGTCCATTTCTAGACTATTCCCGGCTGCAGAATTGGATGCGGCACATTCATCCGTGAGCGAATCAGTCCGGTTCCCAATGTAATCCACACTAGTGTCACCATATGGCACCGTCTGGTTGCTGGTGTCATCCTTTTCCAACGCAGCTGCACTTACATGTACACTCAAGTCAATCTCATTCATATTTTGCCCACCAGGGGGCACTGACACGGCTGAAACATGATCCACATCCGTAACCGCCGACCCCTGCATATCATTCAATCTTGAACTATCCTCCAAAACAGCAGCCTTTCGTGATTTGGACCGTTTAACACATGATTGTTCTTTGTTTACGTCGAGTGATGTCGGAGCAGACGTGACACTCTCAGGCAGACGCTCGCCAGTCTGGCTTTTCAACAAAGGCTTATGAGGGCTAAAATTCATTAAGGATTTCCTTAAGGTACCTTTTGCCTTCTTTGTCCGACCCTTCACGAAGTGTGCAATAACCCCTTGGCGATTTTGGGACCATATACACTTCTTTGACTGACCCTTCATGAAGTTTGCACGACCTCCTTTACGATTTGGGGACCACACACATTTCTTCGTCTGACTTTTCACGAAGTGCGCCAGGACCCCTTGGCGATTCTGGGCCCATATACTTTTTTTTTCCTTCGTACGTTTTTTCTGTTTCTGCTGCTGCGGCCTGCTGACGGGTACGCCACCAATATCCGTCCCAGTCATCGTGCTAATCGTCGGACACAAGGGGCCATCTAATTTACGCATAGGCCCAGATTGAGCTCGCGATCCTTGTAACTGGCTCCCAATACTGTGAACACCAAAGGCACATGGCAGGCTTGGCTGATTTCGGACTTGACTTGGACCGCTCAGCGAATCGTGAAAATCTACCGTGGCCTCACCAACTTGAGAACTTTCACTTGTCACGACAAAAGGCGGTAGTTCTATTTTTCGCCTCACCCTTGTTCGTGCCATACCCCCCGACTTCCTCGGGCTCTTGCCCCTCCCCTTACCCCGCCTGGGCCTGGAACGGCATCGACTGAGTAGACAGTTACAAAATGATTCCTCGTTGACAAGATGGCGGTCAAGGCGGCGGGTGGGCGACTCATTCTTCGTATCTGTATCGTCTTCCAAACAACGTGCAGCTAAACCTTCGTACACTTGGTGCCCGAACGGTTGTCGATACCACCCCAAGAACCACCTTGGTGAAACCCGCGGTGAGCTCACATGCTGGTAAACGGGGTCTTCAGTCGGGTAACAATCATCTTCTCCTCTGTATTCAAAAAACGACTCATCCTCGGACTCTTGGCTTGAAGTCAGGGGTCCAAAGTCCAAGCTGGACTCATGCAACAAACTCTCTTCTACATCTTTGTCAGAATTTCCTGAAATGTTGCCCTGAACTGGATCGTGCACTTTCGTGATATCTTTTGCCGCAATGCCCTGATTTTCAGCAACTTCCAAATAACTTTCGACGGGTTTTAACTCAGGCCTCTTACACACACCCGACACACCCGCATCGGACACCTTCTCCAGTACTGGCATTTCAAATTCTGTATCCGAGTCTATTATTGTAATCGTTTCGATCATTTTCACACGGCCCTTCTCGACTTGTGACGATTTAAGTTTTTGCTTTGTTTCTGCAACTTCAACTTCCGAATTGGACCCGCTGGAAACATCTCCACCATTTTCCACCTGACCTTGACACTGCACAGAGTTCTGACCTTGACCCACTGAAGTCTGACCTTGACTGGCAACATGACCTTGACCTACATCATCAGAATCGGGTTCAGCATGTGATTCCTCCCCAGAATAGGACAGATGAGATTCTTGAACCCCAGAAGACGTCATCGATGTTTCGACACCTTCGCTACCGTCACGGCCCCAACTGCTGGCTGCTTTTTTGTCTCCCATTTCACAATCCATGCGATCCTTTGCCACTGAAGTATCAAAAGTTCCACTCAAATCTGCACTCAAAGACGCAGCAGGTGATTCAACACTTGTCGATTTATCGGGATCAGTAATCCTGATCGTTTTTTCGTCTCCAATAACATTGTTTAAGACTCCATATATATCGTCCAAAACGGACTGCACAAGTCTCTCGCTCGACGCCAGATGTGCTGTTTCCAACTCCTCAATTTTGGCCTCCTCGTTAGGAACATGTGCAACATCCTCCAGAATTTCTGACTTGACTTCCACCCGCGGCGGCGACGACACCCCGCTAATAAAAAGCACTGACTCGCCTTTCGAATTCATTTGCACGTCAGCAATGCATCCAGCCGCTTCTATCTTCTTTTTATTCTCGGCGACAAACTTTTGCAAAATATGTTTAGATTCTATCGGGTCGTTTGGCAAATCGGGCAGATCTAACAATATCTGGGAATCATCTGATGTGTTCGGCACTCCCGTTTCCGCAGGTAAAGATGCCTCCTTCCTCATCTCTTCAAGAGCGCTATCAGGGTTTCCATTCTTGTTCAAGTCCTGACTGCTTCTTCCAGTATTCGGGCCACAAGAATCTTCTGGATGTGACGAAGATTCTTTCAAACTGAACTCAAATGCTTTACGCATTTCTTCGTCAAGCCACGGACTACTTGCACATCTTAGATCCACATCTCCCTTACGCCGAGGCCTTCTTGCATCAGAATGGACTTCAGGCCTTTTATCTGCGTTATCGGTCCGGCACACCTTTCCCGCATCTATCCCCTTCACGCCAGCCTCTCCTGTAGCCCATGATGAAATCTCCACAACACGGCTACCATGAACTTGTGATGTTTTTTGTAGACTACGGAGATCAGACACTTTGCTCGTCCCTTCTGCAGCATCTTTTGGAGATCTGTCAAATCTGCTATCATTACCAGGGCCTATATCTGCACTTCTGGAGGTCTCCCTCCCTTGTTCTGTCTGTTGGGCAGGAAGAAGATGGTCTTCAGCGTTGCTGTCCTTCCGTAGCAATTTTCCATCAGTTCGGACCTGGAAATACGGGAGAAAATTCAAATGATCGGGAGAACTAGATATGCAATCCTCCTCAGAGTTACCGTAGTCTAAAGGGCGTGAAGTGGGGGGCAGGACGTTGACGACATAAGATTTATCTAAGGATATTTTGATAAAGATCACTCAGGATGAGTTACGTAATTTTGTATTCGACTTTTCCGTCAGGGCCGACGCCATAGCATTATTGGCCCTGGTCAGGACAGAAGAGGCATCTCAAGTTACTCATGTTCCTCACTTGGATGGGGTCTTTTACTTGCCCTTGAAAGAAACAAGGTACAAGGCACCACGGCTTACTGTACCATCCCATGCGACGGATGTGAAGAGCCGGGAATGAGATCCCATATGACCCGGGTTGGATTCGATCCCAAGACCTGCCACTTGCTGAGCGGACGTGACATCCACTCGGCTATCAGGGCTCCTTGAGTTACGTAATAAGACAAATCAGTTCCAAATCTCCGTACGCACCTGGTCATCTCGTGCTGGCGGCCCTTCAGTCCGCTGCAGCCGACCATCATCCTCATTGCTAGAAGATGCCGACTCCGTCTCCGTATTCATGTTCATATTGCCGAGAAGATCAACGTCCGACCGAGGGACAAGTTTGAGGAGTTTTTGCATGACCTTCAAAAAAAGATTTTTGCATGCTGTTAGTGGTCTAAAGTGGGGTTCATTCACAGCCGGATTTTGTCCGATTCAGGTCTGTAAATGAAATGGTCCATGGACCATGTGCTCACCGGGTTGGACATAATAGTCTAATGACAGAGGGAGGTACAAATCAGTTATGAGCAATCTGGGTCAAGTCATTCCCAAGTAGGACTTCGATGATTTTTGGGTTTATGCCACCTGGCGGCCATATTGGATGTCCGATTGGGCCGGAACTTCACATGCACATGAAGGTCATCTGCAGGGGCCACATAGCACATTAGAGCGCTTTGGGTCCAAGTCGTTCCTGAGTTACAGCACTTTGATGATTTTCAGGTTACGCCACCTGGCGGCCATATTGGATGTCCGATCGTGCCGAAACTTCACATGCACATAAAGGTCATCTGCACGGGGCCACATAGCACATTGGAGCGCGTTGGGTTAAGGCGTTCCTGATTTACAGCACTTTGATGATTTTTGGGTTACGCCACCTGGTGGCCACGTTTGAAGTCAAAACGGGCCAAAATTTGACGTGCATGTAAAGGTCATCTAGAGGGAGGTAAATATCAAATTTGAGCACTCTGCGTCAAGCCGTTCCCGAGTAATACCACTTCCTTGATTTTCAGGTTACGCCACCTGGCGGCCATATTGGATATCCAATCGGGCCGAAACTTGGTATTTTATAAGGTACCCCTCCAATGCATGTTTATGCAAGATATGAAGTCGCTCGGTGAAATAATGACAAACTTTGGCAGGTTCGTTACTTTTGTCGAACTTTGACCTCTGTGACCTTGAAAAGTAGGTCAAATCAAAAACCCGTTATATATGTTATGTATCCTTATTAGCTACACCTATGATAAAAATTTGGAGATGATCTAGTCATTAGTTCAGGAGTTATTGCACTTTTTGTGTTTTTGGTTTCCGCCACCTGGTGGCCAAGCTGAGAGTCGGATCGGACCGAAACTTGGTGTCGTGGGTCGTCTGACCTAGGGGTATATATGTACCAAGTTTCAGATCAATAGCTCCAGCGGTTACGAAACGTGCCCTGCTAACGGACAACGACGGACGACGACGACGACGGACGACGACGACGACGAACGACGACGGACGACGGACGCACAACCATTGTATAAGCTCACCACGGTGAGCTAAAAATAGATCAAATTGACTTTTGCGTTGTCGTATCCGGAAAACTAGGGGCAAACGGACTGAAAACGGACCGGATCCGTGCGCCAATGATCGATGCTTTAGACGAAAGCGGATTTTCTTGTGCCTGAAAGAAGTGATCATCGCTTAACTCATTTGAAGAAACATTCTTCAGATGGTTCACAGGAACAACCTTTCTTCAAATATTTTTCAATCAATACCATAGGATGTGAGAAAACTTTGACAGAAGATGTCGTCTGCTGGACTCTGGGGGCAGACGGGTGAAATTGGAACTGTATACGTATCTGTTAAAGGACTAACCTGATGCATCAACCGGACTCGGTCCCCTCCCTCCGTAGCTATGCCGCGGGTGACGTCCTCGAAGACACGTAATAAATTCAAAGTCAAATGCATCATTTTCTTATGAGTACCATTCATCTTCTCATGAAATGATGACGACTTTCTCAACCGTTTGATTTGGACGTCTCGCTCAACGATATGGGTTTCGTACGTATCCTTCATTTTTTTCTGAACCTGAGGAAATAGATTGTAACAGATGATTACAAAATTCAGCGCACCCTCGCTCTTACGGACCTCAATTTTACGAACTCCCGGATATTACGAACCCAACGCCTGGCTCCCAAAATTTCATGACATGTACAGTCCTCCGTTGCTCTTACGAACCTCGATTTTACAAACTCCCGGATATTACGAACCCAACACCTGGCTCCCAAAACTTCAATGCATGTGTGTAAATCCTCGCTATTACGAACTCCGCGTTAGTACAAACTTAACCCTTGGACCTCGAAGGGTAATAGCGTAATAGCGAGGGAGGACTGTACTCCTTCTACGGATAATTACAAAAACTTCCTGCGTGGGTTGTCAGAGTAAGGCAGTGGAAACATGTGTACCTTTGGAGTTTCTCCGTCATTATTGGCCCTGGTAAGTATGGAAAAGGCCATCTCAAGCTACTCATGTTCCTCACTTGGATGGCTTCTTTTACTTGCCCTTGCAAAGGCATGAGGTACAAGGCACCACGGCTTACTTCCCATGCGACTGACATGAAGGGCCAAGGATGATAAATCCCAACCTGTAGTGTTGTTAGTATTCTTCATGCATTTAATTCAAGGCAACGAAAATATCCCTACCTCATGGTAAAGCTCACAGCGATTTTCAGCAGCCAAAAGTTCGTCCGAAGTTTTCTCCAAATCTTTCACAAGCTTGTCATTCTCAGCCTTCATTGACAACAGCGCCGTCTGCGACTTGCGTAACTGTGACGTTGTACTGAGGACGTCCGCCATCCCCTTCTGGTGCATGACGTGAAGCTCGGTGTACTTGTTAGTTGCCTTTGTCAGACGACCTTTCATCGTGGCCAAGTCCGTGCGAAGGTCGTTTACCTGTTTCTCTAGCTATAAGAAGGAAAATACTAATGCTAGTTTGCGACCTTTTTCGGCCAATTAACATCTGCATTAAAACACATTTTTCAGCGACATCTGGGGGCATTTGCCCCACTCATACCTGTCCGTATGCTGGCTACGGTCCTGTTGGAGCAGGGTAACCACGCCACTGGGACTGCCTACATGTATGCAATGAGATTTTATGCAAATTACAACTATGTGACCAGCTCTGGTGAAAGCAGGTGCATGCCGCCAGGGTCTCTGCCAGAAATTATTTTGAGGGTACCGGTACTAATTTCGTCAAAATCAGCAAAAACCCCATGAAATTAAAGAAAATGGCCCTTTTTCTGTTCTTTTGAGGGAACTAGCACAGTACCCTTAGTACCCTCTGGCGGAATCACTGGTCGCAGGTGATCATCATTGATCATCAGTTTACCATACTAAAGTAAGATTCCAGTGAGTTGAGAGCGGTCAAGAACCCATAGCCATCATTTACATCCCATTCCCTGGTTCTCAAGTGTAGGTCAGCACATCTCGTTGCCAGAGCAGGCCTGCACTGATTAGCACCACATGTGGTTTCTTTTGATATGCCGCTCTCAACTCGCTGGAATCTGACTTTACTACTCAACTACAGGTGAAGCCTGCCTACATCTACATGTAGGTCTGTATGTACATGTAAATGCCCCTGTGGCTATCCCATCTACATGTACCTGCACGGCAACTCTACAACAGACATTAGGAGGGCAGAGGTCTATTATTTATCTAACACACATACCGTGCTGGTTGCAACGAAGGCTGTTTTCTTGGCCAGTTTCTCATTCTCCAAGTCCTGTTCTAGTTTCTTCACCGCCTCTGTTTTTGAACTACCCACTTCTTTCATCTCGTAGTCCATCAATTTTTTCTTCAGTTCAACATTTTCGTCCTGAAAAAAATTACCGGAAATAGGATGTATCAAATCACTGGTCACCTGTCGAAGTACTGAGTATTACTGTCACTGCTGGTCACCGGTTGAAGTACTTCACAACAGACAATACTGAAACTGACAAATGTGGCCCTCTACCACAAAACCCCTCATCAAGCACTCCGAGGTTGGCAAGTTGAGACCGACATATTTGTCAATTTCCGTATTGTCTGCCTGTCTGTTGTGAAGTCTGAGCGATTCTGTTTCTTTCTTTATCTCCTGGTGTCATGTCAGTACGTTCAGGCTCATTTTGCGACTTTACTCTGGCTTTCTCGCGGAGGGGTCACATACAGCGAAGCGACATGACTTGATCAGTTTTCCTACCTTCACTTTACTGAGTTCCACATTCTTCTCCGCCACTGCCTCCTGTAACTTCTTCATGCTCGCCTCCCCTTTGCTCACCATATTCTCCATTATATTCCTTTCAAGTTCACTCTGCCTTCTTCGCATAAAACTTGCACTTCGTTCCTCGCGCACCTTCTTCAACTCCGCTTCCAACTCGGCAATCCTTTCGCTCGGCACAACCGGTGAAACGGTCTGTTTCTCAGCAGCCGCCTGCACGTGTTTAATTTTATCCTCCATCAACATATTTTTCATCTGCATTGAACGAATTTTCGTATCCATCATGCTTTTTTGACTCTCCAACGACCTGATGTCCGCCTCACGTTCAAAAACCTGGCGTTGCAGCGCAATATTCTGATCTCGTTCATGATTCAAGTCCATCGAATATCGATTATTTAATGCCTTCGCTTCTTCCAACTCGCGGTGGAGTTCGGATATTTGGAACTGATTCAATGGCGGCGTACCGTTCAACATGGAGTCGCCCCGTCCGTCCAATTCTGCCTTCACGTGATGCAACTCCTGTAAAGTTTTGTTCAATTCGTCGTTCAAACTCGTCAATTGCGTCTCTTTTTGTTCCAATCTTATCGTCACCTCATCCACTTTCGTGTCTTTCAACCCGACCTCCGCTTGCGATAAAACCAAACGGTTCTTCAAACTCACGCACTCGAAGTTCAAATCGTCGATTTCGGCGTTAAGGGTATTGACGCGGCAATTGAGGACTGAATTTTGCTGCTCCAGACGACGTTTGTCCAGGATGACTTGTCTGTAGACCTTAAGGATGGGTTGACTGACAGGCAGCATCTGATCAGATGTAGGGTCACTACCTGCTCTTACATGTACACCGCCGAGAAAATTCCCGGCAATGTTCGGACGCCGATCCCTGTCACCCTGACGAGAAGTACTCGGCCTCACCTCATTATCATGTGAACTCGTCTCGCTGGTTGGACTATGCATACTCGACAAGGGGGTGTTTTGGGCATTTGAACCAGACGAAATTTGGCGGACGTCTCTCGTCTGTGGTACTGCTGAAGTTTCTGCGCCAGATCCCCCAGCAGAGAGTAATGTCCGACTATCTGGAAATGACGGAAAAAACTTGGTACGGTCTGATGGCTCCGCAGCTGATGATGAAACCGCCTTCCCTGATGCACTAAAAGGTGGCGTTGCAGTGTCCACATTTTTCAAAGTGCCGCTTGTTTTATTAGACTGAGAGTGACTTGCGACAGACTTATCACCATCCACTGGCAGGCTGGAACTGGCATTAGGACCATTGGACATTTTGGATTTGGATCGAAGGGCTTCTTTGTACGATGGAGGAGCAAATGCGATGCCTACGGCCAGTCTTTCCAAAAGGTGCGAAGGGAGCTGTGAAAGATCTCTCTCGGACAAGAAGGTCTCCAGGGTACCGGTATGTGCCTGCAAACCGATAGAAAAATGACAATTGTATCACACAAGTCAGTGAAGGAGCCACGGTGGTGTAGTGGTTCGGGTCTCGGACTAGCAGTCAGAAGGTCCCAGTTCGAATCCCACTGGGTGTGAGACTTGGGCAAGTCTCTTTGCCTCACTGGCCTCTCTCCACCCAGGTGTATAAATAGCTAGCGGTCAGAAATCCTCAGATTGTAGTGCTGAATGAGCAGTCATCTGAGCTCTACTGTGAAAGGTTTCAGGATAGGTGTAGACTAGGGCTAAAGTGTAAAGTCAGATGACACTTCTAGTTCTACTCTTGTTGATATCAGACTATAAACCAAACTTTAACTTTAACTTTTCAGTTCGCCTCATAAATCAACTGCATTAGGAAAATAGAAGGGAAGACGTGACATACCTGTGGGGGTGGAGAGGGCTGGGGATCGGACGGAGGGTCAGGTGTACATGTAACCGTTCGGACATCATCATCGTCGTCTTCATCGTCGAGGTAGATCACCTCTCTGTCTGGATGCTTCGAACCGGACATTTTCTATGCGATCTCATAGTATTAAACTACCCTGAAATAATAAATGAATGGTGTGAGGATAGATTTTCCAAAGACTAATTTAGGCCACTGGTATAACAGGTATGATTTTGCAGAGGCATGTCATGTCACAGATGTGGATGGCCTATCACTCAGCCTAGAGGTATACCTCCATGCATTCAGTAAGGTTTGGGGTTGGGCATGCTGGGGGATTTTTAACCGGACATGCCGGAGGGTAGCCTAAATCCCTTTTTCCACCTTTTTGGTTTTAGCTCCCTGAACCTTACGGCTGAACTTTAGAATCCCTGGTCAGGAATCATCACGACAATGGAATCCGGAAATCTGTTGTTCGATGCCGCGCTGCTTATCATGCTTGCTTACAGGTATAGACCGTTCTCAAATTGACGTAAACAAGAAAGATCTGCGCACTTCCGCCGAAATTTCAACCATAACCTCGGTCTGAAGCTGAATGACGTGACGCAGACAGCCCCGTGACAGTGACGTCGACGACGTTGCGTCAGACTCGACCATTGCTGAATAATGGATTGCGTCACGTCACCCGGTTTCAGATCGAGGTTATGGTTGAAATTTCGGAGGAAGTGCGCAGATCTGCGAATTTGAGAATGGTCTATTCCGTCAATCAATCAATGAATGACCTTTCAGAAAGGTCATTCTTTGGGCACTGACCGCGGGCACTGACCGCTGGCGCTGACCAGGGATTCTAACGTCGTTCCCTTCCTGGCTTGGAGGGGGCGGGCATCTGCTGACTGAGGCGTGACTCAGCGTCTCAGCTCAGGGGCATGGTGGGCCTGGCTGGGCATGCTGGGGGGGGGGCATGTTTGTTGCATGTTGTTTTGCATCCCCACGTCACGACCACCGACGACCCCAGGCCCAGCCCAGCCTAACAACCACTACTAAAAACAAGGCTAGCTGGGCCTACCAAGGTCCAAGCCCAGTCCCAAACAGAATGTACATCTTTCAAATCCTTACCACTATGGAAATTAAATTTCTTTGCTCCTGTGCGGAGAAATTATCAAAATTTGATGAAATCTGCAAAAAAGGCATGAAAGGCGATACTCAGCATGCTCAGAATCCCAACTAATGGCAGTAGTGCCCAGGAATTCTTGCTGTACATTTTAGGGTGTATATCTTTACAAACCTGTTGCCTGGAATCGAGCTTTGTTGTGGTTGGTCTGCCACAGAAACTCAGAAAAATGCAGACTTTTATTTCAGGCTCTGGGCCATTTCCCTGAGTTATTTTCATATTTAATGTACTTATGTGCGGTTGCCTACTAGTATAAACACTCAGAATATAGAAGTTTTAAAACGTCAATTGCTGCTATTTTCGTGTTTCTGAACAGTAATCGTGGTGGACGCATTTTACAGGGGGACTTTTTTAACTGTTACACCGGTTCCCAATTCTAAGGTCTGCATTTTATTCGGTTCGCTTCCTCTCTAAAATGCGGAGGTAGTTTTCGTCGCAATGTTTTCGCCAGAAGATGATGACGAAAATACAGAGTTCGATATTTCACAAACTGCGCCTTTTTTGGGCAGACAAAATGCTCGAGGTAAGAATATATAAATAAAGACTTCTGCATGCTATCGTAATTTGCATGATCTTTGCCTGTCTTACGTCTGTGGTGCCAAAAACCCGGGTCTAAATCGGAGAATGGCAGACTTTTTGGTTCTCAGGTTTGTCACAAGGTGTCGCCACCGGACCGTGTAATAGGTGAAAAATTCCAGGAATCTGGTGTGACACATTTCCTGTTTGAAAGGAAAATATGTGACATTTTTTGAAAATGATGTATGACAAAATGTTTTTTTAAAATGAATCATGAAGTTAGGCCTATCTCGGAGTCATGGTCGATGGAGGGCAAGGCCGACGCCTAGGCCGGCCCTAAATAAACTCAAATCAAGGCTGGCGGCCGACCGACTGTATGTAGGCCTATGCGTAGGCCTACTCTGCCAATGGCCCATGGTGTGTAGACTCAGACCCTCGATAATATGTAGAATTCTC
The DNA here is from genome assembly GCA_002633025.1 of Notospermus geniculatus. Classification (NCBI taxonomy): domain Eukaryota; kingdom Metazoa; phylum Nemertea; class Pilidiophora; order Heteronemertea; family Lineidae; genus Notospermus; species Notospermus geniculatus. Next base: position 247,044 of record NMRB01000586.1, read on the forward strand.
CCAAACGGTATAGATAGATCAGGGTTCAAAGTTCATGACCATTTCAATTTGGTCTAAAATGCGACCTGGATTTTGCTGTGTGCGACCCAAAAAATTGATGTTCTAATGCATTTTTTTTCATTGTGTGTGACTTGATTTTTTGGCCTGTTCGACGAAAATCTGCTTTTTCAGAAAATGAACTTTGATCCCTGTAGATATTTGGGACATAGGCCTACCTGATGATGTGAAATTGGCCTAGGGCCTAGGCCTAATTCAAATAATTTGGATTTGACCTAGTTTGTCTGAATATTGTATTGATTTGAATTGGTCTGTTTGACTTGAGGCCAGTTCTGTGATAATGTTATGACTTGCAGTTTTCAAGTTATAAAACGGCGAATGATAGTTATGCAACATGCTGTTGGGGGAGGGAAGGCAGAATACTTACGGTCTTCTAGAAAAAGGTAGGCCTAGGCCTAGGTCTAATTCTCAAAACAGTGTCTTATGCATTTCACCTTTTCTCTTTTCATGCTTTGACTAGCCCTCTGGTGCTTAGGCCAAGGCCAAGGCAGTGTTCTCCATTGAAATTTCCTCAAGGGGGTGGAAAAAGTTGATTTTCACCTATTTTCTTTCGATCTTTTAGGCCAGATAAAAAAAATTACTTGTTTAGCGTCCGGGCACTTTAGTTTTTCAGGGTCGGGAGGGAGGTTTTTATTTTTATTTTTAGTAGCTTTTAGCTGAAAAGATAGGTCAAAAACAAATAAATTAATTTTCAAATTTTAGAGTAGGCAATTTTTTAATGGGAAATGCATTACAAAAAAAATTCAGGGGTCTTGGCATTTTTCAGGTCAGGAGGGGATGCTAAGTATTTTTTTTATGTGGCCTTACGGAGGGAGTGGCACACATAACAGAAAGAGCTGGGGCTAACATTGCAAAATAATGATTTTAAAATGAATGATGGAAATCTAGGGTTCGTGTCGGAAACTGGAAGGATGATTTTAAGTACTGCACCATTTTAAAAGAGTATGGAGGACACTGCTAGGGTTTAGGGTATAGCTAGAGTGCGTCAGGGGCAAATTGGGAATAGCAAAATGGGAATAAACCAAACAATGTCTGAGTTTCAGTTGGTGGACAAACTTTCCAAATTGGAGTTCAACGGTCTATTAGTGGACGGGGTAAGGTGTAGCTTGAGATAGTAGTGATTGGCTTGAGTGCCAGGGAAGCTCTCTATTAGCCCACCATGCTGTCATTTCTGTTTAAAGTTGAGAGGTAAAGCCCTGACCATGTGGGAATAATCATCCCTGGCTCTTCAGTCTGTCACGTGGAACAGTAAGCTGTGGTGCCTTGTACCTTGTGTCTTTGCAATGGCAAGTAAGAGATCCCATCCAAGTGAGGAACATGAGTAGCTTGAGATGGCCTCTTCTGTACTTACCACCAGGGTCAATAACGCTTGGTTTTTGCCTGATGGAAAAATCCAACATAAATCCAAATACCGGTATTTGAATCAAATTGAGACGGAGGTCAAACATGTCAAAAGGATTAGAAATGACCTGTTTGGGACTGAACTTCGGTGACCCTACAGAGGTGCCAAGTCCTCCTGGCAGAGACGTTGTCATTCACTATTTAGGAGGTTCCATTCCACTGTAAAACTGCCCAAGATTTTCTCCTTTTAAAGGCTCGACTTCTGTCCCGTGGGATTTTATTGTTTTACAATCAAAGCCGTGGTTGGGCAAGTATAGACGTTGTTGGCAAGCTTATGTAATCTTTCGCAATAGCTTTAGAATTTGTTATAAAATGGTATTGGTTTTATATGTAAGTAGCCTATACTGTGGAGTGGAACTGCCGTTTATTACAAAACATACACCAGTGGTAGTGAGATAGGTCGGCTTGTACTGTTAAAATCGGAGATGGCGGATTCGGCCAATTCCATCAATCAAGGTCTCTGTAAGTATTTGTACTATATTTGTATTGGATTTTTCCATCAGGGCCGAAGCCAAAGCATTATTGGCCCTGGTAAGTATGGAAGAGGCCATCTCAAGCTACCGGTACTCATGTTCCTACATGTATGCTCCTCACTTGGATGGGGTCTTTTACTTGCCCTCGCAAAGGCACAAGGTACAAGGCACCACAACTTACTGTCCCATGTAACGGACTGAAGAGCCAGGGATGATTATCTCATGTTGCCCGGGATTCGATACCTGGGACCTGCCGTTTGTACCAGATGTGATAACCATTAGGGGCACAAATTTAGAAACTCTGATTAGTGCTCAAAAAAGGTCCTCAATTGACAGAACAAGCTGCATCGAACAATACGATTTCCATTGTGTGCCATGGAGTAGGTCACTTCTGATCAGGGCTCCTTGCTGTAAGTAAACAAGACACCTCTCAATTTAGGACAGCATCTGTCAGCCCAAGGGTGTCCTTAACACTTTGGCCGGGTTGCACCAGTCATACTTGAGGTCGACTTTGTCCTCAAGCTAACCTCAAAGTCGTTCTCAACCTCAAATTGTAATGGCAAATCATATTACCGGTATTCAGTTGAGGTCAACCTCAAATCAAACTTAAAGCGATGTACGCGGGCTCTGCAGTAACTGCACATCGATAGTTCCTCTATTTCCCGTATGGCGGCAGCACTACAGTTTATGAATGGAATTCCAAGTAGGTCATCTCATTATAATACTACGGAATTTACTATGACCAATCAGCAGCGAGGAGAGTGACATGAGTGACAGGGATGCCGACGGGGACGATTCGATGAATCAGTTCGTCGATCTCGTTCTGGGAAATCCCCGTGGGATTTAGAAATTTTCCCGGCAGTAAACATTTATGTCGCCCAAATTCATTGAAATAATATTAATAAAAGATTTTTCATGAACGTTTTATTGTATAAAACGGCGACGATACCGTAATTTAATGGCTCGAAGATGCCAGAAATCACACGAGGTCAGTTTCAAGAATCCCGCTAGCTAGGGCCTTTTACTGCCAAAGACGGGACTTTCCAGCTTTTGCTGTTTTCTGCATAGTACTAGGCCTATAGATAGTAGCCTACATGTACTATTTTGTACGAAAAGTCTGCCAGTTAAAGTGTTAACTTTAGTTCCACAATGCAAATTAGTGTAGCGCCCATGACCATATGTGACCCTGTCTGTGAAACGCATCCGAAGTCGCTGGGGAGTGACCTAGGCCTTGACCATACCTGATCTTTGCTGCACAATCGATACAACGCTTTATTTGCCACCAACAGACCGTCGTTTTTTCACTGTGATGACACTCCCTACATAACTTATCAACCCTGTGGTGTTCAGCGACTTTGGCTGGGTTTTGACAGACTTGGTCACATATGATAAGGCCTAGATACACCATCCAGTATTATTGCGTAATATGGGGCCCAAAATGGGAACATGTGTGACTCTGGCATGATAGATAGAAGAAAGATTGGCAATAATATTGCCCATTTTGATCCTCATATTGTGCAATAATATTGATCGTGTATGCGGCCGCTTAATATATATAGACAGTAGAGTTACAAGCTTATACCATACCTGTGTGCAAACAACTTCGATGCAGTGGTGCTTTTCATGCAGTTGTAGAATTAAGGCCAAACAAAAAAATAACTGTGGTTCTGGTAACCCTGCTGGGCCTATTTTTTGTCGGCCAAAAAGGCAATTTGTTTTATTTTCGAAGATCTCAAAATCCTGTCCCATGCAATGGACGTGAAGAGCCAGGAATGAAATCCCATATGGCATATGGCCCTGGCTGGATTCGACCTGGGACCTGCTGAGTGGACGTGATAACCACTTGGCTATCAGGGCTCCTCTTCGAGTTCTTTAATTAACAGAACCACAACTATTTTTTTATTTGGCCTATGAAGCTTGTGTCAATATTCCACATGGTGTTTTTTTTCAATATTCAATTGCCAATGAAGTGCTGTTGCGACATGACACATGTTGCCACCATAAAGGCCTACCCGTGCAGTACATGTCCCGTTATTAAAAATAAATCCACTAACGTACTGTACTGTATTTATCATATTTTTAATAACAGGATGTTTCTTGCCTCAGTAATGGTACAACACGAGATTGGTGGTGTTATGAAAAATTGAAAATATTGATTACCGGTAACCCTTGTGTGAAAGGGTTAATCAGTGATCGGGGNAATGTGTTTTATTTTGTGTGTCCCAGGTGTGGTGGGTGTGATTGTCTCTATGTTGGCATGTGTGATGGGTGTTGCTTATGTTGATTGACCACAACTGGTATGGTATATAGTTTTGAGGTATGTGAACAGTGGCTTCTACACGTTCCTAAATTGTGTTCCGAATGATCGCTAGACCCTGTCACACTTGGTTATATGAGGAGACATGAGGGATCGGCGGTTGACATTTGCATGTTCCATGGCATGGACGACAAGTATGAGAGCCTAAAGTCTGTCTGTCTGTCTGTTTGTTTGTTGCCTCTTCTGCATTGAATGCTTACAATTCCATCAGCCATTTTGAATTTGTTTCTATTTTTGCATTTTGCATTTTTGCGATAACACAATTTGTGGAGGAATTTATACTCATTCTTATGCAACACTAAACAACACCTGCTGGCTGTGCTTCAGTTCTGACGGGGACAGCTACAGTCGGAGTCCGAAAAATTCTGATTTGTGTCAATTTTTCTGTTTTTTCTCTGACTGAACACGAAAATCATTTTGCTTATGGAGAGGTGTCAATATAGGGGCCTGATAAAATGTTCCTTGGTAAAGGGCAGAGGGCTGTGGCCTTCTATTTTGTTTCAACCCACCTATCCCGGAGTCCAGCAGATGGCATCTTCTGTCAAAGTTTTCTCACATCCTGTGAAACAAATTGGAAAATATTTGAAGAAAGGTTGCTCCTATCGGCTATCCGAAGAACATTTCTTCAAATTCTTTTCAATTCATATCCAATGTTTTCAGATAACTTTGGCAGAAGATAGGGCCTACTGTCTCAGCTCAAACCAGCTGATAGTAAAAGTAAAGTCGTCTCCAAATTTCACAACTTTTTGACCCCAACACTTCCTCAGGCACTTTCGGAACGAGTTTAGAATCCCCGATCAGTGCCCAAAAAAAGGTCATCGATTGACGGAATAATAGGATTTCCATGTGTGCCATGGAGTAACGTCACTTCCGATCGGGGATTCTAAACTTTAGCCTCAAAATTTGCGAAATTCTGAGACGACTTTACTTATACTATCATTTTGTGTGTCGTCTGTTGTGCTCCATGTTGGATCTCAAACCAGTCTGCAAGCAGATGAGTTTAAACTCAGCATTCTGTTCGGCCTGGAGTGTGTACTTTGATACAAGCGCTTCATTTCGTGGATCAATAGCAAATATGTAGGCAAGTGTTCTAGTTTCCGAATGATGGTGAAATCAATCAGGCCTGTACGAGCTCTGAACAACACCAATTAACATTGATTTCATACTGTCAACCACTTCTGCCTATCCTCGCCACATCATGGCCATCGCGGATACTGAGGTACGGTAATGTTGAATTCGACACGTTGGCCATGTCGCTCTGCAATCAGATTTGCTCGTTCTTGAGTGTAAGTGAGGATGGCTTGGATCAGAGAGAACCCTACGGATCTTTTCGGACAGGTAGGCCTACTTTCAAAATTTGTGTACATGTATGTTTTGGAAGTCTGTTTTGGAAAGGGCCGTGTCTGTCATAAGTCTGTGTTCTCTTCATCGTGTATTCACTGAATATGCAACATTCAGGGTCTGCAGTCTGTATTCTCTCCACTATATTCAGTGAATACGCTCGTTTTAGTGTCTCAGTCTGCAGTCTGTATATAGTGTATTCTCTGCAATGTATTCAGTGAATCTGTTCGTTTCAGTGTCTGCAGTCTGTATTCTCTTCACTGTATTCACTGAATACACTCGTTTCAGTCTCTGCAGTCTGTATTCTCTCCACTGTGACTGTATTCAGTGAATACGGTCGTTTCAGTGTCTGCAGTCTGTATTCTCTCCACTGTACTCAGTGAATACGTTCGCTTCAATGTCTCCAGTCTGTATTCTCTCCACTGTATTCAGTGAATACACTCGTTTCAGTCTCTGCAGTCTGTATTCTCTCCACTGTGACTGTATTCAGTGAATACGTTCATTTCAGTGTCTGCAGTCTGTATTCTCTCCACTGTATTCAGTGAATACGTTCATTTCAGTGTCTGCAGTCTGTATTCTCTCCACTGTATTCAGTGAATACAAACGAGTCAGTGTTGACAGATCTGTATTCATTGATTCCACAATTTAGTGTCAAGAGATCTGTATTTACTGAATGAATACACGATTCAGTGTCGACAGGTCTATATTTATCTCCACTATATTCAGTGAATACACACAGTCTGTATTCTTCACTGTATTCAGTTGTGGAGGTGAATCCAACATTACCATCTTGCTCCGACAAGCTTCCTATTTACATGTACTCCCAGGGTTTCCGCCAGAGGGGAGAATGGGGAGAATTCCTTCCCCAAGAAAATTATTTGGGGATAAATCCATCCCCAAATTTTTGAGAAAGAATGAATTTTTTTTCTTTAAATCTTCGTCTTTTTTCTTTTCAAAACATCATATTATTATACCATCATGTTAGCTTGCAGTCCATGTACAATGTTTTGTGAAAAAAATCCAAATAAAAAAATCCAAAAATTCAAAAAAAAAAAATTTCAAAAAATTTTTTTTTTGATTTTTTTTTGAAATTTTTTTTCCATCCCCAGATTTTTTTTCTGGCGGAAACCCTGACTCCTATCCTCTCTCGTGGAGTGTAGTTCAAAAGGTGAAGTGACCGTAGGCCTTGATATCAAGATGAACCTGACGAACTACTAATTAGTTTTGCTTCATGTCAGTAGGGGTATCTGTGATAGATCCCAATTAATTAAGTCTGTCCAAATATGTAATAACCCACTGACCGGGCTAATAATCACATGGTAATAACGACCTCATTATTACCCGTAACCTTTGTATTGTGCATAGGCCTAGGAATCTATCATCTTTAGTAATCTCATCTGCTGTGTCATTGTTGATGTGTGCAGCCTGTTCACGATATGGAGGGAGTACAGAGTCCAAGGGTAGCGTGGGTTCCCGAGATCCCAGAGGCACAGTCCGGTACGTAGGCCTATTTTGTAGCTGGTCTCAGCACTATCTCCAAGGGGAGCCGTAATAGCCTAGTGGTTGTCGTGTCTGCTTAACAAGCAGCAGGGCCTGGATTCAAATCCAGGCCAGGCCATATGGGATTAATCATCCCTGGCACTTCAGTCTGCCGCATGGGACAAGCCGTGGTGCCTTGTACCTTGTAGCTCTGCAAGGGCAAGTAAAAGATCCCATCCATGTGAGGAACGTGAGTAGCTTGAGTTGCGGCAGTTCGAAAACGCCGAACGCGCCGAACCGCCGAAATTGGTACGACGCAGAACTCTACCCCAATTTCGAAAAGACAGAACCGCAACCAATTTTTTTTCAAAATTTTTTCTAATATTCATTGAAGTTAGCAAATGCTTTTACTTAAGATTTGCACATCGAATGTAAATGTACTGCAAAACTTGAAGTAAAAGCATTTGCTAGCTTTTATGAATATCAGCCAATGATCGCGATTTCAAAAGTGTGTCCATTGATTGAATGCACCGAATAAATGAGGTTTATATGAGGTTTAGAGGTGCCGCCAGTGTGTTTGCTTGCTGAACGAACAGAGATTCGCTGTAATATTTTTAGAGCTTGGTGATGTAATCGTTACCTCTCTATCGATGCCCTCGAAGCCCGCTGTAATACGAGCTAAATGAACACAGTATTTGACATCAGAGGGACGTTAAATTAAAGCTTGATGACCACCCAGGAGCATAATTTGTTGCACTGGTAGCAGTAGGTAGCACCTAGGGCACGAAGTATAGTACATGTATCTACATGTATTTGCATCTCAGTTATGCTGAAGAACTCCTAACTATCGGCGCAGATTGCGTGAATTCTAGGTATCTAGCATGAATAATATGCAAATTACATGTATGCAATTTTGACAAAAATGGCTACGGTTCTGTCTTTTCGAAATTGGGGTAGAGTTCTGCGTACCAAGTTCGGCGGTTCGGCGCGTTCGGCGGTTCGGCGTTTTCGAACTGCCGCTTCAGTTGGCCTCTTCCATATTTATCAGGGCCAATAATGCTACACTGTATGCTTCGACCCTGATGGAAAAATACAAATTCAAATCAGAGGACACAGCTCAATGACCCTGTTTTGAGAGGATGCAAAAAGGGGCCCAGACGTGATGCTTGGTTGAAAATCCATCCCATACTCGTAGGACAACCCACACCCTATCACACAACTCATTCTTTGAATATTTGATGTCATTTCAGACGAATCGGGCACTCACACCTACGAACAAGCTCTAGCGAAAGTCGGTAAGTAGGCCTACATGTATACGCTGATATTTGCCCGATGACAGCGTGAAACACCGTTCAATCGAACTGTAAACTTGCCTTACAGTGTCCATCCAATGGATTGGGTGACTTTATTTCCATTAGATGCTGCCACCTCGAAAGCGGTCGTAAACGTCACAAAATTTGACGTCATAGAACAGAAATGCATGTCACGAAGTCATCCATATTGACATGAGGCGTACGTCTGTGACGTCAAAGGGACTGTTCGTTTTCGTCAATTGAGGAATCTGAGTTGTGATCCTTGAGAAAGTGGAGAAAGCTATGAAGCTGCAAATTGCAGCGATTATTCTGTACAGTACAACAAATAATCCCTGCAATTTGCAAGTGCATAGCTTTTTCCTTTTTCCCAAGGATCACAGTTCAAGATTCCTCAAGTGACGTAAATGAACAGCCTCTTTTGTGACATTTGAGGACCGCTATTACGGTACAGGCGGCCCCTAAAGGCAGTAAAGTTGCCCATTGAAAGGCGACTGCCAGAGCAGACACTAAGTAACTTTTTTCCATGATTTTTGTCTCTTTCAATTTCAGGCTATGGACGATTTCATTACATGCTTCTCTTCCTCTGCGGCTGGGCCGTGGCGAGCGATTCGATCGAAGTCCTCTGTGTCTCGTTTCTGCTTCCGTCAGCTGAATGCGATCTGAGGCTGACAACTTTCGACAAAGGATGGCTGAACGCCATCATTTTCGTCGGTGAGTTTTCTGAATATCAACATAATGAGGAACCCACACACTAACGTCACGACGTGGCGCTGCGAGCGTTTGTACCGAAGTCTCTGTTTTTCTAACGTTATTTCCATTTATTTCTGGCGTGAAAATAAACCATTTGTGTTGGTCGCCCAACAATAAAACTTACATCATCTTGTAGCAGATGAAATTTTCTTTTAATCTCATTCCTTTTTTTTCTTAAAATGAAGGGTACAATGGCGATAAAAGCAACGTCTTTTGTGTCATTTTTCCTGTAGAAAAATGTACAGGCATTTTTTTCATGACGCAACGTCAGTACCTAACATGACGTCAATGACACCTTAAATGACGTCAATGACGTCGTTTCGGTACAAGCGCTCGCAGCGCCGACCTGTCGGTGAGCGGGTTCCCCATTAGAAGCTTCACATAATCAAAAGCTTCACATTATCAAAAGCTAAGCTTCACATTACCAAAAGGTTCACATTATCAAAAGCTTCACATTATCAGAAGTTCTGTCTTATCAACAGCTTTTTACGTTATCAAAAGCTTCACATCAAAAGATTCACAATCAAAAGTTTCTCATGACCAAAAGCTTCACATTATCAAAACCGTTACAATATCAAAAGTTTCGCATTAGCTAAAGTTTCACACTATAGACGATTCTCAAATTCGCAGATCTGCACACTTTTGCCGAAATCTCAACCAGAACCTCGATCTGAAACCAGCTGACGTGACGCAATCCATGATTCAGCAATGATCGACTCTGACACAACATCTTTGAAATTACTGTCGTGGGGTTCTCTGCATCACGACATTCAGGTTCAGACCGAGGTTGTGGTTGAGATTTTGGCGGAAGTGAGCAGATCTTTGTGTCATTTACGTCAATTTGAGAACGGTCTATAACATCACTTCCTTCTTTTTCAGGGATGATGGTAGGAGGGTATGTTTGGGGGGCCCTAGCTGACATCCAAGGTCGCAGAGCTATCCTTATCTATTCTCTGACCGTAAACGGTCTCTCCGCCCTCGGGTCCAGCTGTGCCCAGACTTTCTGGTTATTCCTGCTGTTAAGGTTCTTCAGTGGAGTGGGGTACGTACACATATTTTACTTCATATCGCGTTTTATTTGACCGAAATACGCTGTGAGTACTTTCATTTTACTCATTCCAGGTTCGAATCCCAGTTGATATGGGATTAATCATCCCTGGCTCTTCAGTAAGCTGTGTTGCCTTGTACCTTGTTTCTTTGCAAGGGCAAGTAAAAGACCCTATCCAAGTGATGAACATGAGTAGCTTGAGATGGCCTCTTCCGTACATACCAGGGCATATAATGCTTTGGCTTCGGCGGGTGGAAAATCAAACACAGATACACAAAGTTACTGGTCTTGTTCAAAACCTATGGAAACTTTATCGATGAATCCTGGAAAGGGCCAGCAAACCCCCTTGAACCCTTTGCCAGGCCAGTCTCAAAGCGTTATTGGCCCCTGTAGTATGGAAGAGGCCATCTCAAGCTACTCATGTTCCTCACTTGGATGGTGTCTTTTACTTGCCCTTGAAAAGACACAAGGTACAAGGCACCTCGGCCTACTGTCCCATGCGACGGACTGAAGAGCCGGGATGATTAATCCCATATGGCCCGGTATTCAAACCCACGACCTGCTGTTGCTAAGCAGACATGATAGCCACTCAGCTGTCAGGGAACATTGATTGATTGATTGATTGAATGATTGATGATATATCAATTAGTTAATTTATTTTCAGAGTTGGCGGAAGCGTTCCTGTGATATTTTCCTATTTCGTTGAATTTCAAACTAAGAATCGCCGAGGAAGGATGATCGCGATGTTGGCGACATTTTGGATGTGCGGGAATATCATTGCAGCTGGTGAGTCCTGACGCTTTTGATACGATAATGTTAGAGTTAGATCCCAGCCAAGTCTCTGTGACCGTACACCTGTGTCTGCAATTTTGGTACATGTATTTGTCAAAAACTGTAAAAGTAAAAGTTACATCATCAAAAAAAGAGGGTTCATTTACATGTACTTGTTTTTTCCGGCCCTGAGTTTATCTCTTTAATCGATAATAAAACTTCTTATTTCTCAAGGTCTGGCATGGGCTGTGATACCTCACAAATATCTTGGGTATTTTTCACCCACGTTTACGTACGACAGTTGGCGAATCTATATCGCGTTATGCACCATTCCAAGCCTTACGTCCGCCTTGGCGTTTGTCCTGATGCCAGAAAGCCCAAAATTCCTTCTTATGGTGAGTGTTGTATTACATGTACAGGGTTTCCGCCAGGATTTTTTTCCAGGGTACGACCTGGGGGGGGGGGGAGAAAAAAAAATTTCAAAAATTTTTTTTTTAAATTTTTTTTTCGAAAAAATTTTTTTCTGTTAATAATGGCCTCCAGTGTCATTTTTTACACTCCAAAATGCAAAATTAGTCTTCCTTCTGCATGAAACTTGCATTTGAAATGTAACCAAATTTAAGAAAAACATTACTGAAGTGATTTTTTCAGGGTACTATATCGTACCCTCAAATTTCTTTATGGTACTATATTTGTACCCAAAGTACCCTCTGGCGGGGACCCTGATGTAGGCCTATATTGACGTTTTTCCATCAGGGCCTAAGCCACCTCTCAAAAAGGTCATTCCCTCTGACAGTGAACATGACCATCCTGGCTCTTCCAATTTGCTTGAGGTCACTCTGGAGTCGAGTTGCTGTCATGACTCTGTGTATATTGCAGGCTACTTTGTTTTTGTTAAAGCGAATTGATATCAAAAAAATTGATTTAGAAATAGAATTTGAAAGGGGATGAATTTTCGTGAAAAAATGTAAACAAACTTCTCCAGAATGTCAACAAAGAAATTTTCGTGCATTCTCATTGGCTGAATTTTGTGTTTACAAACACCAGCCAAATGTAAACAAAATCCGCTATCAATTTGCTTTAACTCCTCACCATTATTTTGTATTTTAGTTGTCCCTAGGGCCAAAAATGCCACCTGGCCTCAGTCCTTTACCATGTATTAATCTTATGTTTTTGTTGCAAATACATTTCATTACCAGCTACATCCCCATGATTCCAGTTTATTCCCTATTTTCAGAGAGGCGATGATCGGGCGGCGTTGAAAGTCCTGAACGCCATCTATGTTTCTTCACACAAATCATCAAGTGATGACTACGAAGTTAAACGTCTTATACAACTGAAGGATGATGATGATAATAGAGATGGTGATCTTATCACGGTCCAGCATCAGAGTCGCTGCAGCAAAATGTGTGCAAAGACCAAGATATCATTCAAGAAAGTAAGTTGGAAAAATATTCCTCTTTAACTCTTTCACTGCCCACTCTTAAAACGACTGCATCCATCCCCAGGCCCCATTCTCCCACAGCAGGGCATTGGTGTCGTTCCTCTTCAGTTTGTGTGAGCGAATGAAGGGGAGTGAGGTAAAAACCCCTGCTGTGGGAGGGTGCCAGGCCCAAATCTGGACATTTTTGTCCTCTTTACATACATGTACCGGTACACCTCAATAGACAAATCCCAGATTGACGAAAATGAGAAAGATCTGCGCACTTCCGCCGAAATCATAAACACAACCTCAGTCTGAAACTGAATGACGTGACGCAGAGAACCCCACGACCATGTGACGACAGTGAGTTCGACGACGTTGCGTCAGACTCGACCATTGCTGAATCATGGATTGCGTCACATCAGCTGGTTTCAGGTCGAGGTTCTGTTTACGATTTCAGCGGAAGTGCGCAGATCTGCTAATTTGGGATTTGTCTCTAGTAATTCTTTACTGTGTTGTATTTCTCAATCATCCCACTCTACGTAGCAGTAGTTTGCACCTCTGGCAGCAAAATGGCGTCCAAATCTCCATTGAGGCCGCCATTCTTATTGATGAAGCCACGCCCAGCAAAATGATCTACCGGTACTGACTGTGAAAGCGTTAAGTGTCTATTTCTCTTTGTTTCAGTTTCTGATGAAGACAAAGAAGTTGTTTACACGGCCGCTGGTCCGGAGCACGTTGACCATAATATTCATTCAGGCTTCGTTGGCGTTTGGGTAAGTTGAGAACTGGGTTGCTGGTATAGACAAATCCCAAATTGATGTAAATGAGAACGATCTGCGCACTTCCGCCGAAATCGCAAACATAACCTCAGTCTGAAACTGAATGACGTGACGCAGAGAACCCCACGACAGTGACTTCGACGACGTTGTTTAAGAGTCGACCATTGGTGCTCATGTTCCTCACTTGAATGAAGTCCGTCTCCTCCGTACCACTGGCCCATAATGCTATGGCGTCGATCCTGACGGAAAAATACAATATTTTAAAATACCAGTCACATATGGACTGGTCCCAAAAATATAAATTTCAAAAAAGCGTACAATCGAAAGTGGATACTGTCAGGGGGTGTCTAGTTGGATATTTATTATTCTTTACATCAGTTACTTGGTTTGTGTCGTGAATCTTTGTAATATTTTTAGGATAAAGAAATATGGAGTAATTACCGTTTTTCAAAATCCTTGATCATAAAATGGTTTCTTTTTGTTTTATCTAATTTTTTATATTTTTGTTTAAAGTTGATTTCTTTTGCAAATATTTGTTTATTTATTTTTTACATGTATTTCATTTCCGGGGCTTTACGTCAGTTTCATGGGACAATAAGCCATGGTACCTTGTACCTTGTGCCTTTGCAAGGGAAAGTAAAAGACTCCATCCAAGTGAGGAACATGATGACCTCCTCCATACTTACTGGGCCTTTCCGTTTGACGGGCGCTAAAATGTGCATGCGCCTCGCATACAATAGAATTTGATATCAGACTACAAAACCAAATTTTAACTCTTCTGCCCTCTTTTCAGTTATTACGGTCTATTCCTCTGGTTCCCTGAGCTCTTCAAACGCATGAATCAGCACGGCGGCTCGGCGTGCGACAACACGCTCTACACAGGCAATAAATCGCTTCCATTAGTACCGTCGAATCAGACCTGCGGGTCGCCGCCAGCATCTAGTGTGTTCTTTGAAGGATTCCTAACAGCCATCTCCACGTTGCCTAGTAACATCATCACAATTTTTATCATGGATCGTGTCGGGGCTAAAATTATTTTGGGTGAGTACCTCTTTAAATGTGTGCGGCAGTCTAGGAAGACCCATCAGAAGTCGCTGAATGATCAACAAGGGCTGTCAGATTGCCTGTGCGTTGATCTGCTACCTGGTATTGTTTGTATTGTGTTGTTTTCTCCTGTCTTAGTCCATCGCAAGGAACAGTTAACCTTGCTGCCTTGTACCTTGGGCCAATAAGCCATGGTGCCCTGTGTCTTGTGCCTTTGCAAGGGCAAGTAAAAGACCCCATCCAAGTGAGGAACATGAGTAGCTTGAGATGGCCTCTTCCGTACAGGGCCATTGATGCTATGGCTTCGGCCCAGAAGGAAAAGTCTAATACAAACACAGATTGATTTGTATTAAATTTTTCCATCAGGGCTAAAACTCCTCAAGCTCCTCATGTTCCTCACTTGGATGGGGTCTTTTACTTGCCCTTGTAAAGGCACAAGATACAAGGCACCGCAGTTAATAATACTGTCCCATGCAACAAATGCGAAGAGAAAGAGATGGTTAATCCCATATGGCCCAAGACTTGGTCAAATTTGACAGGGTTTCCATTAACCCTTGAGAGTTATGGACATACTGCTTATTTTTTGACGAAAATTCTGTTTCTTGTTTGCAGTAATCAGCATGGTTGTATCTGGTATCAGTGTCTTCTTTATCTGGCTGGTCCATAATAAAACACAGGGTATCATCATGTCGTGTGTCTTCAGCGGGATTTCAAACGCAGGTTGGAACGCGTTGGACGTTTTGGGTGTGGAGTGTTTCCCGACCGACGTCAGGTAGGTTGGCTTTTCTTGCGTTCCTGAAAATGGGCGAATTTAGGGTAGGTTTTGAAGTTGTATTGTATTGTATCTTTCCATCAGGGCTGAAGCCAAAGCATCATTGGCCCTGGTAAGTATGGAAGAGGCCATCTCAAGCCACTCATGTTCTTCACTTGGATGGGGTCTTTTACTTGCCCTTGCAAAGGCACAAGAAAGGCACCACGGCTTACTGCCCATGCGATGGATGTCAGACAAGGGCAGTGATCATGATGGTTAAATGTATGACACTGCTTACAGTTCAGAGGAGCCCTGGTAGCCTAGTGGTTACCACATCCGCTTAACAAGCAGCAGGTCCCGGGTTCAAATCCAGCCTGTGGGATTTCATCCCCGGCTCTTCAGGTCAGTCACATGGGGCAGTAAGCTGTGGTGCCTTGTACCTTGTGCCTTTGCAAGGGCAAGTAAAAGACCCCATCCAAGTGAGGAACATGAGTAGCTTGAGATAGACTCTTCCATACTTACCAGGGCCAATAATGCTTTGGCCTCGGCCGTGATGGAAACAATCATAAAAAGGTACAAAATACAAATACAGTTTCGAAATTCACTTGCTGCAATTTTGCTGCCGAATTTACTGACGTCTTGATGTTGTATTTCAGATCAACAGCCATGGGGACAGGCCTTCTAATGGCGCGTATAGCGGCCATATTGGGAAACCTCGTCTTCGGCACTCTCGTCGATACCAACTGCGCCGTACCGATGTTGTTGGTCGCTGGACTTCTCAGTGCTGGAGGGTTCACAACGCTTATCTTACCAAACAAACGGATGCAAGAGATTGATTGAGGACAAGATTGGAGTGATGTTGATTTCAAACCTTTTGTCGATTTTTTTTGGGAGGGGGGATTTTTGCAGATAGAAGCGTTGGAACATCTTGTGAATATTTCTACAAGCGTGATATTCTGCATGGGAGATAAAAAGTGTGACTGGTGGGTGGTGTTGTGTGAGAATTTTCCATTAGAGCTGAAGCCATAGCATTATTGGCCCTGGTAAGTATGGAAGACGCCATCTCAAGCTACTCATGTTCCTCACTTGGATGGGGTCTTTACTTGCCCTTGCAAAGGCACAAGGTACAAGGCACCACAGCTTACAGTCCCATGCAGGGATGATTTATCCCATATTGCCCGGGATTTGAACTGGTCTGAAAGGATCAAGTGATGTGCTGAATGAGCTGTTCCTTGAGTTCCCCAGAAAGGTTTCTGGAGAGACTGGGGTAATAATGTGAAGCGCTGAGAGACTGCACTTCACATTAGAATAATAATATCACTGTGCACTTTTTGGACAATATTCCATATACATTTATTAGCACTGTAATGTATTCAAGATGGTGGCGTTCCTGCACTTCGACTGTCACGACTGTTTTGCTTTAAAGCCGCCCTGAGAAAGTGCTTGCGTCCTGAGACATTACTGACTTGCATCCTCAGACTGTCTTATATTTGAATGTACATGTAAAAAACAACTCTACTGGTGTCACACTAGGTGTGGTACATTATTACTTTGACTTATTACTTGTTTTCCTAGATCATGTCACTATTTTCTCTATTTTTTGTAAATACAAAAAAATGATATTGATGTCTTCTGGACATTTTATGTATAACACTTAGAGGTTTTTTGAAATAAGATAATGTGATATTTACAGATATTCCTTTGTTGTTTTCATTCAATTCTTTTTCATTCAATCCATCTTCTTGATTCAATCTTTCTTCATTGGATTCTTCATTCAATCCTTCTTATTCAATTCTTTATTCAATCCTTCTTCATTCAATCCTTCTTATTCAATCCTTTATTCAATCCTTCTTCATTCTATACATGTACTTCATTCAATCCTTCATTTGATTCTTCTTCATTCAATCCTTCATTTGATTCTTCTTCAGTCACTTCATTTTCAATCTTCTTTATTCAATCCTTCATTTGCTTCTTCATTCAGTCCTTATTCAATCTCTTTTATTCACTTCTTTTTCATCAATCGTTTTCCATTCAATCCTTTATTCAATCCTTCTTCATTTGATTCTTCTTCAATCACTTTATTCAATCCTTCTTCATTTGATTCTTCTTCAATCACTTTATTCAATCCTTCTTCATTTGATTCTTCTTCAATCAGTTCATCTTCAGTCTTCTTTATTCAATCCTTCTTCATTTGATCCTTCGTTCAATCCTAGTATTCAATCTTTCTTTATCCAATCCCTCTTTATTCAATCCTTCTTCATTTGATTATTTGATTATTCATTCAATCCTATTCAATCTTTCTTTATCCAATCCTTCTTTATTCAGTCCTTCTTCATTTGATTCTTCGTTCAATCCTATTCAATCTTTCTTTATTCAATCCTTCTTCATTTGATCCTTCATTCCATTCTTCTTCATTCAATCCTTTCTTATTCAATTTAATACTTTTCTATGGTACAGTGTGAACGGTCCCAAAACCCTATCAAATAGTTTTCATTGGAAATCTCTCACTGAGTACTTTCCAATGAATACTTTCAAAAATAGATATAAGGTACATTTATTGTACTTTCCAATTTCCTGTTCCATTTTCATTTATTTTTTTTCTGCTATTAATTCTGCTATTCACTACTGGCAGTGAATGAGATCTACAAACAGTAGGCCTATTTAACTGTGATTTTGAAAAGAATTGCATAGAATAATAGCCAGTGCAAATGAAAAGCCGCAGACCTCATCATTAAAGGTGCATACAAATGGAAATTAATTTGACCTGGGGACGAGGTTCTAATTATGCTAATGGTATGGTATCGCAGGTTCTCTTTGCTCATCGCTGGCAGAAAATATCTGCTTTTAAGAATTAAGTTTGTGAAAAATACGTGAAATATTGAAGATGTGTTTATCTTATCTTGTCCCTGATATTGTTGACAATCGCCGATCTGCACCTTTAATGCACCAGATGGTGATTGTCCAATTTACAATCAATCCAGTCTCCAAGCAGATTTCGGGCCTTGCGTGGAGAGTGTCTGCAGACTGGCGCGCATCTGCATGTCTGTCTCAGCCTAGGGTGTGAGCATTGCAAGCTCAACGTGATTCGAACCAGGGATTTCTTGCCTTGATTTGCACTACGCCATCATGGGTTCGGGAGGTGGAGACATGGTCAAGATTGACAGGAGTTTTTTAGTACCAAAAGGAATCCTCAAAATATGCCAAGTGGTAAGTGCTATATCGTATGTCTATCGATTTTTAGATTGGTAGGCCACTCACCTTCTCAATTTAAAGGTGAAGTCCCCTCAACGTTTTGCAACGTTGTGTCACGGGTCAAATCAATGATGCTAATAAAGGAGAAATTTGCTGGCCAATCTGCAATCGAGTAACGTGGTGTGATTTTATTATGATTTTATGGTAGTGTTTTGGAGTATGTGAACGACCGGCCCCGTGCCCCTAGATGGATAGGCCTAGTCCCCCTCCAGTCGGAGGGTGCACAAGGAGTAAAGCCAAGCGCACATGCGACAAAACTCAATGCGTTAGGAGTGTCTGCTAAAATCGACTGACCTGGCTGAATGACGAGTCGACGGCGTTGGGTCAGTCGACTTTAAAAACATCCCTAACGCATTGAGTTTTGCCGCAAATCAGGCCGCAAATGTGCGCTAGGCTTTTAATCTGGCATGTTTGCAACCAAACGTTGTGAGATTGCTGCATGTGACGTCACTGATGCGATAGCGGCCCGAGTCTTCCCGAACATGGCCGAAGTCCTTGGGACGAAATTTGTAGTCAAAATCAATGGTTTGGGATCACCTGAATGAGGAATACACCCCCAGTTGGCCAGTTACAGCGCCCTGACGACGCTCTAGGCGAACCTACAGTGTCAAACTGGTTCCCAGAATGCATTTCGCTCCACAATATGGCGGTCGCTAATAATGCCTCTGGAAACAAACGCCCTCTTCACTTCTGCAAGGTTCTTGCAAAACCACTTTTCAGATTAATATATTAGCGTCAAACGCATCCAATGACTTTGATAATCGTTATTATTTCATTCTATAGCCACAAACTGGGATAATATGGAGGAAAACATTAATTTGATGTTAGGAATTTTGCGCACTACTTTGCGCAGTTTCGAGCAAATGCCGTGAGCCGTCTCGGCGCTCGACCAATCAGAGGCCAGATACTCGGCACATGATCTCCGTGTTTGTAAACATTGACACGTGCTACTGTTTTGACAGCGTGGATCCGATTTTGGAGAGATGTGTGAAAAGATACGATGAACAGTTGATTTTAAGACCAAAACAGCTTGAATGTTTGAACTTTCTGGCCAAAGAAAATAAGGATTGTTGAGAGGCATCCAAAACACTTGTAATTCAGCGTTTTCACTGGAGTTTCCAGTGCTGGCAGCCCAATCGTGGGCGCCGCGGAGGATATGGAAATAGTTCGGCCGTATGTTGGCAGAGTCAGTATAGCGTAACGTAGTGGAGCACTGACCTCTGCGAAGGAGTGTGCTACAGTGTACGTATGGCCTGGCCTATAGCCGACGCGGAGACAATACGTCATGTGTGTCAGTGCATTCGCAGCTATTCCTTTCCTTTTAAACACAGCTGTCGCACACAAAAGGCGACCTCTATGCAAATAAAATTCAATTGGAATCTTTTTGTTTACAATTTCAAATTCACATACCTGCCTTGTGAAAACTAGGCTAGGTGCAGCAACAGGTGCATTGAATAGATGGAGGTCTGTGCCTGTATCAGCTGAGGTGGGGTCGAGTCCGGCGCCAACCTGCAGCGCTCACTCACGCCGGATCAACGCGCCGATTCCCGGGCTCGATTCCCCCCGTATGGCGTTCGAATCACTTCTATGTTGCGTCCATCCACTGACTGTTTCCACCACAGTTCGACGCTGACGCGAAAGTGCGGTTGAAACAGTGCATGGACTCAACATAGTGATTCGAACGCCGACGCCATATATGCTGGTGGAAACCATCTTGTCCAAACAAGGCTATCGACTCCGTATGAACTCCGTCTTTAGCCTTGTCCGAATCGTGTCATCTTTTCCGTTAATGCATAAATTATTAATGAACCTAACCCCTACTTGACCCCGCCTCCGAGCCAATCAGAACTTGCGAAACAAATCACCGTTGGACACTTCCTTTGCTCTTCACGCTCGAATTTGTAACACGGATTTTGATTGGCGCGTCGATTTTCCTTCGCGCCCCGATGATTGGCTGAGGCTGTCACCACCTCAGAAACGGGAAATGTGGTGGATTCGAACCAGGCTAGATGACCGTCAGGACAGATAGACTGGAACCAGATGGTGGAAACGAGTCCTCAGCGTCGCAATCTCTGACTTCAGGAACCCTTTAAATTAATGTCAACCTCGCCCAGGCGAACTCAGCATTATTGCACTAAAATCCCGGGACTGAAATTGCCTGGCTCGAGGTTGAAACTTCGTCCAATCAGCGGTCGGACATACGCCTATGTTTGCCACCGCAATGTGCCGCAACCATCAGCCAAATTCGCAAGAAATCACGCTCCACGAAGCGCTCAACTGCATGACAACATTCTCCTATCTCTGTAGCCAGACGCTGTGCGGAAGATAACGTCTCGCTGCGCGAGACTACCATTTCCAAATTTCTCCACCAGGGGGCCGTGTCTCAATCAGATAAAACGCCCTCTCATGACATCTGCCAACACTACATCTTTTCCAGATTTGCGGGATCATCTGTCTGATTTTAATTGTCATCGGCGCCGGCTTCAACAAAGACTCCAAAATTGGCACGCTGAGAATATACAAGGGGTACGANAATAGTCCCACGGTCGGTCACGTGGGTTTGTTGATAAACAATATGGCTGCCTTGGACTTGTGTCCGAGGTGAAATGCGCCGCCCAGTGACAGATAAGCAGTTCGCCTCAGGTCGTTCCGAATGCGCAAATTCAAGTATAGCGGAGTGTTTCGAGGGCCATCATCGCACCCAGGGTCTTCACAACCGCCCCTCCTCCTCCGGCTGTAAATTTACCTGGATTCTCAGGATTAGAGTGGAGGGTACCAGTCTAAGATCGCCCGTAACACAAGTCGCGGTCACGCAGCGCTTTCTGCGGCAAAACAGCTGGCTGCGCGAGACTACCGTTGCGCCGCTGTCGTCCAAAATTAGTGATCGTCCGAAGCAGCCGTAAAAACGCGTTGATTGGTTCAAAAACCATTTTGTTGAATGAGAGCGACCAATCAAAGCGTGTCTGTGCATTTTCTGCGGATACCGCGGCGCCATCTGGTGTTGGCATAGAAATTAAAGTGCTTCTCAGACTTAGGCACAGATCGCATGGCTTGGTCCTCCTCTGCTTTAAGGACATATTTTCTCCAATTTCAGGTCGTGGCGCTGGTAGCATGCGTGCTATACATTGGAGAGCTCATCATCAACATCAGGAAGTAAAGAATACGAAATCGTAAAAATAGAGAGGTTTAAATTTGTGAGGTACTGACTGTTACAGCGGCTGTTTTTAAGGGTAATATGCGGAGAAACTTTTATGGGGGTGCCTTAATACATTGAAATCCATGTGACAGGATCATCAGATGGACTCATGGCTGAAATAGGACTTGGGGGATAAAGTGGGGGAGACTAGTCTTCACGACGGTTTCACGGAACGGACGGAAACGACAACAACGATGAAAAGAAAAAATTAAAGGCAGACGTGAAAAAGTGCAAACAATGCTTGGGACGAGATTTGTTACATTGAGTTTCAGATGACGTCATCACCGTCTGTGATGTATTAGTCGAATTTCCATGACAGGGAATGATTCAGGAATTTCCAATCATCTGTATCACGTGACCTCAGATCCGAGAATTTAGCTGGTTTCCCCTATATGTAGGCCTATATTTTTTTAAATTGAGCCTAGTTCCCGGTCTAGCTCTGACTAGTGACAACATGGTGGAAGCTCTTTAAAGGCCAGTAAATATAATGCTCAGAAACTTACCCGACGGCCATGTTCTGCCGATACGGAGTGGACCCAGCGTGTGGGCGTTACCCATTAGCAAGGCAAAGTCCCCGAAACTTCGAAGCGAACGCCAATCCACGACTTCTTCTCGTCTTTGCCGCTTCACTCCCGCGGCGCTACTGTCCGTCCCATGGGAATGAGTGTCATGGGAGTGGAGCGGCAAAGACGGGAACCAGTCCACGCCAATCCCGAAGTTCGATGCCACGAAGAGAGCACCGAAAAAAAACGGAAGACGTTCGCACTGGGGTTTTGGGGCTTTGCGCAAATTCTAGAGAGTTTTCGCAAAGCCCCCGAAACGCCGATGCAAACATCTATCATATTGTTCGCTGCTCTCTTTCATGGCGTCGAACAATGGGATTGGCGTTCGCATTGGCGTTTCGGGGGATTTGCGAAAACGCCCTTCTATCGTCTCAATACCAGTCTGTACGCAACAAGCTGGTTGAGAAATATTTTTAGGACCTCGACGCCCAAGTTTTAAAGTGTTCTCGAAAATGGAAACAAGTTCTTAAAGTAGGTACTTGGAATTTTTTGGGTGTCAAACATTTACTCAATATGCGTCCTTCTCTGTGCCATAACGCATTGCATGTAAACAGCAAATATTTTGTGTTTTTATTTTGAGCTTATCGCCGGCCTAGACAGCAGATTCTGCGGTCTAGGTATGGTCTTATTAAAGGGGAAATTTATACCGAGAATTCCTTTTTGTTTGATTACAATACATTGAACATGCGAACCTGGTGGCGGTTAATGCAACAGTTTGATGGAATCGCAGGTGGTGAATGCCGGAAATTCAACAGAGATACATGTATAGGCCTAGGTGGCAGAACAACCATGATCCATGTGACTTGTAGGTCATTGTGCCTCTACCAGCAGCACACCAGGCGATATCGCACGCGATCTACGCGCCACCGAACAACATCGGCTGTTGACGCCAAGTGTGCGCTGTTGACGCCAAGTGCGCGCTGTTGACGCCAAGTGCGCGCTGTTGACGCCAAGTGTGCGCTGTTGACGCCAAGTGCGCGCTGTTGACGCCAAGTGTGCGCTGTTGACGCCAAGTGAACGCTGTTGACGCCAAGTGCGCGCTGTTGACGCCAAGTGTGTCTTCTCGCCACCGTTGATCGCCCATTGTCAAGAGTACCGGTACCGAAACCGATATTGATATCGCCTAGTCTGCGGTGGCTGGCGAGAAGATCGCTGGCGATATATCGCTTGCGATATCGCCTGGTGTGCTGCTGGCTTTACCAGCAGGTACGGCCGTTGCGTGTGCAACGGCCTTTAAGTGACAGGGCCCACTTCCTGAGAATTAGTTTCAGACTACTTTTCAAGGGTCCTACAGTCCAACTTGATATGCAAATAGGACCGAAAGAGCGAAGGTTTTGTCAACATCGAAGTACTGGCTTTTGATAGTGTGTGAATGCACCCAGTGCGGCGGTTCTAAAACCTCATATCAAATCGGTCCGACTTCACCGCGGAGCAATTTTCTTCAACTTCAAAAATGTCGGGGAACGATTGCAGAAGATGCCTTGCCGACATCGACAGACTGTTTCTGGTACCAAGGGGTGTGTTGAAAATACTCGAAATGGTAAGCCCTTTTTTTCATTATTCCCCTTATAAGGGATAACACGGGACCCTGCACTCTGTGCAAGTTGATCATCCTGTACAGAAGGGATGTAGTGACCTATTGACAAAACATATCTACTAAAAACTTCGTGGGAATGTGGTTAACTGAAGTGACAGCTGTACTCTATAGTAGGCCTGCTTGGAAGTACACAACAGAGCTATTCCTTCAATCAACCACCTCCCGTCTGTGAAGGAGAGTCGCCGTTTCGTAGTCAGGTGAAAAATGGGCATAAGTTGGGATCGAACCTGCTACCTCAGCGGTGACAGGCGCTGTTTCCACTACGCCAATCTGACAACCCAAATTTTGATCTTTCTCCTTTTTTCAGTTTCTGAATATTGGAGCCATCATCTTCGTAGCCACGGGCCGCACCGAAGTATTCCTGAAATATATCATAAAGACCTGGGTGCCGTGGGGTGAAATCAGCAAGGGTTACACGTACGGCCTGAATTTCGCCTTAGCAACGGCTTGTGTCGGTCTCCTAGCAACCGTCTTCTTTTTCTTTCTCTTTCTGTTCCGTGGTTATCGGAAATGTTGTGGTTTTCGGATGTGGACCATACTGGTAAGTAGACTGGATTCTGGGCTCGATGTTGTAAAAAAACGGCAGCACCCAAGTAAACCCGCCTTAAACTTAAAGTGCCACTGTATACATGATGTATGCCTCAGTACCCCTCCCCTGGCGGCGGAATTTGGAACCAACGTGATAAGTCTGGTGTCCTGTCCAACCCATACACAAGGTCAGTGTTAACACCTTGGCTAGACTACGTCGAAACCTTAGCAGCCAAAAAGTGACCGCCTTTCTTTTCATCACGATCACTTGAGCTGTTGTTTCAGATTCATTCGTAAGACTCCGGGTCTTCCCGTCATTCGTCGGTAAATCCGACAGAGTGTAGGCTCTAATTTGAGAATGTTTAAGCGGTGAAAAAGTTCTGTGTCGCAAAATTACTGTGATGACTTTTTATCCATCCTGGCCATCTTACGACCACGTTTGAAAAAAAAATCTTTCGGGCTTAAATGGTCGGATCACTGGCAGCGCCATCTAACAGGCATTACATGGTCGGTAAAGAGAGTGACCCCCGAATTATTTTTTTGATTTCAGGATTGTGTGTTCAGTGCGCTGGCGTTCCTCCTGAATCTCGTCTCGTTCGTCGTGCTCTGCATCTTCTGCGGGCACTGGCCGCTGGAGCACACCATTTGGAACGAACGGCTCATAGCTGGAGCGGTAAGGAACAGCCTATGGTCCCATTAATAATTCGGAACAGACTGTAGATGTTCATTGACTCGATCGACCATTTTCGTTTCAGGTGTTCGCCATCTTGGCCGCCATTTTGTACCTGGCCGACTGCATCGTGGCGTCGAGGGCGTCTGAACCTCCGTACAGAAAAAAGGTGACCAACAAGAGTTTTACTTGAGCTCTTGGACCCGGGATCTTGGACAGTTCGACGTCTGCGGAGATGTTGTCCTTGGAATGAATGTCCCGGTTGAAAAACTTTGGTGTATACCGGGGGTGTATAAAGAAAATACAATTCACGAAAACGAAATAACCCGCCATCGTGAACAAAGGGACAATTTGGGAGTATCCTGTATATATGTATAGTGTATATTACATGTATGTGCAGTGCTTTTTGATCAGTTTTTAGGTCAGAGAACTGAATAAATTTACATAATTTACATAAAATTCCCAAGTGACGTCAATGGCAGAATCCCTTAAAAATGGCGGCCAATACTGTAGTCTCGCGCAACCAGACCCTCGTTCTTACTCCGAGGTCGTAGTAGTTTTCACAAACAATAGTTGTTTTTGTGCCGAATTACATGTAATTACATGTATGTATTTCATTTCTAATGTGGATACTAAGCAGGTCTATATTGAGTTCAAAATAAATTTATATCTGCACTATTAAGGATTTCGTCCAGGTCCAGTTTTTATTGCTCCAACTTCATGCCGGACTTTTTAAACACTTTTTTGCTATAATAATGTCTATTTAGCTGCGTTTACCAGACATCCGGAATGCGGTATAGGGATGCGGAATCCCCGGCGGAACGATGTTGTATGCATTGCATTTTCCGTTTCCGCAATNTTAAAGGCCCGTTTCCACTATAGCGGATTCCGCGGCGAGCGGTGCGGTTTTCACAGGGCTTTGGATAATCCTTCGATGGTGTAACAATACAATGGCCTATTGATTATCCCAATGCCTGTGAAAACCGCTCCGCTCGCCGCAAGACGCGGCGGAATCCGCTATAGTGGAAACGGGCCTTTAACGTAGCTTAAACTGGCTGCTCTTGTGCCATTAACTATGCTGACAAAAAGGATAAAAATGTCTCACTTACTGTAAAGGTTTTGGCATTATTTTTACGTAAAAAACCCTACGGACCGCGAATCCACGTCGAAGTTTTTTTTGGCCTGTGTTGGACTTGTCAATTTAATTCTTAGAAGAGAACCAGGAAGTAAAATCCAGATCCAACATGGCCGCCCTGTTTTGGACTAATTGGCACCATTCATGGAATTCCCTTGTGGAGTTTGCTACCAAAAGGGGTGGACTGGGTAGAAAAAACCTCGAACTTTATGATAAGCAAGGTGTTTGACCTCCAAAATGTATCATTTCTTGGGAAAGTGTTCCGACAACTATTCAGCCAGCTAATAGGAGCTGTGAGCGAGTTGACCAATAGGTGTCACTACGGCCCAATTCAATGCATATCACAGTCATTATTGATCGAGCAGCAATCACGTAGATTTTCCTCCAGTGTGCATGGTCCGCTAGAACTTGCTGCCATCTGTTGGCAATATCGCCTACATATTGTTCAAAACATGGACGGATGTACAATCATGCACGGTCAGAAATTATTAACCATCGGATATTTGTAAATTACTCCGTGATCCTCCAATATTTTTTCATCAATTTTTGATGCACGGTAGTTAGATCATTTGTCCATCATTAGGCGTCAAGATTTTTCTGATTATAGGCTGACTTCGGTTTTACCGCTGTTCGAAGTTTGCCGGTCAGATTGAGATTTTTGGAAACTCCGCAACTCCTGAAAATTTTCACCTGTAAAATCATCCAGTGTCTGCAT
>NMRB01000586.1:290846-315545 GCA_002633025.1 Notospermus geniculatus
CTACGGGGTCGCAGGCCATGATACAAGTCTAGCGATACAAGTCTAGCGATGAGACTTGTCAGTATTTTCTTTTTATTATTAAATCCTAAATATTTGAAATATATATATTTTTTCTTCAGCTCAGGCCTTCTGTGCATTTTCCGAACGCTCACTAGGAAAACCCCTATCACCTGTAGCGACCGGGAAGTGGGGATGTGTTGCATTTGGCGGTGACCCTCAACTCAAAGATAAGAAATTAAAAATTTGTTTGTACGTTTGTACTATACTTGATGATAAAGGTTTAAAATTTGAAATTTGAAATTCAGTGGTCTACATAAGGTACATTAGGGCTGGGAGTAGGGTGTAGTTTCAGAATTGGTGTAAATGCAAATAATGTTGGCTTGACTTTCGAGGTCCTAGTTCTAACTGAGTTGTTCATCAGCGCCACGTTAGATTAGTTCTGCCGGTTCATTGACATCCTGTTCTGACGTCAGTATTGTCTGTTTCAGGGAAGCCATTCCAAACGAAAGTGGAGCTGGACCGTCGCAGATGCCAACAACAATTGGCAGAGACAAAAATGTTCAAAACCGTTCAAATGCGACATATGCATGAGGGGTTTCGTCAAAGAACAGGCACTGCAGCGCCACCGTCGCACGCATTTCGGCGAGATGCCACACTCCTGCATAATCTGCGAGGAACCGTTTCCATCCTACGTCGGCCTATCACGTCATCTGAAAGACCATATTCAGAAAGACGAGGGCTACAAGTGCCGGTTTTGCGACAAAGTTTTTTCTGGCCCGGGGAATCTGATGCACCATCATTCCACGCACAATATCGGCGATTCACCACATATTTGCGTCGAGTGTGGCGCAGTCCTTTCAAATGTGTACAAACTAAAGGAGCATAAGATTATTCATTCAACGGAACGAGCATTCAACGGAACGAATGCACAGTTTGTCAAGAAACGTTCTAATCGAAACACTGTCTTGCAAGGCACAGTTTGTCAAATCTATTTCTTCAGGCATACTGTGCTTTTCATGAAAATCTGTCTGCTGTAGCAACAGGGAAGTGGGGATGTGGTGCTTTTGGAGGGGACCCTCGATTCAAAGGTAAGAAATTCAAAATTTGTTTGTACTTTTCACTGAAGTCGTGTACTTTTCACTGCAGTCGTGTTTTTTGGTTAACGCCCTTAACCCAAATATTTCCATCCCCTTGTCTTCTGTTGCCATTCATTAACTTTCCAATATCTTCTCATTTCAGCCTTTATTCAAATCATAGCAGCATCAGGAAGCAATCGGGATGTCTGTTACTTTACTTTCCAAGATCCTTCCCACACGGATGAAATTTACGACATCATCCATACTTTCCTGGTTGTGAAAGACTTTCCTGGTTGTGAAAGACAGCACTGTTGGTAAGCATTATCACAAAATGCATGAGCATCCTTTGATTTTAAGGGAGAAACATAGACAAGATGTATGAACTCGGAGCTTTCCTGAACTCTTGCATGAACTCTAAAGCTGCGTTAAGCTGACACGTGGAATGTGGATTGCGGAACGCGGAAGCGGAAAATGCAATGCATTTTCGCATACAACATACCTTTCCGCCAGGGTTTCCGCGTCCCTATACCGCATTCCGCATGTCAGCTAAACGCAGCCTTAGGCCCGTATGCAGCAACTAATCCGAATTTGGGTAAAGTACAGCTTAGCTGATCCACAACTAGGCTCTTTTTCGGCTAATCCCAATTTGATCTGCAACACGTTTGAGCCACAGCTTAGCTTTAGATTAGCCGAGCTATAACTCAAGCCTGAAGTCTGACGTCTTCCAGTGCTGATTGCCTGATTTTTATGGTGCAGGCATTTACCTGTGATACACACACACACAATGACCTACAGGGCACTTGTGATCCATAATCAAGTTGTCGGTGTCTTGCAATGGCGTGTGAAACCTGAAACAACCTGTTGATTGCTGGGACTGGATTGTTGCAATCTCATGTTCAATGAGAACATATTGATGGGTGCCGTGTTGATCAGCAAAGAGATAATAATGAAGAAATTTGATAACACCTTTTTCATGATCAACTAAGTATTATTGAGACTAGCTATCGACCCCTACCTAGTCTCAATAATACTTAGTTGATCATGAAAAAGGTGTTATCAAATTTCTTCATTATTATGTTCAATGAGACCAGAATCCACAAAGCATTGGCCTTGGTAAACCTGTACCGTTTTTAGTTTCTCCTCGGCAACCCATTCTGGGCGATCCACCATGTCCATTTCCTCACGTTCTTCGATTTAGTCAAACTCCGATGTTTCCAACCCAGAAGTTCACTGAGATGAGCGGAACTGCCTTAATCCATAACTAAAACCTACCCCTTGGGTGGTTTAAACTTTTTAAGAGCTTAGCCCAATTTCATGATCAGCTGCGATTTGGTGCAATGGGGAACTTTCCTACCGTCAGAGGCCACTACGAGTTAGCGGTCCAAGAACGTCATGAAATTTGACGTCACATGGCAGAAATGCATGCCACAACGTCATCCATAATGACGTGGGCGTCGTGGCTGACGCATTTTGACGTCAAATTTCATGAATTTTGTGACGTTCTTGGACCGCTAGCAGGCGGCCTCTAACGGCAGGAAAGTTCCCCATTGGATCAAAAGGGGCTGTTCACTTAAAGCGCCACGCTATGCATCAAACGGAATTTCGTGACGCCGTCGTAGTGCATCTCATTTACGGTGACCTTGTTCATAGCATTATACACATGCTATAACACCACGTTGAACTTGTCATGCCCCCAGTTGGTGGCTGTGGCATGTTGTCGTTGTCTTTGTGAAATCAGAAATCATGCTAAGCAGTAACTCGGCATTGTCTCCTATATTCTAAGGCCCGTATGCACCAACTTCAGATTAGCCCCAATTCGGCTTAAGTCCAACTTAAGCTTGAGCTTAAATTTTGACCCCATTGCACCAATCATAGTTGATCCAGAAGTTAATCGATATCTTGGAGTTCTGCTTCTTGAGATGAGATTTTACGGAATCGCATTTATGGGCGGTCATGGAATCAAGGACCACGACAGATTTATTTGTGTGAAAGAATCATCCAACCACTCAGGCTTTCTTATTCGCCTTGATGATCACGCTGGTAGGAAACTTTTCTTTCGGGACCGTTTTTCTTTTGAAGATTAGCATTGGCGGCAACTTCTTCGCAGTTGCCGTGCACGCAAGCACCACCGTAAAACTTGCCTTTTCGTGGCCCGTTGTCTTTATTGGTACCATTTTGGCGCCACTCTTCTCAATCGTCCGCGTCATAGGTATATCAAAAGTTAGTGGGACCTCGTCCATAGTTGTTACTTGATCAGCAGCGATCTTGTGTTCCGTGATGAGGTCCTTTGTGTACGAACGAAATGTGTCTAGCTTCTCCTCCCATGTTATTAGTACACAAACGTTTGAACATTTCTCCAGCAAGTGTGCGGGATAAATGGCAAATGTTATTGCCCTAGTATGTCAAAGGTTGCTGGCTGTGGCATGTTGTCCTCCTAAGGAACTCGATTCATTTGGCCTCTGTCCTCCTCTGGCCTCTGTCCTTCGGCATTGCTCCTGCGTTCATCAGTCTCTTAATGGCGAATGGAAAGACGCATCACCAGGCTGTGACTTTTATAGGTGGTGTTGCGAGTCTTTTATGTAACCTGACGCAGAATTAGTCGTCATTGAATGCACATTTGCTATCATTTGCTAAAGCCAGTAGCACACCAGGCGATATCGCAAGCTGTGTGATCACCATTGAGCAAAACAATTAATTTTCATTCCTTCCAGAGATTTGCGAGGTCGGAAAGAGATTTCCGTAGTGGCGATAGATGCACTACCTTACACACACTTCGGCAAGCAGTCTGGGGAAACTTCTTACCGAAGGGCTACACTCAGAGATATTTAATACACCGTAGGGGAACACTGAGAACGGCTACACTGGGAGATATTATACCGGGGTTGAAGTGTAAAGTCAGATGGATATCGGACTATAAACCCTAACTCTGACTTTAATGTTTTACACCTACTGGTATCCAATGATTACCCCTTTCCAGCAAGAGCCTCAGTGGCTGAGTGGTTAGCATGCATGGTATTGAACTGCCGAAGCTGAGGTTGAAGGCCACAGGTTCCAGGCCTGTCGTCTTAAGCATGGAGCACACGAGCGATTTTTCTAGGCGACCACAGAAGCGACTAAACATATTTTCAGTTTTTTAAAATTTTTGTTGGCTTGTTTGCGATATATGCTTCCTTGGAAGATCAGTGATGTCGTGGATGACATCATTGATCGACCTCCAAGGTAATTATTGCAGGCGACGTAGTAGTCGCATCGGTAGTCGCCCCCATTTTAGACGCTCGTGTGCGCCATGCTTTAGAACTTGGTCAACACATGAACATGCATACTCATGTTGGAAGACCATAATGGCAGTCGAGAAAAAATGGGAAAACTCCAGTCAAATAACATTTAAAGGCCTATGTTGAGGGTCCCCTCCAAATGCCCCACATCCCCACTTCCTTGTAGTAACAGGTGATAGAGGTTTCCCTAGTGGCGTTCGGAAAATGCACAGAAGGCCTGAAGAAATATCAAAGTAGTATTGTCTGGTGTATTAGCACAACTTACCTCACATGGTCCTCTTCTCTTGTTCTTGCCGATATTCACTGTAAGAATTTCACTTTATACCACCAACTGACAATGTCAGTTTTACTGACAACATTCCGAGTGTTGTCAGTAAAACTGACATTGTCAGTAAAACGGATGGTTTTCTCTGCAAATATTCAGTTACATGTGTCTGATTATTGCGTCAAGTAGGCTTACCTGTGGTCAAACGTAAAGCCTGCCGCACACTGGAGCTATCGATTGAGCAAAAAGTCATTCGAGACTGTCAGCTCACAGCATAGCTACATATGCTCGTATTTTCGGTGAGTTTTCTACCTTGCGAGGAGAAAACTCACCGGCGAGGTGGGTAACACTCCTTGAAACATAACGTACCTTGTTGCTCCGTGTTGATCCCAGCCTGTTGACAAATGGCAAATGGTAAGACGCATTGCCAGGCTGTGAACTTTAAATAGGCGGCGTTGGAGTCCTTTATGTAACTTGACCCAGAATTAGTCGGTCACTGAGTGCACACACACGCCCATCCTTTGGAGAAAGTATTGAAAGTCCAAGTCAACCTTCATTCAACATGGAAATATTGGCGTTGCTCATCCGTGGGTAGTGGTTCAGGGTTCGGATCATCTCCTCCCCATCCCCGCCCTCGGTGCCTCTGCCCTGAAGGCCTTGCCCTTCGGCATCCTCTGCCGCGGGTCCCCCAGGTTCCCCTTCATCGCTGGATCTGCCCGGTGACGGGGTGCCCCTTTCCCCAACTCTTCCTCCCGGCACCATTTCAGGTGTGCCAGGCAGCTGCACGTCTCCATTCTCCAACTCGTTGGCACCTGGTCGTCCTTCCCTCTGTGGCGAGAGAGGGAGGGGTTGAGGCGGAGGTTCTTCCTCAAAAGTCTGGCAGTTGGTTTTTAACTGCCACAGCAAAGTTGAGTCTGTTCCTTGGGCCTCTTGCAGCATTATCCCTTGAGGCCCTAGGCCTGACTGGTGTGTGGGTGCACCTTCTCCCGCTCCGCAAGACGAGCGACTTAGTTGTTGCATTGCTCTCCGGTGTTTTGCGGCTTACAGCAGCTTCCTCCACTCCAGCCCGCTCTTGTGGTTTCTGCTTTGATCCACCTTTCTGTTACCAGATCTGTTCGGGCCTGGTACCATATCCTGGCTCTTAGAGGCATCCGCTAGCCTCTTGAGCTTCATCGGCAACGAACGTGTGCTCCTGGTAGAATGAACTAATACCAAATATGTTAAATGTTTCACAAATATGTTAAATGTTTCAAAAATATGCTAGTCTTTAGAGAAATCACACGTTACCTGACATACAGTATACAGGTCGGATAGAAATCACAAAAATAAAATAAACTGAATCTTGCATCGGACACCATGTCATACACATCCCCACTTTCCTGTTGCTACAGACGAGAGATGTTTCGCTGGTTCATGAAAAGCACAGTAGGCCTGAACTTGCAATAACTTACCTGTATTTAACTTTGATTCGGGCCTAACTCTTTGGCCAGTGAACAGCGTTTGTCTTTTGAAGGATATTTGCATTCTTTAAAATGCATTTTCTAAAATTTGTTATTCTTGCACTGTATATGTGTGACTTAAAAGGGACAAAAAAGAGGAATCTTGTTAATGGACTGGAGTACACAAAACGAAGAGCTTTAGTGCCGCCTTCCCCAAATATAAAATGAATGGTTGCGTGTACATGTATTGCTTCTTTGTGTTTGCAAGTGCATCAAAATCATCAGTCATCGAAGTTGACGCCAGGAGACTTTAAAATACAGTGGAACCCCGGTAACACGACCACCCACGGGACAGACCCAAAGTGGTCGCGTTAGCGGGGTGGTCGCCTTACCGAAATCGGCCCGATGAGTGCCGATCCAGACCGAAGTAAACTGAGTGTCATATTTTCTTTTTTATCCATGTTTCGTTTAATAAACCAGACTAGACCATCTCCAGCCTGGCCTGATACTAGTAAGCAGATAGCCCACTGGCACTGTGACGACTAGGATGGACGACTGGCAGGTGTGGAAATAGTGAATTCCGTGTAAATATTGCGCCCGTCTCATGCTTAGGCCTGACTTTTATGATCGCTGACCCCAACCGTCATGCACATGGCTTATGTCATGTGTTAATTGGTCCTGTTTGGTACACACACACTGCTGACTCGCCTTTGTTTGATAATCAGACCACTAATTAGGTTGCTGGTGGTCGTGTTACCGAGGTGCTAATTGCCACTTGGGACAGCCAAAGCTGTGGTCGCGGTCTGGATAGCGGGGTGGTCGCGTTAGTGAAACTCTCCAAAGGGAAATAAAGAGAAAAACAATCGGGACAATTGAAAACTGGTCATCTTTCCGGGGTGGTCGCGTTATAGGGGTGGTCGTCGACCGGGGTTCCACTGTATAAGCTTCATGACAAAATTAGCGCACAACTAAATCCACACTAGCGAATGTCTAGCGATACACATAATAGGCCTAACCTTGCAAAATGCTTCACATGCAAGTCTTTAGAGAAATTGCACGTTACCTGACATAGTACAGGTCAGATAGAAATTACAAAAATAAACTTTGATCAAAATTTCAAAAATAAGTTCAAAATTAGTCATTTGGTGGCATATTTCGTAACTGCTTGGGCTATTGACTTGAAACTTGGTAGGTACATCCACACCCGTATGCCAGGTGACCTATGACACTACTTTTCGGTCCGATTCGATTCTCCGCTTGGCCACCAGGTGGCCAAAACCAAAGTTCTAAGTCCAGTAACTCCTGAACTGTAACTGGATTGTCTCCAAATTTTTATCAGGTGCATCTAATGAGGACACATGACCCTGGAACATTTTGATTTAACATTTGTCATTTGTTTTTCTGGTACGTTTACCCAGGTGAGCACATGGTCCATGGACCATTTCATTTTTGGTGCATACAGGCCTTAATTAGATACGAAGTGGAATGTATACAGTAATCTCGAGTTTAAACCACCGGTTCATTATGTTCATAAGCACACCCATAGTAGGGGCAGTTTCACCTAGGCCTTAAGCAACTATTCATTCCATCACGGGGTTGTGATTGGACTAGCGATTCCAGCCATTTAGCGTAATAGTTGTTGTGCTTTATTCACTCACATTTCGATTGTGGGTGTGCTTATGAACCGGTGGTTTAAACTCGAGCTTAGGCCTACTGTACATGTACACCGTACACAAACGTCATACACAAATTCCCCCTCTTTTGCAGCAAGTGATATTTGTGACACAAAACCATCTCTTGAAATACATCACATGATGGAAATAAAGTCCAATTTCGTATTTCGAAACTGAACTGACATCGAATCTCATTTAAGTTGGGCCTTTTTGCAACAAATTCTAATCAGTCTATTCACCTGTAAATTCTTAGAAGTAAATGTTTTTTTCACACATATCACAACAGAACGGTCGTATGTTCTGGGTCGTACGTTCATGGTCAATGTAATGAACCTGTACGTGTTTTTGCAGCAAGTTCTTGGAGGTGAACGTCTTCTCGCACATTTCTCCAACTCATTGGCACCTGGTGTCCTTCCCTCTGTGGCGAGAGAGGGAGGGGTTGAGGCTGAGGTTCTTCCTCAATGTCTGGCAGTTGGTTTTTAACTGCCACAGCAAAGTTGAGTCTGTTCCTTGGGCCTCTTGCAGCATTATCCCTTGAGGCCCTAGGCCTGACTGGTGTGTGGGTGCACCTTCTCCCACTCCGCAAGACGAGCGACTAAGTTGTTGCATTGCTCTCCGGTGTTTTGGGGTTTCCAGCAGCGTCCTCCACTCCAGCAGGCTCTGGCCTGCTCTTGTGGTTTCTGCTTTGATCCACCTTTCTGTTACCAGATCTGTTCGGGCCTGGTACCGGATCCTGGCTCTTAGAGGCATCCACTAGCCTCTTGAGTTTCATTGGCAACGAACGTGTGCTCCTGGTAGAATGGAGGTAACGTTCCAGCCAACGTTTCCTTATTCTGGAACCGCGGCTTTCCAGTTTCTCCTCTCATTTCTGACCGGAGGTCCTCGAGATGAACCACGCAGCCGATTTCCCGCAGGACCCCCCTCCTCGCAGGCTGACCACTGGGTAACTGTACCCCAGGTCGAAACGCTACTGCGGCTGTTCACATCCAGTGATTACGAGTGATTCATTTTCGTCATCAGCACCTTCCGTGTTAAGGTCACGTTGCCCTCAGGAGCTGCAACACAGATTGATAATATTAGTTCACAACTGGTGAATGATGTGAAGGAGCAGAACCCACTGCAGGGGAATGACACTCGGGGCAGCAGCCCGAGAATATACATTTCAATTTTTTCAGCCCTGCGCGGACAACAGCCACCATTTTGCCCCTCAAATAAACTGGAATAGAAAGTGGCAAGTAAGAGTCTAAACAGGTTCAAAGGGGATCAGGTGAGTGGAACGTGAGGACAAAGATACTGTCCTGAATTGAGGTGTCCTGATTACAGAGGTCAAATAATGAAAAGAACTGGAGCTGCCGGGTGTTTGGGCACCCCTTTCCCCCAACTTTTCCTCCCGGCACCATTTCAGGTGTGCCAGGCAGCTGCACGTCTCCATTCTCCAACTCGTTGGTACCTGGTCGCCCTTCCCTCTGTGGCGAGAGAGGGAGGGGTTGAGGCGGAGGTTCTTCCTCAAAAGTCTGGCAGTTGGTTTTTAACTGCCACAGCAAAGTTGAGTCTGTTCCTCGCGCCTCTTGCAGCATTATCCCTTGAGGCCCTAGGCCTGACTGGTGTGTGGGTGCACCTTCTCCCGCTCCGCAAGACGAGCGACTTAGTTGTTGCATTGCTCTCCGGTGTTTTGGGGCTTCCAGCAGCTTCCTCCACTCCAGCAGGCTCTGGCCTGCTCTTGCGGTTTCTGCTTTGATCCACCTTTCTGTTACAAGATCTGACTGCATCAAGACGGTGTCTTGCCTTAACTCGCATTCAGATCTGACTGCATCAAGAGGCTGTCTTGCCTTAACTCGCATTCAGATTTGACTGCATCAAGAGGCTCTCTTGCCTTAACTCGCATTCAGATTTGACTGCATCAAGAGGCTGTCTTGTCTTAACTCACATTCAGATTTGACTGCATCAAGAGGCTGTCTTGTCTTAACTCGCATTCAGATTTGACTGCATCAAGAGGCTGTCTTGCCTTAACTCACATTCAGATTTGACTGCATCAAGAGGCTGTCTTGCCTTAACTCGCATTCAGATTTGACTGCATCAAGAGGCTGTCTTACCTTAACTCGCATTCAGATTTGACTGCATCAAGAGGCTGTCTTACCTTAACTCGCATTCAGATTTGACTGCATCAAGAGGCTGTCTTGCCTTAACTCACATTCAGATTTGACTGCATCAATGTGGACGTGGACGTTTTGACCAATGGGCGTTCTGACCGGTAACCCTTGATTTGATGTTTTTTGGTGCATACGCGCCTTAGATACGAAGTGGAAACGATGTACACCATAACAACATGTACACCGTAACTATCGGTCTAACGTCATACACTATTCCCCCCCCCCTCTTTTGCAGCAAGTGATATTTGTGACACAAACCATCTCTTGAAATACATCACATGATGGAAATAACCTGTACGTGTTTTTGCAGTAAGTTCTTTGAAGTGAATGTCTTCTCGCACATGGCAGACGGACATGTTCAGAATCCCAGGCATCTATGTATCTGTCCGGAAATGGATCAGAATCGGAGGAGTCTTTGTAACTATCCGGAAATGGATCCGGGGGCTTCCAAGGTCGGCAGCTAGGCTTTTTGCAGTAAGTTCTTTGAGAGAATGTCTTCTCGCACATTTCACACGGGAACGGCCGCATGTTTTGCAACATCCGTTCATGATTAATGTAACTGAACCATCCCCGCCATCGGTGCCACTGCCCTCAAGGCCTCTCCCTTGGCATCCTCTGCCGCGGGTCCCCCAGGTTCCCCTTCATCGCTGGATCTGCCCGGTGACGGAGTGCCCCTTTCCCCCAACTCTTCCTCCCAGCACCATTTCAGGTGTGCCAGGCAGCTGCACGTCTCCATTCTCCAACTCGTTGGTACCTGGTCGCCCTTCCCTCTGTGGCGAGAGAGGGAGGGGTTGAGGCGGAGGTTCTTCCTCAAAAGTCTGGCAGTTGGTTTTTAACTGCCACAGCAAAGTTGAGTCTGTTCCTCGCGCCTCTTGCAGCATTATCCCTTGAGGCCCTAGGCCTGACTGGTGTGTGCGTGCACCTTCTCCCGCTCCGCAAGACGAGCGACTTAGTTGTTGCATTGCTCTCCGGTGTTTTGCGGCTTCCAGCAGCTTCCTCCACTCCAGCAGGCTCTGGCCTGCTCTTGTGGTTTCTGCTTTGATCCACCTTTCTGTTACCAGATCTGTTCGGGCCTGGTACCAGATCCTGGCTCTTAGAGGCACCAACTAGCCTCTTGAGCTTCATTGGCAACGAACGTGTGCTCCTGGTAGAATGGAGGTAACGTTCCAGCCAACGTTTCCTTATTCTGGAACCGCGGCTTTCCAGTTTCTCCTCGAGATGAACCGCGCAGCCGATTTGCCGCAGGACCCCTCTCCTCGCAGGCTGACCACTGGGTAACTGTACCCCAGGTCAAAACTCTACTGCGGCTGCTTCTACTACTGCTGCTGCTTTTCCCTATAATCCCTATAATCTATAATATCTAGAATATAATCTATAATATATAAATATAAATATATCTTTTTAAGTGTAAAAAAATAATAAATATAATAAATATCTCGAAGGGTATAGGTTACAAAATAATTAAACAATTTTGGTTACTGTGAGCGACTTCAAATTGGAATGAATTTTTCCCTAGTATTATAAATTAGCATTTACATAGTTGAAGCTGAATCTTTGAGTCCTAGTATGCATTGTTGCATTGGAAGCTGAATCGACGGGTAGGCCTCCTACTTGATGTAAACGTCTTTTTCCAAGTGTGACAAGCGAACGGACGCAGATTCTGTGTCATCCGTTGATGATCGATGTAATCCCGATGATTCGCAAATTCACGTCCACAATGTTCAAGACATTACCACAATTTACAAAATTCAAAACCGATTGGATGTAGGTTACATGTAAGGTAGTATACTTCCTCATTTGAATCAGAAATCTTCGCTTAGATAAAAAGTGGGATCTCACCTCCAGATCATATGATGAAGTAATGTTGCCAAGCAACGTTGTTCTTATTAGATTCCATCTGCTCTTAAGTAATTTTTTCCTCCCCTGAAAATAAAGTCGGGTAGCTTCAGAATAACATCAGTCTGAGCTGGGGATGGTGCTCTGCACACACAAATTTATAGTCCACTCAAATACATGTCCAATCACATTCGGAACACCTCGGGTCTTTCCGTCATTGCCAGATTTCAATTTCCCGAACAAAGTTTCAAGCTCTAAGTTGAGAATGGTCCAATCACCCATTTCTTAAACTTCTGGGTCCATATTCATAAACATACTTAAAGATAATACAATGTTTGTAAACATCGATGTTTACATTATGTTATTTTGGACTTTTGGGACATGCCAACCCACCAAACTGAATACTTTCGGTATCAGAAGAATTTCTAGAGGGGCTTGCCACCAACAAATTACTCGAAAGACAAAGAAAGATTGGACATAAACAAAGAAAATGTAAATAAACAATGATTTTCGTGGCCCGCGAAAATAACCGTGATACATTATCTTTAAGGCGGGGGGCTACCTATGCCGACTTTATTGACGCTCTTTGAAAACAACCGTCCTAACATATTTCATGACAAAAAGTAACTAATTGATGTCAACAAAAAATGTTTTAGCTACAACCATGCTCCCGTTCTGTGAAAGAATTGTTCATTTTGACCAATTACGATGGAGTTAATTAAGTTATAACAAGTTGTCAAAATTTGAGTTCGCAAACAATTTTGCAGACTTGGGATGCGACACATCAGTTTTCCACAGTCTGTAACATACAGGCCTGATGCCTGCAGGGCCTAACGATCCGTTTTTTACGAAAGTACTTTCCATTTAATTGGTATAAACTATTTAATGCCAAAAAAGGCTCGATTGACAGTTTTTGAAATATTTCATATTCCCGACCAACTATCCAAAAAAGGCGATCGTGTTGCCCTAGAATATGCACATATGGCAATAACATCCAAAATGTAGCGTAAGTGGAGTTGGTGAAAACGTATGTTCTGGGTCGATTGATGTAATCGACGATTGACAAATTCTTTGCCACAGTGTTCAATACATTTGTACCTGAAATCAGGACAAGAAACAAAGCGTGATTATATGCGTTAGGTGACTCTTTCTCCCTCCACACCTTGATAAGACTGGTCCCCTGTCCAGCTGTATATAGCCAGTGATAACACCGAGGCTGGACTGATACTATATCATTGCAGCCATAGCTTCACCACTTGATACTCACTTTGTTGAGTTCTCGTTTGCTGTATTCAAACTTGTTCTGCTGCCCAAAGTAAGGTAGTTATTTGCATCGATTGCGACAACCTGTATTAATTTCCGTCTCCAGGAATCTCTGGAAGGAATGAAAATGGCAGACGGACATGTTCAGAATCCCAGGCATCTATGTATCTGTCCGGAAATGGATCAGAATCGGAGGAGTCTTTGTAACTATCCGGAAATGGATCCGGGGGCTTCCAAGGTCGGCAGCTGGGCTGAAAATGGAGGATTTGTTTCAATAAATAGAAAATGAATGGAAACAAGCCGTATTTCGAAACTGAACTGACATCGAATCTCATTTAATTTGGGCCTTCTTGCAACAAATTCTAATCAGTCTATTCACCTGTACGTGTTTTCCCAGTAAGTTCTTGGAGGCAAATGTCTTTTTGCATATTTCACAAGTGAACGGCCGCACGTTTTGTACCATCCGTTGATGATCGATGTAATCCCGATGATTCGCAAATTCACGCCCACAATGTTCAATACATTTGTACCTGAAATCAGGACAAGAAACAAAGCGTGATTATGCGTTAGGTGACTCTTTCTCCCTCCACACCTTGATAATGACTGGTCCCCTCTCCAGCCGTATATAGCCAGTGATAACACCGAGGCTGGACTGATACTATATCATGGCAGCCATATCTGGTTCGATGACAGAGAATTCTTTTAGGGCATTGAACATGATATTTTGTTCTGAACAATATTTGTTACATTGAAGTAAGAAATGAAAGATGCTATTACATGTTAAACGTTTCAAAATATACTCTGATTCAAAATAAACTAAAATCCAACTGAACATTATTACAGTAAGGCTATGAAATACAAAAAAGATATCGGTATGCGGCATCCGAACTATGATGTGGCACCCCTGAAATTAAATTGCACTCTTACATATGTTCATACAGAGCATATTGCTCATTTCCCATTTTCCCAATACATTTATTTGAAAAATCTACCTGTCGTGTCCCACGAGCACGCGTCCAGAATCCGAACTATGATGTGGCACCCCTGAAATTAAATTGCACTCTTACGTATGTTCATACAGAGCATATTGCTCATTTCCCATTTTCCCAATACGTTTATTTGAAAAATCTACCTGTCGTGTCCCATGAGCACGCGTCCAGATTTCATAATGATTGGCATAACAGAACAACACTGATGACTGGATAAAGTCTATTCACTGTTTATTACAATAAATCCAATCTTGCATTTTCCATTTTCCATATTCTCATATCCACACGGAACAGAGGCAAAGCAAAGGGAAAGTTAACTCATCTGCCCCCAGAGTCCAGCAGACGGCATCTTCTGTCAAAGTTTTCTCACATCCTGTGGTATTGATTGAAAAATATTTGAAGAAATGTTGTTTCTATCAACCATCTGAAGAAAGTTTCTTCAAATTTTTTCCAATTTATTTCCAAGGCTTTTAGAAAACTTCAATAGAAGATACCAACTGTTCAAACCTGGGGGCAGATGAGTTAAGGGTTAAGGGAAAGGGGCAGAGACTACTCTTCTGATTCAGCTATCATTCTATCAAGTCTGTGCATGGTGTCCTGAAAAAACATGTAGCTGGGGGTCTCTTGCACGATGGGTTTGAGGATTTTCTTCATGGTACCTGAGATGTTTTCCGTCAGGGTTCCTATTCCAGAGATGATGGGCGGCCAGGGTTCCCTACTTTGTGGATCTTAGGTAGCGTGTAGAACGTTCCTGGTTTTGGGGTCTGTGGGGATCGCGTTCTGGAGGGTTTCCTGGTCTTCTTGGGGGACACTTTGGATTGGAGATTTCCAAGTCTTTTATGAATCGTGTCGTAGGGTCCTTTTGGCCATTCTCATATACATGTAGTAGGAATCATTCTGCAATGTAGTCTCTGCGGATCATGACTACTCTTGCACCTCCTTTATCTGCAGGCTTGATGACATTGTCATCAAGCCTTTTTTCGTCTTTATAAACTTGAATAAGTCAGCGTTGCCCTTTCCATTCTGCTTCAGGTTGGCGGCATACTGCACAGTAATATATACTCACTTTGTTCAGTTCTTGTTCTATGTTTGAAGCCTCGAACTGCTGGTTGTTAACCAAAAAACACGACGACTTCAGTGAAAAGTACAACAAATCTTTAATTTCTTACCTTTGAGTTGAGGGTCACCGCCAAACGCCCCACACCCATTTTCCCGTCGCAACGGGTGTTCGGCTGGACGGTTGCCGCCTAGAAAACGCACAGAAGGCCTTGTTGAATTGCTTAGGGTCTTCATAATCTCCAGCCCATCTGAATGTGCCACTATATCCCTCATACTTGTTGAATTGCTTAGGGTCTTCATCTCCAGCCCATCTAAATGTCCACTATATCCCTCAATATTTGCAGAACTGTTCACAGCCAGTTACGACAAAACATTCGTTGTCTTGGAACTCCTCTGTAAAGAGCAGAGCGACTACCAATTCTGGAGAAATGGCGCCACGTATTTCTTCTTGACATAAGCCTTTCCCCAGGAGGCCACCACCAATATGTCGATGACTAAAGTTTACCTACAAAATGAAAAGGAAACCCAATCATTTCCACTTTTCTGTACACTACTCATAACTCATAATTATGGTTCCCGATCATGAGGCCACAATTATTTTATTTGTTGTTTTACGGATTTTTTCCCTGGCAACCCCTGACAGGAGGGTGGAAAATAAAAATAATAATAATTTTTTCATTTCGTTTTCGCGGAAACCTTGACAGGAGGGTGGAAAATAAATATAAAAATAATTGTAATTATTTGATTATTTTTATTATACTTGTCAAAGCATGTAACAGGCGGCTATGAAAAAAATAAAAATGTACAAAAATATACTAAAATTCATGATCCTTTTTACGCCTTCATACCGTGCATATTAATACAGTGGATGTAACATTCAATCCCGTCCCTATACATTGTGTTATAACATTCAATCCCGTCCCTATACATCGTGTGTTATAATAGTATGCACAATAGTGTGTACACTCAATGAATGGGAACGAGAATGATTGTTACAACCGCTGTGAATTATTTTCGTCGGGCAAGGTTCGTCCAGCATGTCGGCGGTAAAATAATAAAGCGTTTTCTTTTCATTATTCAGTTGTTGTAGGCATCTTTGACGAAACCGCTCTTTCAGATGACATGAAAGGCCGACGTAGGATGGAAACGGTTCCTCGCACATTACGCAGGAGTGTGGTGGCATCTCGTCGGAATGCGTGAGACGGTGGCGCTGCAGCCCCTGTTCTTTGATGAAACCAAACCGCTCATGCATATGTCGCATTTGAACGGTTTTCCATCTACCAGTTTTCGTACGCATCTGACTGTCCTGCTCCACTTTTGTTTGGAATGTCTTTCCTGAAATAGACAATATTGATGTCAGAACAGGACGTCAATGAGGAACCGGCAGAACTAATCTGACGTGGCGCTGATGAACAACTCAGTTAGAACTATGACCTCGAAAGTCCAGCCAACGTTATTTGCATTTACACTAATTCTGAAACTACACCCTACTCCCAGCCCTAATGTACCTTAAGTAGACCATTAAATTTCAAATTTTAAACATTTATCATCAAGTATAGCACTGAAAACATTCAGATATATTGAGTCAAACGAAAATTCAAGCAGGAACATGTTGAATTTCATCGATAAAATTGACGATTTTAGTGTAAACAACAGACTGAAGAGCAATGTCCTCGATTCTGAATGACGCATCGCACATACATGTAATGGCACGAACGACGCGCGACGTCAATGACGTTTTCAACTGCGTCAACATCGCAGTGCATGCACTTTTGTGTTAATACCCCCATCACACTGAGCTAGTTCTCAGTACGTTCTTGAAAATTTTGTCGAACGGGCTCAAACTGTCTGCGAACGGAATGGACGTAGTGGCAACTTTTTACAGTCTTTTTACGAACTTCATGGACGGGAAGGGTGCTCCAGAACATCGAGGCATTATTTGGCCAAGGGTTACACGTTCTAGCCCGTTTTACGATTTTTTTAGGACGGGCAGGACGTTTTGACAACTACTTCAGTGTGACAGGCCCTTAAAACCGAGTTGTTCCCAAGTGCCTCCTTTGGGAACGCCGCTCCCCATTACAACAGATGCATTATGGAGAAACATCCAAGTGAGGAACATGAGTAGCTTGAGATGGCCTCTTCCATACTTACCAGGGCCAATAAT
The DNA here is from genome assembly GCA_002633025.1 of Notospermus geniculatus. NCBI lineage: Eukaryota > Metazoa > Nemertea > Pilidiophora > Heteronemertea > Lineidae > Notospermus > Notospermus geniculatus. Next base: position 308,036 of record NMRB01000586.1, read on the forward strand.
GCTATGGCTTCAGCCCTGATGGAAAATCCCTCAAACTTACCACAAGCCTCGCAATTCCGTTCTGGCTCCGTATAATGATGAGGTCAGCTTTAACAAAATCCCTCAAACTTACAACAACTCTTGCAATTTCGTCTCGGCTCCGTGTAATGATGTTTGAAATGCCGCATCAATTCCTCACCCCTGAAATTAAATTGCACTGTCACGTATGTTCATACAGAGCGTATTGCTCATACCCCAAAACAGGAATTTGCACGTACTACGTCTGCAAGAGGATAATAGATAATTTGTGCATGTCGCACATTTTCCACTATGGAATGTTTTTAGATTCTGTTTTAGCATGCGTCCGAGTCGCTGCTGGAGCTGTTTTAGCATGCGTCCGAAATATAAAAATAATTGTAATTATTTGATTATTTTTATTATACTTGTCAAAGCATGTAACAGGCGGCTATGAAAAAAATAAAAATGTACAAAATTATACTAAAATTCATGATCCTTTTTACGCCTTCATACCGTGCATATTAATACAGTGGATGTAACATTCAATCCCGTCCCTATACATTGTGTTATAACATTCAATCCCGTCCCTATACATTGTGTGTTATAATAGTATGCACAATAGTGTGTACACTCAATGAATGGGAACGAGAATGATTGTTACAACTGTTGTGAATTATTTTCGTCAGGCAAGGTTCGTCCAGCATGTCGGCGGTAAAATAATAAAGCGTTTTCTTTTCATTATTCAGTTGTTGTAGGCATCGGTGGCACTCCAGTTCTTTTTTCGTTTCGAACGACCTCCTTGAAACAGACAATATTGACGTCAGAACAGGACGTCAATGAAAAACCGGCAGAACTAATCTGACGTGGCATCTGAACGGTTTTGCATCTGCCAGTTTTTGTACGCATCTGCATCTGAACGGTTTTGCATCTGCCAGTTTTCGTACACATCTGCATCTGAACGGTTTTGCATCTGCCAGTTTTCGTACGCATCTGCATCTGAACGGTTTTGCATCTGCCAGTTTTTGTACACATCTGCATCTGAACGGTTTTGCATCTGCCAGTTTTCGTACGCATCTGTGACGGTCCTGCTCCACTTCTGTTTGGAATGGCTTCCCTGAAACAGACAATACTGACGTCAGAACAGGATGTACACCGGACGTCCAGAGGATGATCCATTGTACTATACGGCGGATATAAAAGTAGCTGTACGTCCACCGTATGTACGTCATTTTGCCTGTGTACACACCTAATGAGATTAGTTGTCGTACTTTTCCCTGGGACGAAGCCATATTGCTTGGGGGATAATAAATTATTTTCCATTAGATGATCTTGTATGATGGTTTCCATCACCTTGCAGACTATGCATGTGAGGCTGACAGGACGGTAGTTTTTATGCCCCCGACTTCCGAAAAAGTCGGGGGCATTATGTCGTGGCGCGTGCGTCGGTGTCGGTGTCGTCGTCGGTGTCGGTGTCGGTGTCGTCGTCGGTGTCGTCGTCGGTGTCGGTGTCCGTTAACATTTGGTTTCCGTCAATTAGCTTGAGAACGCTTTGACCGATCAACCTGAATTTTTTTGTGAGGGTTGGTCTCTATGAGGGGACGGTTCCTTTCGATGACCAGCTCCGCCGCCCATCCAAGATGGCGGCTATGGTGGCCAGCGTGAAATCGGTTTCCGTCGATTAACTTCAGAACGCTTTGACCGATCAACCTAAATTTTTTTGTGAGGGTTGGTCTCTATGAGGGGACGGTTCCTTTCGATGACCAGCTCCGCCACCCATCCAAGATGGCGGCTATGGTGGCCATCTTGAAATCGAGTTTCCGTCAATTAAGTTCAGATTCCTTCGCCCATAAACAACATACCAGTCGGGGGCATATGCCACGCTCTGCGTTGCTCTTGTTTGGTGATGTTTTCTCGTCTTTCTTATATATCGGACACACTGCATGTCTCCACTCTTGGGGCATGATTCCTTGATCGTATGACTTTTGGAATAGGACCACAAGGGGAGGAGCCAATTCGTCTCTTAGTTCCTTCAACACCTGGGACTTATTCCATCTGGTCCTGGACTTTTGTCCGGCTTCAGGGGACTAGTTTCATGACCTTTTCCTTGGTGAACATTTTTAGCTGATGGAATTGTGACGGCGGGCATATCCTCTAGATTTTCTTGTGTAAAAACACTACTTGTGGCATTCTTCACATTTGAACCGTTTGTTGCTAATGTGAACCTGAAAATGGATGGGTGATATCATACTAAAATTGATAGTGATCACTCAAACCAAGCCCAGGTAGTCCTTCCACAGTGTCCTCTCCTCTTGTCAGAATTAAATTGTCCACGGTAGGCCTTTGATTTTCACGAAAACGAGTTGGTTGGCACACATACTGTACCAACTGATGGTCCAAAAAGAACTCTAGGAATAATGATGCAGGGTGTGAGGCTGACCTTTTACTCTGGAGGGTTGCCCAGTTACTGGGAGCGTAGCGAGGTCACAACTGGGGAGCTAGTGGGCTTACATTATCTCAAGTGATCACGTATTGACGTGATGATGAGGTGACTACGGGTCACATGAGAATTGAAAGCTGGAGGCCTGCGAAGAAAAAATATATGAACCCTATCTCTACTATTTGTACCTCCCTATTTTTAATATGAAAAGTTATGCAGTCATATAAAGCTATACATGTATATAAACTCCCCGGTCAGAAAAGTGGCCCACGGCCAATCAAAGTTGCATGTCAGTCCAGACAGTGTACTTTCCAGGAAGTATTAAAATCATGTAACACGAACTTGCAGTATCTCACTACAAAGTGTCCTCTTCTTCACAACATGACGGTCATAGTGTCTGGCGAATGTGTTGGCATTATGCCACCCCACATTTTTAGCTCACTGGGGTGAGCTATTACAATGGTGCAGCGTTCGTCGTCGTCCGTCGTTGTCCGTTTGCAGGGCACGTTTCGTAACCGCTGGAGCTATTGATCTGAAACTTAGTACATATATATACCCCTAGGTCAGATGACCCACGACACCAAGTTTCGGTCCCATTCGACTCTCAGTTTGGCCACCAGGTGGCGGAAACCAAAAACACAAAAAGTGCAATAACTCCTGAACTAATGACTAGATCATCTCCAAAGTTTTATCATAGATGTATCTAATTAGGATACATAACATATGTAACGGGTTTTTGATTTGACCTACTTTTCAAGGTCACAGAGGTCAAAGTTCGATAAAAGTGACGAACCTGCCACAGTTTGTCATTATTTCACCGAGCAACTTCATATCTTGCATAAACATGCATTGGAGGGGTACCTTAAAAAATACCAAGTTTCGGCCCGATTGGACATCCAATATGGCCGCCAGGTGGCGTAACCTGAAAATCAAGTAAGTGCTATTACTCAGGCACGGCTTGACGCAGAGTGCTCAAATTTGATATTACCTCCATCTAGATGACCTTTACATGCATGTCAAATTTCGGCCTGATTTGACTTCAAACATGGCCACCAGGTGGCATAACCCCAAAATCATCAAAGTGCTGTAACTCAGGAATGCTTTAACCCAAAGTGCTCCAATGTGCTATGTGGCCCCCTGCAGATGACCTTTTTGTCCATGTGAAGTTTTGGCCCGATCGGACATCCAATATGGCCGCTAGGTGGCGTAACCTGAAAATCATCAAAGTGCTGTAACTCAGGAACGACTTGACCCAAAGCGCTCCAATGTGCTATGTGGTCCCCTGCAGATGACCTTTATGTGCATGTGAAGTTCCAGCACGATCGGACATCAATATGGCCGCCATCGGACTATAAACCCAAACTCTGACTTTAATGTTTTACACCTACTGGTATCCAATGATTACCCCTTTCCAGCAAGAGCCTCAGTGGCTGAGTGGTTAGCATGCATGGTATTGAACTGCCGAAGCTGAGGTTGAAGGCCACAGGTTCCAGGCCGGTCGTCTTAGAACTTGGTCAACACATGAAAATGCATACTCATGTTGGACATAATGGCAGTCGAGAAAAAATGGGAAAACTCCAGTCAAATAACATTTAAAGGCCTATGTCGAGGGTCCCCTCCAAATGCCCCACATCCCTGTCGCAACAGGTGATAGAGGTTTTCCTAGCCCGTCCATGAAGTTCGTAAAAAGACTGAGCACAAAGTTGCCACTCCGTTTGCACACAGTTTGAGTCCGTTCGGCAAAATTTTCAAGAACGTACTGAGAACTAGCTGGGGTATGATGATGACGACGACGACGACGATGCTGCATATGAGAAACTGAATCTCTTAGGCCTCGTACCGGTACATGACGACTTCATATACCGGTACAGGCCCACACGATCCCTCGTCTCGGCGTATTTCTGTATGAGGGCCCAGCAATCACCTGGAAATGAGAACATCACTTATTATGATGCACATTTCTAAATGTTATGAATCGGAAGTTTGTCCGTGACATCCAAAATGAGAAATTATTTTCAAGGGAACAAGTACAACACCGTCTCCTTAGCTGTGGTAGGCCTACTAAATACCGCAACGTTCCATCGCAGCATCCAAAATATGATGTGGCACCCCTGAAATTAAATTGCACTGTCACGTATGTTCATACAGAGCATATTGCTTATACCCCAAAACAGGAATTTGCACGTACTACGTCTGCAAGAGAATAATAGGTAATTTGTGCATGTCGCACATTTTCCACTAGGGAAAATTTTTAGCTCGCTGGGGTGAGCTATTACGATGGTGTGGCGTCCGTCGTCGTCGTCCGTCGTCGTCGTTGTCCGTTAGCAGGGCACGTTTCGTAACCGCTGGAGCTATTGATCTGAAGCTTGGTACATATATACGCTTAGGTCAGATGACCCACGACACCAAGTTTCGGTCCGATTCGACTCTCAGTTTGGCCACCAGGTGGCGGAAACCAAAAACACAAAAAGTGCAATAACTCCTGAACTAATGACTAGATCATCTCCAAATTTTTATCATAGGTGTAGCTAATAAGGATACATAACATATAAAACGGGTTTTTGATTTGACCTACTTTTCAAGGTCACAGAGGTCAAAGTTCGACAAAAGTGAAGCACAAAGTTGCCACTCCGTTTGCACACAGTTTGAGTCCGTTCGGCAAAATTTTCAAGAACGTACTGAGAACTAGCTGGGGTATGATGATGATGACGACGACGATGATGCATATGAGAAACTGAATCTCTTAGTGCCTCGTACCGGTACATGACGACTTCATATACCGGTACAGGCCCACACGATCCCTCGTCTTGGCATATTGCTGTATGAGGGCCCAGCAATCACCTGGAAATGAGAACATCACTTATTATGATGCACATTTCTAAATGTTATGAATCTGAAGTTTGTCCGTGACATCCAAAATGAGAAATTATTTTCAAGGGAACAAGTACAACACCGTCTCCTTAGCTGTGGTAGGCCTAGTAAATACCGCAACGTTCCATTGCAGCATCCAAAATATGATGTGGCACCCCTGAAATTAAATTGCACTGTCACGTATGTTCATACAGAGCGTATTGCTCATACCCCAAAACAGGAATTTGCACGTACTACGTCTGCAAGAGGATAATAGATAATTTGTGCATGTCGCACATTTTCCACTACGGAAAGTTTTTAGATTCTGTTTTAGCATGCGTCCGAATCGCTGCTGGAGCTGCTACTACTATCACTTCTTTTCTTTGCCACAGGGAATTTCGCCCGTTTCTTTGATGGTGACTCCTCATCAGATATCATGTCATATGGCTATTTCTGTATGCTTTCAACCTTGTACTGCTCCCCAAAGTGTCTATATGGCAGTGCATCCATTGCCACAACTGCAATTAATTTCCGTCCCCAGGAATCCCTGGAAGGAATGAAAATGGTCTCCATTTTGTAAACGGTCGCATGTTCTGGGTCGTGCGTTCATGGTCGATGTAATCCCTATGATTGGCAAATTCACGACCACAATGTATTTCGAAACTGAACTGACATCGAATCTCATTTAAGTTGGGCCTTTTTGCGACAAATTCTAATCGGTCTATTCACCTGTACGTGTTTTCCCAGTAAGTTCTTTGAAGTGAATGTTTTTTCACTCATAATACAAGTGAACGGTCGTACGTTCTGGGTCTTCATAATCTCCAGCCCATCGGAAGGTATCTCTATATCCCTCATACTTGTTGAATTGCTTAGGGTCTTCGTGATCTCCATCCCATCGGAAGGTATCTCTATATCCATTGTACTTGTTGAATTGCTAAGGGTCTTCGTGATCTCCATCCCATCGGAAGGTATCTCTATATCCATTGTACTTGTTGAATTGCTTAGGGTCTTTGTGATCTCCATCCCATCGGAAGGTATCTCTATATCCATTGTACTTGTTGAATTGCTTAGGGTCTTTGTGATCTCCATCCCATCGGAAGGTATCTCTATATCCATTGTACTTGTTGAATTGCTTAGGGTCTTTGTGATCTCCATCCCATCGGAAGGTATCTCTATATCCATCATACTTGTTGAATTGCTTAGGGTCTTCATAATCTCCAGCCCATCTAAATGTGCCACTATATCCCTCAATATTTGCAGAACTGTTCACAGCCAGTTACGACAAAACATTCGTTGTCTTGGAACTCCTCTGTAAAGAGCAGAGCGACTACCAATTCTGGAGAAATGGCGCCACGTATTTCTTCTTGACATAAGCCTTTCCCCAGCCTTTCCTCACTTTCCCCAGCCTTTCCTCACTTTCCCCAGCCTTTCCTCACTTTGTTTAATTCACGTTCCACCTTGGCCATCTTGTACTGTTCGCCAAAGTGACTATAAGGTAGAGCATCGATGGATGCGACCTCAATGGACTTCCATCCCCAGGAATCTCTGGAAGGAACGAAAATTGTTTTCCTCGATGGTGATCACACAGCTTGCGATATCGCCTGGTGTGCTACTGGCTTTAGCAAATGATCACAATATGGAATTCTTGCACAGTAATATATACTCACTTTGTTCAATTCTCTTTCGATATTTTCGAGCCGGTACTGTTGCGGCCCATGTTGGTAAGCCAGTGCATCGATTGCGGCAACCGTAACATCTTTCCGACCCCGCAATAGCAACCTCTTTCTGACCCCGCGAATCTCTGGAAGGAATGCAAATGGTTTCCATTTTGTAGTCTCGCTTCACCAGCCTCTCCCTCTTAATACAGGAGAGAGTCTGGTAGAACAGACTACAAAATCTTGTTACCACCAGGTGGCGAGTGTCCAGGTCAGAGCATCCGAATCTGATTGGCCAACGGCTGAAAAACATGGCTGCGCCCATGAAACGTATGATGAACGAAAGAGTCTGAGGTGGAATTTACCTTTTTAGCACGGCAGGAACGACTATGCATGGTCATCGATTGACGGAATAAGCCGATTGTACAACAGGACTTACATTTTGTGCCATGGATTAGGTCACTTCCGACCAGGGATTCTAAAGTTCAGCCAGACGGTAAATCGATCCTTATACAATACAATTCCACTTTATTTCATCGGCAATCCACCTCAAACGACCAGGCTCGATCGC
>NMRB01000587.1:68981-95854 GCA_002633025.1 Notospermus geniculatus
CAATCGGTTTCTCATGAGTATACTTCAGTTGAACTCGGTTTCGTCTCAGAATTCGATCCCCTGTGTTTACTTCATATGAACGTTCTCGCAACTTCCGTGTCACCTCCGCTTTTTCCCACGATTTCTTTCCTTTTCTTGTCGGCTGAACTCGAACGACATCACCTGGTTCAAGGGCTGGTAAGTCCTTCGCATCTCGATCATAGTAGTGACGTTGTTTCTCCTGATTCATTTCGATTTCTTTTCGTGTTTTCTTCCAGTTGACCGTTTTCGGTTTCAATAGTTCAGAGCGAGTGGGTAGAATTGTACGAGTTCTTCTACCATGCAGTCTTTGAGCAGGACTTGTGCTTAGTCCTTGGCTTGGGGTATTCCTGTGATCTAAGATTGCTAGATACGGGTCGGATTTCGATTTGAGTGCCTTTCTGATTATTTTCTTTGCGGACTTGACTGCGGATTCGACTTTTCCGTTGCTTTTCGGGTGGTACGGGTCAGACATTACGTGTTGAAAGTCCCATTCTTTTGAGAATTTCTTGAATTCGTGAGAATCGTATGGGGGACCTCCATCACTCATGACTTTCTCAGGCGCTCCATATCTCGCGAAATGATTCTTCAGCTTGAGGATCACGGAGTCAGCTTTAGTGTCTTTCATTCTGTCTACTTCCCAGAAGTTGCTCAAGTAATCAACGGTAATCAGGTACGACTTTCCTTCTAGCTCAAACAAATCTGTTCCCACATGTTGCCATGGTCTCTGTGGAATTTCATGATTGATCAGAGTCTCTTTCTGTTGCTTTGTTTCGAACTCTCTGCACACTTCACACTCTCCCACCTGACGTTTGATCATTACAGTCATTCCTGGCCAATATAGAGCTTCACGGGCTCGACGGAGGCAGCCCTCAGTTCCGATGTGTGAGGAGTGGACCAGTTCACACATGGTTCCTTGCATTGATTTCGGCACAATCACCCTCAGTCCTCGGAAGACAAGCTCATCCTCGACTGATATTTCATCCCTGATGGAATAGAAGATTCTGATTTCGTTCGGTACTGCATTAGCTTTGCCTGGCCATCCTTTCAGGACAGTTTCCTTCAGCAATTTCAACTGACTATCTGAGTTTGTTTCTGCGCGCAGCTGCTCAATGCGTTCTTCGCGGATCGGCAGTAACTTTGTCGCGTTCACGATCTCAAACTCTGTTTGCGTTTTTTCAGTGTTCGGAAGATAAGCGCGGGACAACATGTCGGCCACATGCATTTCCTTTCCTTTTCTATAGACAATATCAATGTCATACTGCTGAATTCTCATCAACATGCGCTGAATTCTCTTTGGAGCACACACCAGCGGCTTTTTTACGATTGTCTCGAGAGGTTTGTGATCACTTATCACTTTCGTCCTTCTGCCGTACGTGAAATGATGAAATCTTTCTAACGAGAAGACCACTGCAAGCATCTCCTTTTCGATCTGCGCATATCGACATTCGGTAGGCGTTAGCGCTCGGCTTGCATAATAGATCGGTTGTCCATTTTGCATGAGGGTACTTCCGAGGCCACTCTGACTTGCGTCACACTGTATAGTAAGCGGCAATTTCGAATCATAGTAGGCTAACACCGGAGCCTCGGTTGCTAATTTCTTGGCTTTGCAGAATGCTTTCTCATGAGCATCAGTCCATTCAAATTCACCTTCAGCGTTCATCAATTTTCGCAGCGGTTCCAGTACGTCAGACAGTCTTGGCATGAACTTGGCCAGGTACTGGATGAATCCGATGAATCTCTGGATACCAGCACGATCGGTGGGACGCTGCATCTTTGCAACCGCTTCAATCTTTCGCGGATCTGCTTTCAGACCATTTGCAGACAGAACATGGCCAGAAAACACGATCTCTGGCTTGCGCAATTCCAGTTTGTCCAGATTGTAGATGACACCATTGTCACGACTGCGTTGGAGTAATTTCCGGAGATTTTTATCATGATCAGCACACGCGTCCTGGTATGTTTCACCAACACCATACACGAAGACGTCATCAGCAATGTGAAGAACCCCTGGCAGTCCACTCAAGATACTAGCAAACTTGCGCTGAAATATTTCAGAGCTGACGGACAGTCCGAAAGGTAGCCGTTTCCATCTGAATCTTCCCTGCGGAGTTTGGAAGGTTGTCAAGTAACTGCTCTCATCATCCAATACGCAGTGCCAGTAACCATTTGCTAGGTCTAGCTTGCTAAACACTTTCGCTTGAGAAATGTCCGGCAAAATGTCATCTATGACTGGGAGTTGATAATGTTCACGGCATAATGCCTTGTTGAGTGGTCCTGGATCAATGCACACTCGGAGACGACCATTCGGCTTTTCTGCGACGACATACTGATTGACCCATTCTGTAGGCCTTTCCACCGGAGCAATCACATCTTTCTCAACAAGACTGTCTAGTTCATTCTGGAATTTCTCACGAAGAGCTATTGGCACTTTGCGCGGGGGACGTACCACCGGTTTCGCGGAATCATCAGTTTTCAAGTGAATTTTGCCCTCAAATTTTCCAATTTGCGATGTATCAAATACATCAGCATAGCCATCAAGAACAGGGTCTTCCAGAGTTTTTGCAGCAGCAACTCTCTTGAAATTGTCCTCATTCACTGAGATCAGCTTCATTTGGGTGACAGCTTTCACACCCAATAGTGGGACAAAGTCCTCATCCACTACTATGAACTCAACCGAGTACAGCTTGCGATTTTCAGGATTTCTCACTCGGATTCTGCATTTACCCTTGGGAGTTATGCGCGTTTCATTCCACATCTGTAGAACTTTGTTGCATTTTTGCAGATCAGCGGTTTTCGGCAAGTATTTCACGGGTAGAATATTTACGGCTGCACCACAGTCTATTTGAAATTTAACTGGAGTTCGACCAATTCGCATTTCGGCATAGATTTCGTTGTTGTCCTTGTCGCCTTGAACCTGGTTGACCGATTTGACGTTGACAGTTCCGATTACTTCAATATCTTCCTCTGAGTCTGATTCAGTTTCAGAGTCGGTGGTCACGGTATTCACATGTCTTGATCTACATTTGACTTCAAAATGATTTTGACCATTGCACTTGCGACAACGCTGTCCGTAAGCAGGACACACGTTCTTGTCTTTTGCATGCGTGTTTCCACAGTATCGACAGTCGACAGTTGGCACTCCCTTCTTCGGTGCAGAACCAGTGGAGTCCTTGGTAGGTTTGCGCTTGGATTTAAACTTGGACTTTGACGAAACTTTGTTTACGTCCTCGGTTCCCGTGTTTCCCATCGCTTTCGATTGAGACTGCGCCACTTCAGCACTTCGACAAATGTCAATGCATGTTTTCAAGTTCAGTTTTCGATCCTGCAGCAGCTTTTTTCGTGTACCCTTGTCACGGATCCCAACAATAATTCGATCTTTGATCAGACTATCCTCAATCACGCCGTAGTTGCACGTTTTTACTAGGTCCCGCAGAGCATTTAAATAATCGTCAAAGCGTTCGTCAGGCTTTTGAGAACGACAATTGAACACAAAACGTTCATAACTTTCGTTGACACTTCCAATGATGTGGTCATTAAATTTACGAATAATGTCCTCAAGACTCTCTGCAGACTCACCAGCGGCTGCATCAAACGTGAATCCATTGGAAATTTTCAAGCCTTGGATGCCCAGTGCATTTTTGAAAAGAGCTACTCGGTAGGCCTCAGGTTTCTTGTCCAGTTCGGCTACAACAGCATAATTTCGCCACATCTGGAGCCACAGCTTCCAATTGTCCACTGCACCGCTACTGTCAGACAAGTCTATGGGTGCCGGGGGCTGGATTGGCAATGCATAGGGAGCGGCAGCTTGTACACGTGCTTCGTCCGCCATCTTGGATTTTTTTACACTCGGTCACAGTGCAGCTTGGTTCGGGACAAGGCTCACTTCAAACTTAGTTTTCAGTCTTTCTCGGACTTTTCACTTTACCTAGCCTGTATCGACGGTTTCTTGGGTACTTCATCTGTCTTCTGAATCCCACTTTTCTGTCACCATGTTTGTTTCTTCGCCGTAATCACATCATAAACGGTGTGGGTACATCAAAACAACTTTATCATGTTTATTCAGAAGCCATAACGATGAAATACGAACATTTCACATAAGGTGGCAGCACCTGCCAGTGCTGAGTCACACTCTTGTTACACTGTACAGACGCTCCCCGCAAAGTGGCCACGAAGTCACATAGAACAAGAGGATACAACAGTGGAAATTTCATGTGCGACTTAAAGGGAGACTCCACTCATTGTGTAAAAGGGGCCGAGGAAATAAGATGTTCTACGGTATGGCTGGGATCATTTCACTATTACTGCACAGATTTCATCCAAACTTGGTATGACAGTAGTGCTGGGGATAGGGCACCTTCTGGTACCACCCATCCCGGGCCACCCATCACTCTGTTATGTAATCCCTAGCAACAGCATAGCAAACTTCATTGTTCTGTGGTACCCCTGGGATCATTTCAATATTACTGATTAGAATTCAACCAAACCTTGTAGGATGATAATGGGGAGGGTAAGCTACGCCATGGTACCACTCATTACCCAATTATATCATCCCTAGCAACAGCATAGCAACTCCATTGTTCTGCGGTACGCCTGGGATCATTTCAATATTACTGATTGGAATTCAACCAAACCTTGTAGAATGATAATGGGGAGGCTAAGCTACATCATGGTACCACTCATTACCCAATTATGTAATCCCTAGCAACAGCATAGCAACTCCATTGTTCTGTGGTACCCTTGGGATCATTTCAATATTAATGATTGGAATTCAACCAAACCTTGTAGGGTGATAATGGGGAGGATTAGCTACGCTATGGTACCACTCATTGCCCAATTATTTAATCCCTAGCAACAGCATAGCAACTTCATTGTCCTGCGGTACGCCTGGGATCATTTCAATATTACTGATTAGAATTCAACCAAACCTTGTATTATGATAATGCGGATGATAAGCCACGCCATGGTACCACTCATTACCCAATTATGTAATCCCTAGCAACAGCATAGCAACTGCATTGTTCTGCGGTACCCCTGGGATCATTTCAATATTACTGATTAGAATTCAACCAAACCTTGTAGGATGAAAATGGGGAGGCTAAGCTACATCAGGGTACCACTCATTACCCAATTATGTAATCCCTAGCAACAGCATAGCAACTCCATTGTTCTGTGGTACCCCTGGAATCATTTCAATATTACTGATTGGAATTCAACCAAAGCTTGTAGGATGATAATGGGGAGGATAAGCTACGCCATGGTACCACTCATTACCCAATTATTTAATCCCTAGTAACAGCATAGCAACTCCATTGTTCTGCGGTACGCCTGGGATCATTTCAATATTACTGGCTAGAATTCAACCAAACCTTGTAGGATGATAATGGGGATGATAAGTTACGCCATGGTACCAATCATTAGGGACTTTCAGCAAGGCTCCTATTTACCTTGTATGATGATATGGTGGGCTAAATATTTGTGGTACCACTCATCAAACTGTAATGTAATACCCTAGTAGAGCACTGTTCTGTTGTATGCTATGTTCATTTCGCTATTTGGACAAAGAAACCTGGTGTGACGATAACTTTAAGGATAACCTACCTCTTTTCCATATCTATATTAATGCACCAGCAAGAGCACACTTTTTTCCTGTTTCAGTTGTTCTATTCCTTGTCAGCCAGTAGCAATCCACCTAAACATGGTTGCTTTGGCATTCTAAATATTTCGTTACCTTCCATCTCAATCAGCCACAACCCAGCTAATGAAGGGACCAGAGCTTCACATTCTGAAAGTTCTGTTCCATTCCATGTCCCATCTCCATTATCATCCTACAAAGTTTGGTTGGATTCTAACCACTACTTAGTAATTGAAATGATCACAGTGGTACCGCAGAACAATGGAGTTGCTATGCATGATGCTGTTGCTAAGGATTACACAATTGGGTAATGGCTGGTACTATGGCGTAGCTTATCATCCTACAAGGTTTGGTTGAATTCTAATCAGTAATATTGAAATGATCCCAGGGATACCGCAGAACAATGGAGTTGCTATGCTGTTGCTACGGATTATATAATTGGGTAACGAGTGGTACCATGCCGTAGCTTACCCTCCCCATTATCATCCTACAAGGTTTGGTTGAATTCCGATCAGTAATATTGAAATGATCCCAGGGGCACCACAGAACAATGGAGTTGCTATGCTGTTGCTAGGGATGACATAATTGGGTAATGCGTGGTACCATGGTATAGCTTATCCTCCCCATTATCATCCTACAAGGTTTGGTTGAATTTAAATCAGTAATATTGAAATGATCCCAGGGGTACCGCAGAATAGTGGAGTTGCTATGCTCTTGCTAGGGATTACATAATTGGGTAATGAGTGGTACCATGGCCTAGCTTATCATCTCCGTTATCATCCTACAAGGTTTGGTTGAATTCTAATCAGTAATACTGAAATGATCCCAGGCGTACCGCAGAACAATGGAGTTGCTATGCTGTTGCTAGGGATTACATAATTGGGTAATGAGTGGTACCATGACGTAGCTTAGCCTCCCCATTATCATCCTACAAGGTTTCGTTGAATTCCAATCAGTAACATTGAAATGATCCCAGGGGTACCACAGAACAATGGAGTTGCTATGCTGTTGCTAGGGATTACATAATAGAGTGATGGGTGGTACCAGAAGGTGCCCTAGCCCCACCACTATTATCATACCAAGTTTGGTTGAAATCTACCCAGTAATAGTGAAATGATCCCAGCCATACCGCAGAACATCTTATTTCCTCGGCCCCTTTTGAATTTTTGAAATATCGTTAATACATTCAAATTCATTGATATCTGCAACATGTCAGAATTTTTAAAAATCAGCAAACTCGTCATTTTAAGTATTTTAATTTAATTCAATCCCAAGGGGACCATTACACAGCGTGATGTCATATGTGCTTAATGCATATTTATGAAGGTACAGCCAATAGGCCTGGGCAGTCACAGTATTTACTCGTTCACTACAAAGGTCGTCAGCCTATTGCCACTAGTGACATCACAACTCATGGCATTGGTCTCCATGGATTGATAAAAATTAAAAACTTTACAATGAGTGCAGTATACATGTGCTGCAGCCTTTATGTTATCATGACCCCATCTTTGTCGTACGTAGGATAGACCTAAAAATGGCCAACGCTGACAAACGTGTGCAGTTATAAATGTTTTATTCACAAAACGCGGATACAATATAATATGTACAAAGTATTACAAAACACGCCACCCAACGTTCCTATATTTCCTACAATTCCTATATCTTCGCCTGCCCTCATCCTATATTTCCTATATTTGTTATTTTCTAGTACATTTCTTATATTTTCATCATACTTATTCGAAACCAAACAAATATTTAAAAACAATTCCAGGAATATGGCAGGGAGCTATGCTCTTTGATCATGATCTTGTCATGTCATCAATTGGAATTGATGTTTTGTTTTCGTTTTCTTTCATGAACTGGTGAGAGTAAAGGCTGCGTTGGAGTCTGTTTTAAATAGGCTACAGATAATTACAAATAATGACCTTGGGAGTCCATGTCATGTGTTGCTATGAAAGTCTAACAGGTGTACAGTTTAATGGGTTCAGGTTTGCAGGGTTTATATGTACAGTGGTTTAATATTCGAACAGAGGGAATTCAGCTTTTCATTAAGGCAAAATTCGCCGCTTCTGTATTCCAATATCTATAACAAAAATATTTGAAGTCAGTCCTAGATATGCACTCCTCTAGTCTGATATGTTTTCGCTGAATTCAGATACTTTGTATATCACGAGAATGGCGAAAATATCGACATTTGACATATTTCTTGAGATTTTCTGTTATCACCATTTTGTCTAGATATTTTGTGGATTTTTCCCCTTGCAACAACATGTTGAATGGGGGTATTACCTGACAGAGTTTGGAAACAGAAGTTGATATTCATACACCCGAGATTCAAGTTTGATATCTTTGATATTTTCCACTAGCAATTTTGAAATTTTCCAGGAATCTTTTATTGCTCGCCAGCTGTAATATGAAGGTGGATCAGATAGACAACAAGATCCTAAATTAATTCCAGCAAAAAAATCACTTTTGATCAAGTAACTTCATACATATTGCAAAACATCAAAATCGTGGGAAATCTCAAAAACATGATAAGTTGAATCCCTGCTATTTGCGAATCAGTATCAGCATCCAAACAACGCCAGATTGTACCCCCATTCAACATGTTGTTGCAAGAGAAAAAGGTCTACAAAATATGCAGACAAAATGTTGATAATAGCAGATCTCAAGAAATATGTGAAATTTCGATATTTTCACCATTCTCGTGATAACCAGTATCTGAATTCAGCGAAAACATATCAGACTAGAGGAGTGCATTTCTAGGACTGACTTCAAATACTTTTGATATAAATATTGGAATATACCGAGGCGGCAAATTTTGCCTTTAATGAAAAGCTGAAGTCCCTCTGTTCGAATATTAATGCACACCACTGTACCGTTTCTCGGCTCGAGTATACCGGCCAAGCCATGGGAAGTGCACCGATGTGTACATGGAATAAGCAGCAATGTATGGAGATGTGATACTTCCACTGCTTGACGCCCGTCATTCTCCACCTGACAGCCACCTGCAGAAGTTCTCAACCATATTCTGAATTCTAGGTCCCAGACATGTCAGAAGACGACCCTCAAAATTGAACCCTCTCAACTCAATGTTGTTTACCAACTATCTTCCAAGATGTCTTCCTTGTTATACTGTATTTTCAGTAGTATGACAGTCACTGTGAATCAAGAATGCTTTATACCACGTTCCATACCATTTGGAATCCTATTGAAGTCACTCTGCGCTACATTACAGGTTTTGTCCTCTCTGGTTCTAACTTTCCAGCAATACTTATGCTCTTGCTCTGGGTTGCCTGCACTTTGTACTGGCTGTCCTGTCGATTTGGTACATGTGCTATCTCCTTCATCTGAAAAGTCTACATGTGTAAACAGTTGCCGCATTTGCATGAATCAAGGCATTTGGTTTTTAACACCAAATTTTCAACTTGCAGTTGATGGTGATGCGAGCAAACATTCCATGTAAGCTACATGTATGGAATGTTTCCTGACTAAATCAAGTGTTGTAAAACGGTGTCAGACAGTACCTTTTTTACCATTGAATTCCTATAATTTTCCTATAAAATTTATTTAATATTCCTATATTTTCCTATACAGTATCGGACATAATTATTAGAACAGAAAAATGGTGATCATAGCAAATCTCAAGAAATATGTCAAATTTTGATATTTTCGCCATTCTTATGATATCCAGAATGTGAATTCAGCGAAAACCTATCAGACTAGAGGAGTGCATATCTAGGACTGACTTCAAATACTTTTGATATAGATATTGGAACACAGAAGCGGAAATTTTGCCTTGAATGAAAACTTGAATTCCGCCTGTTCTAATAATAATGTCCGATACTGTATATTTAGTTTGTGAGTTAAGGAGAAACAAAGCACGTGCCCAAACTTGAAAACAATGGTGTGTAATTTCACGTCCGTGCGCAAGCCAGTTTAAATTTGGAAAATATAAATTGCATGTACTCGCTCAAGTGGAACTGGTGATGATTGATGTTGCCAAACAAAGCAAGAGACCTAGGTCTACTGATACCTTATGAAAGATTTCTGTCAACTACTTGAATGTTTCTTTTGATAGAATTGCTGGCACAGGGGTGAAAGGTGTAGTTATCTTGGGTGTGACTTCATTTGTGAAAGAAACCTTGCACAGTTGGTCTCTGGAGCAACAACACGAACAGCAACCTCTTTCGAATCAATGTTGGATCTTGTTATTAGGCCTATAAATATACCGTAGTTAATCAACGTTGTTGGAACCATGTCACCACTCACAAACTCTTGTAACCATGATATCATTGTGGGTTACCTTCAACTAATGAAGTTTGTTTCAGGGCAATAAGGGTGATAAAAAATAGAAATACATGTAGGTGCCTTTTAACTGTGAGATCTTAAAGGGAGACAACTTGGACGCTGGTTTCACTGGGAATGAACCTGAAGAAAACTGACGACTGGATAGCCTTGCGTAATCATATACTTGATCGCTTCGCTCCTGTTAGGAGGGTAAAAGTAACCTCGTGGGACAAACCCTGGATTAACAACACGTTGAAACACAGTATCATCATCAGAAGGCCCGCCTAGAGTATACAAAAAAGCAAAACGATCAAACAGCAGCGAATGTGGGACGAATGCAAGAATAGACACAGTGAGCATAAATGAATAAAAGTAAGCCAAACTAAAGTACTACACATACCTCATTGGAGGAATAAATGATTCTACCTCAAGTGGTAAAAATGGTGGAAATTGGTTAACTCATTATACAGGGTGGTCAAAAAAGAACGCAACCACATACTTCCACTCAAATAGCACCCACATAATTGGTACCGGTATGGATGGAGAATTTTCGTAGAAACAAAATGAGACCAAGATTGTCCAATTCCGTTCAGTTCTTTTGATTTTAGAGCCAATTTTGTGAGGCAAAGTCAGCAAGTCCCATTGCATGACTTGCCAATCAATTCCTCCATGTCCTCGCACTGATTGTGAATGAATACGCAAAGAAAGACCCTCTCCTCTTCACTGTACTGAAGCCGAGCCATAACTGCACCCCGTACTGGTCACCTACACATTTTTACTTGTACCATTCATTATTACATAGCACCGAGAACCCATTTACCTGTCGCGATGTAATTTGCCATTCAAAACAACCTCACAGTTTTAATCCCCTGACTTTGCTTTACAACAAGAGGCCCATGGGCCTGGCGCTCAGCTGACATTTGACGCCTCAGTTTGATAGGCTAAGGCATAAGAGGTAGTGCAGTCTTAGGAAGGTTCGTGGATGATTTCAAATTTTATTCACCACCAAGTGTGCATGTTTGGATGGGATAAAGTCTGCTAATTATGATCAGAGACTCGGTCCAATACAATTTTGCCAAGAATGAATCACATTTATTTTGGAAAGCCTACGGTTTGCATGCATGTGTAAGAGAATAATTTATTTGTCTGCTGTGACGAAGACTTCGCTGTTCTATGATTTCGACAGTTGATCCCTAATTGGCATTCCTGCTGCGTCGGCTGAGAGTGAGTTCTTCAAATTCAAGACACTTCCTTGCTCCTCTCTTTAGCCACAGCAGCATCAGCGATGTGGGGTGCTTCGGCAACCAGGATCGACCTTTAATGTAGTGAATAGAGTGGGAAGGGGTAAAATTATACATGACAGGCCTACAATCCTTGGTGAATCGAGATACATGTCATATCTTTATTACACCACCCTTGGTTGGGAAGGCATGATACCGTACAATGCTTGGTATTTGACCCCTTGGGTAATGGGAAGGGGTTAAATTTTAATGTTGCAAGATAGGCATACAATCCTTGGTGAATCGAGATATATGTCAAATACCGTACTTTATTAGACCACCCTTGGTTGGGAAATTATCAGTAAGGGGTTCATGTAGAATGAGACAATCCTTAGTAGACCCCCTTGGGTGGGAAGGGGTTAATACAACATGTAGGCCTTCATTCCTTGGTGAATTGATAAAGAGCTTATTACCCCCCCCCCCTTGGGATTAGGTGGGAAGCGGTTTATCATCTTGAGATTCTTGGTGAATCGAGACCTCTAAGTGTCCCTTTAATATTGTTGACACCTTCACAAGAATTAATCCATGGTAAATAGGGAGCTATAAAATCATCATTGCCATTATTCTTGTTTGACTTTGACCTGCTATTCTATTTCCGCAACTCATATTTAGGAATATGCCGATGACTGGAGGGAGGCTTCACACTTTCGCCAGACGTGTGTCTTCCGCAAAATTCACGGCAGTCCTGGAATTAGGCGGATTCCCCATCCTACACAATCTAAATAAAATCAGGGCTTTTGATTGCACAGCATTGATCACACCCTCTATTTTGGCCACTAATTTGGGCACATTACTTTGGCGACAAATTTTGGCTCATTTCCCATAGTTTTGCTCCTGTGCACAATTTTTTTTTGGGGGGTAACGTCGGGCATAGTTGGACAGATGGACTGGTGGACTGCTGGACTGACACCCTGACGCCACTGAATACCTATTTGACTAGCTCCGCTGACCTAAAGCTGAGCTAAAAACACTTCGGCACGTATGTAAAACTCAGTCTAAACTTTCCATTCACTGTGACAGATTCAATTTTAACCCTCACATTCCCGTGCGCAAAGGACTTCAATTTTTGATTTTCAAACTTCAAACCGTCGCTGCTCATTGAAACGTGAAGTGTAAACAACGATACTGGTATCATTCGATGCAGAATCATGTCCTCTACAAAGGGATATAGCCAGTTTTTCAAAACTCATCTCTATGTTTATTTTATGATGATTTTTTCGAGAGTCTAATTTTTTCTGATACACCCTGTAGAGGCTTATTGTTCGAGAGATGCGGGTCACAAAGCACGGCCAATCACACCTTGAATCGTCATGAATAATAGGTGGCGTCGGTGTACTATCAGTTCAAACCCACGCGTATATTCTCGCGTGGTCTGCGTGATCGGGGTTCCATAGGATTTTCAAAGTGAAAGAATGCATGGAACAATCGCTGGCTTGAATTCCATACACGTTTAACGCCATCCGCAGTTTCAAACCGCTCCCGGCTAAGTTGCCCGCGCTCTGAAACGGCTATATTTGACGCCAGCCTCATCGTATGACCAAAAGACGGCGTCAGCAGTCCGATTCGGGGAATCCCTGCTGAGAAACTGCCGTGCGACTTCACGCTAGTGACTCAGCTTGTAATCACCATGGTGATTAAAAAACAAGCTGTCACCCCTTCTATTTGCCGAAACAACTGCAAAAACAGTCAACACGATTAGTTATGCATGAGTAAAATCGCGTACGAAAAAAAAGCTGAGTCACCAGCGTGGACTTGCAGGGTAAACGGGCCAAATTTGTGATTCTCGGCCTGCTTAAGCACTTGATCATATAATCTTCGAAATGTCCGAAACGTGACTGCACTCTAAGGCCTAGCGCACATTTGCGGCAAAACTCAATGCGTTAGGGGTGTTTTAAAGTCGACTGACCCAACGCTGTCGACTCGTCATTCAGCCAGGTCAGTCGATTTTAACAGCCAACCCTAACGGATTGAGTTTTTTCGCAGATGCGCGCTTGGCTTTACAGGTGGGTGGTAACATCGATCAAAATTTGCAAACGGCAAATCTTGTTGACTTTCCAATTGGAAAAGTATTAATGAAGTGCACATTTTGTATACATATCATAGCCAATCAGAAAATGTGTTACGCCGGCGTCAGTTAAACAACTGATGATGGCCTGTGACTGGATATTCTCGTGAAACGGCGCCGTCGATTGATTATCCTTCAGATTTAGCGCCAATCATGCCAGTGTTTAATGGGTCTACACCAACTGAACACTGGGGACGAGTGTAACATGTGTAATACCCCCATCACACTCAGCTAGTTCTCAGTACGTTCTTGAAAATGTTGCCGAACGGGCTCAAACTGTATGCGAACGGAGTGGACGTAGTGACATCTTTTTAGACTCTTTTTTACGAACTTCATGGACGGGCTTGGACGGCAAGGGTACTACAGCACTCAGAGACATTATTTGGCCAACATTACACGTTCTAGCCCATTTTACGATTTTTCTAGGACGGGGCAGGACGTTTTGAGAACTACATGTAGTTCTCAAAACGTCCTGCCCCGTCCTAAAAAATCGTAAAATGGACTAGAACATGTAATCCTTGGCCAAATAATGCATCGATGTTGTGCAGCACCCTTCCCGTCCATGAAGTTCGTAAAAAGACTGTAAAAGACTGTACAAAGTTGCCACGACGTCCACTCCGTTCGCACACAGTTTGAGCCCGTTCGGCAGAATTTTCAAAAACGTACTGAGAACTAGCTCAGTGTGATTGGGGCATACGATGATGCAGCAGGATAGAAAGCGTGTGAAAGAAATCCATATTGGAGTTAATAACGAGAGTCTGCTACTGTATATACATGTATACTATGTTCGAATAGTCGTGGCAAGATGGAGGTCCCTTGTTCGAATCCTTTGAAAAGTATTCAGTCGATCGCATGGGACAGTTGAGCCTTGCTCCTCGGGCAGGTATCACTCCTCATTAAAGTGAGGAACATGAGTACCGTTAGCTTGAGATGGTCACGTCCATACTTACCAGGGCAAATGATGTTTTGGCTTTGGCTCTGATGGAAAATCTAATACCAATACAGAATTCCTCTGAGTATTTCGTCTAATCTTATGGTATTTTAAAGATGGTGATGGGGTCTGCAGGAAAATGAACAGGGCTGGTCCTTTTTCATAAGGAATAGCCATGAAAATTATTTTTGAATCCACTATGGTGGATGTCCAAAACCAAAGCCCATCACTGGCAAAACGTGTGCACATCCGGTGCAATGACGTCTGGGGAGACCGACCAATCAGCATCGAATAAAACCTGAAACAGAATCGAACAAATTACGGACATAAATCAATAGAATGTGGTGCTGTAGGGAGATTTTCAAAATAACAGCTGGTAATATTTCTATAGTAACTCACTGGTATTTAATCAGGTTGAACTGAATTGATTTTAAATGAAATTGAATTGATCGGATGCCAAATTAGCATAAAGGAGTGAGGAGAACGAAAACAATGTAAGAGGCAGGTGGTTTTCGGACAATAACAACAGAGATTCATGGTCCGAACAGATAAACAATTGACGTTGGTTTATTTGATCATGCTGTATAGTACCGTACATGTAGGCCTACTTCATATTTTGCCGCTATGAGAAAATCGATTGAGATGCAGTCCTAGTGAATGGAAAAAAATAATTTGTATGGTAAAGCAAATCGTTCCCTCTAAAAGTTGGAAAAGTAAGACGAATTGAGAACTGTCTGCAGTTCTTAATATTAGACCAAGTTGGTAGCCATCTTCATACCCTCTATGTGTACAGCGAATTTCAGTCGGATCAGACTTCATATATGGCAAAATCAAAAGCCCACGATATTTGATCATCATGTGATCATGGTCAAAATTAGGGATGCACATGCATGTAGACGGTCTCTAGATGCAAATTCACTCCCGATTAGGACATTCAAGACCTTGTTGTTGTTTACAAGATATTGACAAAAGCCCATGCTTCAAAATATCTGAAGCCCAGCCTGGCCGAATTTGGGCGCACTCATAGAAGTTATCTAGATAGGCCTACATAATTCACACCAAGCGAGAACATTCTACACCTGGGCTGACTTCGATTGTAATTCGACAACTTACTCGAGCTGAAAATCTGCCACCGGTTATGACGTCAAAAAAACAAAATGCGCATGCCTACCCGAGTTCCGAATCGAATTCCAAAATTAGCGGAATCGTTGTTGTCAGTTCAGTACGTGTATTCCAGTGTGGCCATTCACATCAATTTTTAGCGGACGTTTTAAATAGACAAAAATCAGCTATAATCAGCTGATAGGCAAATGAAATGATGATATTTTTCATCTTTGATGATGGCTATTTACCAGTAATGATGAATTTTAGTACACCAACAACCCCTGTTGCCATGGTTGCAATGTAGTGTTGTCCCGAGTACCCAAAGATGATCAGGTCATCATCATCGCCATTTACTGCGTGGTTGTTCCCAAAACCGAGGGCAAAAGTGCCCCTGTCCCTGTCCCCACTTATTTCTGGCAAGAACAACGATTTTTGACTGACCATAATAAGCATTAATTCCATTTTTGGACAAAAATATCCAGCGTCCGATTCACATGCCGCCATTTTGGAAGCCATTTTGGACGAGTAAGTTTTTCGCTACCCTCGATTGGTCGTGGGTTGGTCGGGCCGGGTTGATTCGACGCCATCTTTGTTGCACAAATAGGCAACTCCGGTAGATTTTGCGATTCGTTTGTACATGTAACTCCGGTCGCCCGAGTTCAACTCGAGTTACAATCGAAGTCAGCCCTGGTGTAGTTTACCCAATATAGGCCAAATGGGCAACTCTAAAGATGGCCGCCTAACGGCCATATTGTAAGTACGATCGGGTCGTTGTGCGCATAGAAGGTACCTAGAAAGATTGTCACACCAAGGCAGAACGTTTTTAGGTGCACTAAACCTGTGCCGACGTGGGTTATTAAAGCGGATTGCTCGTGTCTGTCCAAAGTGAACCAAAAATAATAAAACGTCCCGTTTTATTCGTAACAACAACTGGTAAATGCATTGCGGCGGCCGCTCGGGAAACGATGCTGTGGAATCTTTGACTCGGCACGAACAGTCCGCTTTAAGGATGAGTAAAAACGGAGATTTTGATGGGTGGCAGAGGTTCCAGTGAAATACTTTCCCCAATCAGGTATTATACTGTTTTGGAAGCATCGTGGCTCACCCTCACTGACTAGTTCTCCGCTGGGGTATTAGGGCATGTAACTGTTAGAAGGAGTTACGTTTCATGGTCAAGTGGTCGAGGCATCCCAGCTGAAACAATGAGGAACCCTCCAACTAACGCCACGACGTGGCGCTGTCAGTGTAAGACGCAGGCGCCGTATGCACAAAAAATCTTTATATTAAGTGTAAGATTATCCTTAACCTCATAAACGAATTCTTTGCTGAGGAAATCCTTCAAGTGGTATGCACGAAGCACCTTACGAATTTCCTGAGCTGAGAATGTCCTTAATAATAGGAATTGCCTCAACTCAGTAGGATTTCTCTTATGTCTAGAGCTAAATTTAGCCTGTGCGTTAGCCAATAGAATTCACTGTTACAATAGCTCACACTGGGAATGCCTAGGGAATCCCTGTTTCAAGAGCACATGGTTGCAGACGTTAAGCATTTCCTTAAGTAATAGGAATTTTCTCAACTCAGTAGGATTTCTCTTAGTAAGGCAGGAACTGCGTGGCTTCTGTCAATCTATCTGCAGCAAGAGGATTGATATTAAATGAAGAGTATTCCCGTTCTATTAAAGTGAAATCCCCTCACCCAAGCCAAAATCAAAAAAGATTTTCACTGTCCCAAATTATCACTGGTACCCGTACCACCCTCTGACTTCATTATCTTCAGTGTAACCAACAATAATAAGAGCTATGAAGAAATGATGCTGCTCTACATCTTTGAATAGGTCAAAGACACAATTTATGTATTTTTTGCTGGAAATAAGGACAAAATTTTCACTTAAGAGACTTGATGAGGTACCTTAAAGTTAAGGAGATTTTTAAGAAAATTCTCATCTTAAGATGCTTTGTGCATACCACTCAGGTTAAGGATGATTACTTAAGGAAATTCTTAGGGAAATTCTCAAAACATTACACTTCAGATGTTTTGTGCATATGGCGCCTGAAGTCCTATTTTCTAACAGTATTTCCATTTTTTTGCTGGAAATAAGGACAAAATTTTCACGTAAGAGACTTGATGAGGTACCTTAAAGTTAAGGAGATTTTTAAGAAAATTCTCATCTTAAGATGCTTTGTGCATACCACTCAGGTTAAGGATGATTACTTAAAGCCTCACAGTATTGAATTTTACGACATTTTCAAAGTGTTAGGACTGTGCAGGCAGAGGTCTCATAGCCTCGTGATGGTCCCCAAAATGCTTGACCGATACGTACTTAGAGAATCAAGACGTAGTTTTCAGCACACAATGAAAAAACTGCAGGCAGCGCTCTAATGCATTCAGATAGAGCATAGTACATTTTACACTACACTAACGTCGGAGGACGTAAGCAATTTCTGAATTCAATACAGTGAGGCTTTAAGGAAATTCTTAGGGAAATTCTCAAAACATTACACTTAAGATGTTTTGTGCATATGGCGCCTGAAGTCCTATTTTCTAACAGTATTTCCATTTACATCTTAGCCCAAAATAAACCACAGTGTTCGGTTCGCCCTGTTTCATTTTCAAAGTTCTCCATATACCACTGCTTTGTTTCGTCCGAAATGCCACAGGATGCTAATGGTTCATTCCCATTTCGCCAAATTGCATTTCGCCAAATTCCCAATTCGCCAAAAAAAGTTTCATTTCGCCAAATCCCATTTCGCCAAATTCCCTTTTGGCCAAATTCCCAAATCGCCAAATTCCCATTTTGCCAAAATCCCATTTCGCCAAATTCCCAATTTGCCAAATTCCCAATTTGCCAAATTCCCATTTTGCCAAATTCCCATTTCGCCAAATTCCCGTTTTGCCAAATTTGTTATTCAGGCTATAACCCCTAATCTAATGGACTGATCCAATGCAAAATACTTCAAAATAGAGGGTTATGGTTAGGATAAGGCCCTTGGGTA
This sequence comes from Notospermus geniculatus, assembly GCA_002633025.1. Lineage (NCBI taxonomy): Eukaryota > Metazoa > Nemertea > Pilidiophora > Heteronemertea > Lineidae > Notospermus > Notospermus geniculatus. The sequence goes on from NMRB01000587.1 coordinate 87,298, forward strand.
TCAAACTGTTTCACTCAGGATTTGGAAGGGATGGGGCTGATGTCTTCACCTTCAAAAAGGACGGGTGTAATGTGCCACACCCAAGATTACACAACTCTACCAGTGTTTGTTCCCTTGACTACCTATATCTGCGAAAAAACGAAACTAAGAAACGCGTCTTTTCTCTGAAAGTTTGCACTATTTCTTCGTCTGAAAAAGATCGTTGAAGAATTCACCTAGAAAATAACATCAGTCTTCTTTGGAATGAATACCATGGCATGCTTCAAAAATTGTTAATATTTGGAACGATTCATTTTGAAAGAACACAGGGGTGTCAAGTAAATTTTTGGCAAAACGGGAATTTGGCGAAATGGGAATTTGGCGAAATGGGAATTTGGCAAATTGGGAATTTGGCGAAATGGGAATTTGGCAAATTGGGAATTTGGCAAATTGGGAATTTGGCGATTTGGGAATTTGGCGATTTGGGAATTTGGCCAAATGGGAATTTGGCCAAATGGGATTTGGCGAAATGGGATTTGGCAAAATGGGATTTGGCGAAATGGGAAGTCACCGATGCTAATATTGACAACATGTTTGGGGGAAAATCCGGCGGAAAATTGTGTAGAAAATGCACACACATGTTTTGACGGCGCGACGCCAACAGCGAAAAAAGTGACGTCGGTACGTCATTCGGGTCTAATACATGCTGCGCCATCTATTATTCTACTTTGTCACGTGGGTTCCCCGTTGAGTTCCATAAATAGACCTACCCGTCCACTTTCCTGGCATTGCCTGGACGACATTAATAAGTTGCGATCCATACTTCGTCGCAACTCTTCAAAACTGACGATCCTGACAATGATGCTGTCGCTGTTTCAGCCGAAAACCTGTTGCCAGATGATTTGTTTATTAACTGTCTGGAGTGTCCCAACTAAAAGATGCAAGAAAACCCATGATGCCAACCCCGGCCAGGCGTATGAGCGAAGTTCTGATCATTTTCTACAAGATGCGAAAATTTCGACAAATCGGTCACCACGAAGGAACCGATATCAACCCAGAACCATCGTACGGTGGGATTCCACAGGTTGTGAACTTTGTCTACAAAGCTAGGCACACCCAGACGAATTTCGCTACCCTCGCATAGAACGCCAGGGCTCAGGCGCATAGCTTCTCCTTGTTTGCTTGCTATTTTTCAACCTATTTTTATGTTTCAGATTGGAAATCTAACCGATCACCTGATTACGTTAAGATATCATGTAGTCTAGAAGAAAAAATACCCGATCCGTCATTCAAACGACTTGCTATCTTAGAGCAAGAGTGGTGGATGGCTTCATGGCAACTGATGTATAGCCAAACGCTACTTGGACCCATCATATGAGCTGGTCATGAAACAACAGGGATGGGCCGAAGAGGAGGTATAAAAAAATATTTAAAAAAATATAATAAAATATAAAAAAATACTGCCAATGGCACTGTGCCCGCTTGGCTTGAAGCATGGTGATGGCGAAGGGAGAAGTAACGCTTTATGTTTTTTTGGTTTTGTCGCCCCTAGTGGCAAAGTCGAGAATTAGATTTTACTGAAAATTCATCCGGAGTTGTTACACTACAGCCTAGAGGTAGTTTCAAAGCATAGGGGCAAACCATTATAAAAATAGCCGATTTCGTAATTTCAGGCGAACTTTAACCTCTGTGAACTTGAAATGTAGGTCAAATTAAAAACTCGAGTGATCGTATATTCTTATTAGATATACCCATGAAAAAAAATTGACAAAAATCCATCACTAGGTTAAGGAGAAATGGCACTTTCCATGATTTTGGTTTTGGCCCCCTAGTGGCCAAGTAAAGAATCAGATTTCACCGAGGTTTTGTCTGTAAGTTGCTATAACCTAGATGTACATGTGTACAAAGTTTCAACACAACAGTTCAAACCATTATCAAAATATTCCCCTTTGAAATTTTTCACAAAACGCCCCCTGGAGGCCAAAATCCAACCGTGCTCAAAATCGAACTCGGCCTAGATTTTTTGTCAAAAAATAAAGGCGCTGGAGCGCTAACAAACCAAAAGTTTACGTACGTACGGATTGACGCACGACAGACCACCACTCAATGACCCCAACCACAGCTTAAGCCCTGCTGGGCCTTGCGGCCAAGCGGGCTAAAAAGGTGCGGAAGGTCGAAAAAGTTTTAAAAAAAGAGTCCAAAAAGTTAAAAAAGAAGCGATAAACATGATCCGGGAAGCAGCGGCGAGACAATTTAATATTCCAGCAAGGCAGGGCATTTCGGTGACTTCCCATTTCGCCAAATCCCATTTTGCCAAATCCCATTTCGCCAAATTCCCATTTGGCCAAATTCCCAAATCGCCAAATTCCCATTTGGCCAACATCCCATTTTGCCAAATTCCCAATTTACCAAATTCCCATTTCGCCAAATTCCCGTTTCGCCAAATTCCCATTTCGCCAAATTCCCATTTCGCCAAATTCCCGTTTCGCCAAAAATTTACTTGACACCCCTGTGTTCTTTCAAAATGAATCGTGCCAAATATTAACAATTTTTGAAGCAGGCTCAGAAGTGTAACAAATTATTTTCAAGGTAAATTCTTCAACGATAACGATTGCTTTTCAATTTTCTTTTGTGCATCTGATATGCTTTGGGTTACACTCCTCTTGCAGTGTTTGCTCCCTTCATATATCTGCACTGACATAAGCGCAGATATAGTCAAGGGAACAAACACTGCTAGAGTTGCGTAACCTTGGGTGTGGCACATTCACTCTTCCTTTTTGAAAGGTGGAGACATAGGCCCCATCTGTTCCAAATCCTGAGTGAAACAGTTTGATAACCAAGGGCCTTATCCTAACCGTAACCCTCTATTTTGAAGTACATGTACTTTGCATTGGATCAGTCCATTAGATTAGGGGTTATAGCCTGAGTAACAAATTCGGCGAAATGGGAATTTGGCAAAACGGGAATTTGGCCAAATGAGAATTTGGCGAAATGGGAATTTGGCGAAATGGGAATTTGGCAAATTGGGAATTTGGCAAAATGGGATTTTGGCGAATTGGGATTTTGGCGAATTGGGAATTTGGCGAAATGGGATTTGGCGAATTGGGAATTTGGCGAAATGCAATTTGGCGAAATGGGAATGAACCGGGCATTTCAATTCTATGAAAACCAAAAAGGCTCATTCAATCTTCAATCTTCAAGCTCGAAGATTGAAGTGTGTGGTTCAAGCTTGAAGTCGGACATGTCGGAAAGTTCAAACTTGAAGATTGAACTCCGAATTCAAACTTGGCGTCGGAAGGTTCAAGTTTGAATCGTTGAGTATTTGATTCCTTAATTCGGAGAGTGGCCGGGGCCAGATGTTGGAGAGTTGCGTTTCATTGTTGAATAATCGAGGCATCCAGCATTGAATCAATTTATCCAGAGTTCATCTTCCTTAAATAGGCCTACCCGCCTGCCAGCCTGGCATTTCCCGGATGACATTCAGAAAACAAGTCTAACTCTGGCAAAATGAAGATCCTGATAATGATGCTGGTGTTTGGAACGGTTGTAGCTGAAAAATATTGGCCAAATGATGATCCATTTAAAGTTATCTGGAATGGACCAAGTTGGAATTGCGGTGGGAAATTCCATGTGGACCTCGATCTGGCTAAATATAATATCATTGCCAACCCCCGCCAGAACTTCCTCTGAAAGTTTATGACCATTTTCTACCACCTCGGAAAGTTTCCTCAGATCGACCACTATGGAAAAATACTATACAATGGAGTTCCAGATGTAAGTTATCTTACCACGCATGGTTATTGGTTATGGACACGACGGTCCAGCTTTCATTGTGCCTGTCGTATCCATGCCCATGTGGATATTTTATTTCAAAAGTCAAACACCAACGAATTCGTTCGATTTTCTGCTCATTCATTTGTATTCGGTTTAAAATCACCTTAGATTTCTTCGAACAGCATTCGATTTTTATGGTTTCCGATCTCAAGATCGGAAACCATATAGTGTTTGGTCGTGGTGTCTGTCTGTCTGTCTGTCTGTGTGTGGGGCATATTGACTTCAACCATAGACTTCCATTTATGAGACTTTTTTAAAACTAGGGGCGGGGTGCGGTGGGGGAGCTCACCCAGAATGCTTAATCCAATGTGATTGTGACTTCTTTGGGTAAAATCGCCCAATATTCAGGCAGTCATGCGTTTTTTAATCATACCTATGATGTTTGTTTCAGGGACTATTGTCTGAGAAGTTGTGGGACATACTACCAAAGTCTTCCTTTTGTGAGACTTTCCAAAACGGGGGGGAGGGGAATAGTCCAGAATAATCTATTGTGACTGTGATTTCCTTTGGTAAAAATCACACGATGTTATCATCATCAATCTACACATCATGGTCCGGATCGGACCTTTGCGGGCATGAGGTGTGGGACTTATGTGTGCATGCAGTTTGTCTCCAGTTATTAGGAATTAACTATCATGATCATATTTGTTTTTTATGAGACTATTGTCTGAAAGTTTGTGGGGCATATTGACTTCAACCATAATCTTGCCTTTAAAAGACTTTTTCAAAACTAGCGATTGGGTGGGGATCTAATCAAGAACACTTAAAACCATTGTTTGCTATGTTATCACCCTATATCATTAGATGATGCAGACTAGCAGTTTAATTTGGGAATTGTACTATCATGATTATGTTTGTTTTTTATGACACTGTCTGAAAGTTTGTGGGGCATATAGATTTCAATCATAGTCTTGCCTGCCTTTATGAGACTTTTTCAACACTAGGGGTGGGGTGGGGGAGCTCATCCAGAATGCTTAATCCAATGTGATTGTGATTTCTTTAGGTAAAATCGCTCAAAATTATATTTGGATGCAGACACTCTGACAGCTTAATTCAGGCAGTTTCAGAGACTATTGTCTGAGAATTTGTGGGACAATATTGACTTCCACCATAGTCTTGGCTTTTGTGAGATTTTTTTTCAAACCTAGGGGTGGGGTGGGGGTCTAATCCAGAACGTTTACAGCCATTGTTTGCCAGAAATCACCTAATATCATGTGATGATCAGACTCTCAGTTGAATTTAGGAACTGTACTATCATGACTATGTTTGTTCTTTTATGAAACTATTATTGTCTGAAAGGTTGTGGGGCATACTGACTTCAATCATACATGTAGCCTTGCCTTTATGAGACTTTTTTTCAAAAATAGGGGTGCGGTGGGGGAGCCCATCCAGAATGCTTAATCCAATGTGATTGTGATTTTTTGGGGTAAAATCGTCCAATATTAGATTTGGATAGACACACTGACAGTTTCAGGCAGTCAGGGGTTTAACCATCATACTCGTATTGTCTGAGAATTTGTGGGACATATTGACTTCCACTAGAGTCTTCCTTTTGTGATACGTTTTCTCAAAACGGGGTGGGGGTGACGGTGGGAGGGACTAATCCAGAAAAATCTATTGTGATTGTGTTTCCTTGGATAAAAATCACACAATATTATGTGTGGATGGAGATTGTCTCCAGTTTAATTCAGGAATTTTGGTGGCTAATTCATTAGTACACATCTATGGTGTGTTTTGTGTAGCTAAATTCGATACCGGTACCTTTTTTTCGATATATGTGCATAATCTTAGTTAAATTAAAAATACCGTATACGCAAAAATTTCCGCGGTTGGGGCCTGAAAGTACTTGAGTTTCGCGTGTTATAATATTCGTGGCCGTTGTCTGATGTAAGGTGTCTTAAAATGTACCATTTTTTGTGAGAAATGATCAATGTTTATCGGTATGCAATCGTTGATTGACAGTGATAAGCACATACTGAGATGAAAGAAACAGGTACCCAACGAGGTGATATTGTTATTCTACAAACAAAACGAGTATATCCAATAGTAATCCATCTAAGCCTAGTTAATTCACCCGATAATCCCATACCAGAGTATAGTAGATACTATTGTCTGAAGATTTGTGGGACATATTCACTTTGACAATAGTTTGTCTTGCCTTTATGATACTTTTTTCAGGACTAATCCAGAACCATAAGGCCACATAAAAAAAAATACTTGTTTAGCGTCCCCGCCCGACGCCAAAAATCGGCCCGACGTTTTTTTTATTCTTTATTTGAAAAAAAATCCTGCAAAAATCGTTAATAAAACGTTCAACATCCTAAGCAGATGAAGTTTTTGATACCAGTGCGCCTAAAATTGAGTGTTGAAACTGGGATGATATAAAGTAGTACTAATGTGGAAAAGTAGCCATGTATTTGGGCCTAACCCTTTGAATAAAAAATATTTTTTTTACATTTTGTTTTAACAATGTTTGAACTTTTAGTACACCCCCAGTATGCCATCTGTGATGTTATGGGCACCACTATGTGCACGTCTTCCTCTGTAGTGGACACCCTGTGAAATAAAAAATAAAAAAACCCCTCCCTCCCGACCCTAAAACTTTGAAGTGGCCGGACGCTAAGCAAGTCATTTTTTATGTGGCCTAAGGTGTTATTCTTTTCCCCACTCTTGGTTTATAAGTATTGTATCGTTTTACTTGGTTTTTTTCATCTAAGAATGTTCAAACATTCGTTGGACCAACTTGATGTGTCAAACCACATGTTTTAATCTAAAATTTGTGGTAAAAAGTCCCGATTCTCATAAGATTTGTTCTCATTTAGTTGTACAAGTCCAGCGGAGAACGACCGTGATGGGGAAAACAGAGTACAATTCTGAACAAAATCCAGCCGAGACTCTGACAGCCTGCAGTCATAATGAATCTGAATTTGGTGTATCAGCACAGCTCAAGACAAGGCCTTATGTTGAACAAGTCAAACGAAGAAGAACCGTGATGGGGAAAACAAAGTACAATTCTGAACAAAGTCCAGCCGAGACTCTGACAGCCTGCATTCAAAATGAATCCGATGTTGGTGTACCACCACAGCTCAAAACAAGGCCTTATGGAGAGACTGATGATGCCTCTCTTGTTCACACAAATCCCGACAAAGAGAATAAACCCGGGTGTGATGCCGATCAAAGAACAACCCACATCCTGACAACCTGCAGCCGTATTGAGCCTGGATTAGGTGTACAACCACTCATGACAAGTCCTCAGCGAGAGACTGGTAGTGATGATGCCTGCATTGTCCAGACGAATCCCGAATTTCTTGCGCTCCGGGTGTGATGCCGATCAGAGAACAACCCACATCCTGACAACCTGCAGCCGTATTGAGCCTGGATTAGGTGTACAACCACTCATGACAAGTCCTCAGCGAGAGACTGGTAGTGATGATGCCTGCATTGTCCAGACGAATCCCGAATTTCGTGCGCCACCACAGCTCAAGGTAGGGCCTAATGGAGAGTCTGATGATGCCTGTAGAAGCTTTGTCCACACAAATCCCAACAAAGAGAATAAACCAGGTTGGTGTGATGCCAAACAAAGGCCAACCAAGACTGCAACAGCCTGTAACGATAATGAATCTGAATTGGATGAACCACAACAGCTCAAGACAGGGTTTCACCGAGCGAATGATAGTGGTAATGCCTGTATTGTCCATGCTAATCCTGACAAGGAGATTACACCAGGGTGTGATGCTGATCAAAGCTCAACCGTGACTGGGACAGCCTGTAGCCAGAATGAATCCGAATTAGGTGTACCACAACAGCTCAAGAAAGGGATTCAACTAATGACTGGTAGTGGTGATGCCTGTGTCGTCCACATCAATCCCAACCAGGAGAACATACAAGAGAGTGATACCGAACAAAGACCGAACCAATATGTGACTCCTTCCGACCGTATCGTCCAAGTGAATTCCACCAGACAGATTACAGAAGGTTTTAATACTGATCAAATACCAACCCAGATAGCGACGGACTTTGGCCATATCATTCAGGTAAATGCTGATAGAGAGAATACAGAAGTGCCTGAGGGAGCTCAAAAACCAAACCAGACCATGCCTCACTGCATCCTTGTCATCCATGTGAGTCCTGACACAGAAAATACAGAGGTGTGTGATGCCGATCTTAGACCAAACCAGAATTTCAACCATATCTTTCAGATGAATGATGGAGACAATATCGTTCAGATGAATGATGGAGGTAATACAGAAGGGTGTTATCAGGGACCAGCCAACACAACGATTGCTTGCACTGGTCGTAATACATTTGCATTGAGTGTACCACAACAGCTCAAAACAGGTCCTAAGGGAGAGATTTGTGATCATGGTATTGTCCAAATGAGTCCTGCCTCAGAGAATAAAGATCAAAGAACAAACCAGATTGTGACTGACTGCGGCCAAATCATTCAGAATCAGATGAATCATAACAGAAAGAATATAGACCTGAAAGAAGTGTGTTATCTCGATCAAAGGCCAGCACAAATTCTAGCTCACTCCGACCATATCGGCCAATTGAATTCTACCAGAATGAATATAGAAAGGTGTGATGCCGATCAAAGGCCAAACCAGATTTTTCCTGACTGCATCGTTGTCCAGATGAATCCCAACAAAGAGGATACTGGTACAATTCAAGTGTGTGATGCTGATCAGGGACCAGCCAACACAGTGACTGCTTACGGCCATAACGAATCTGAACTAAGTGTACG
>NMRB01000587.1:123183-160477 GCA_002633025.1 Notospermus geniculatus
GAATCAAGAATTATAGACGTATTCACGGCAGAAAATTTTCGCGAGTGTCTGTCATTTTGTCAGTTTATTTTTTCGCGGACCATATTTATCACTTGCGTGTGTCTATATTCACGACAGGAAATTTTCGCGACTCATACACTGTCGCGAAATGCGCGAAAATATCCTGCACGCGAAATTTTCCTGCTTTACAGTATCTGGAAAACGAGAAACGATTTTTAAAAAGTTTCTTCACAGGAATTCATAGGATCGACTGGGGAATGATATCACGCTGATTTTAAATTGAAAATTCCGAATTTTGAAAAACGAGGGTTTTTTGAGATTGATATTTTCATGATATTTTCGTGATATTTTGTCACAAACCCTCAATTTCGTATGTCATCCTTTTAACAACATTATAGGGCATAACATAACACAAGTTGAGGTTGAAACCTTCGATACTAGCTGAGATATTAGCCGTCTTTTTACTTTTTAACAAGACTGTACCAAGGATGACACTGCAAATTATCATGAAAATATTAGAATTTCAAAATATCAAGAAAAAACACAATTTTTAGAATCCCCAATTTTCATTTCAAAATTTGAGAAAAAAACAAATATATGGAGTTGTTGTTTTTATTCCGGCCCGCCGACCTTGATTTCAGCAGTCACGACAGCTAAAAATAAACAAAACCAACTGGCGTATGTCTATTTCCCGGCAGCGAGGATGGAAAGAAGCAGAAAAGAGACATTTATAAAGAATTTATATGGTTTTTTATTTCCTCCGATGTGTCTAACTTGTAATTCTGAAGCTGAAAATGAAAAAAATGAACTTAATTTTTTTTTTTATTATTCCGTCCTCCGTACCTGGGCTCAAAATCTTTATGCCCGTAAACCAAAGGATATACTAACCGTGGCCTTATACACAAAAATATGTTGCCAAAATGATGAAATACCAACTTTAGGATTTGTGGCAAATTATCATGAAAATATCAGAATTTCAAAATATCAAGAAAAAACAATTTTTAGAATCCCCAATTTTCATTTCAAAATTGGCTTGATATTTATTCCCTGATGATTTCTAAGAAATTCTGTGATAAAAGTTTCGAAAAATCCCTTGTCGTTTTCAAGATATATGAAAATATCATCAGAAAAATATTCCATATTTTTGGGGCATTTTGAGACTTTTGTTAAATTCCCCATCTGTTGGTGTAAAAATGATGTAATAATCAGCATGAACTGTTATGTTATCATGATGAGTGACTGTTGACGAGGGGAAAATATGGAAACTATCCAATTTTGCAAAATATGTCAAAATATCATCAGTTTTTATGAATTTATCTGGAAAACGAGAAACGATTTAAAAAAAGTTTCTTCACAGGAACTCATAGGATCGACTGGGGAATGATATCACGCTAAATTGAAAATTCAAAATTTTGAAAAATGAGGGTTTTTTGAGATTGACATTTTCGTGATATTTTGTCACAAACCCTCAATTCCATATGTGATGCTTTTAACAACATTATAGGGCATAACATAACACAAGTTGAGGTTGAAAACTTCGATACTAGCTGAGATATTAGCTGTCTTTTTACTTTTTAACAAGACTGTACATGTTAGGCTGTTGTAAACAAAGACTGTCAAAAGAGATGAAAGGGTGAAAAGTGGCAGATATTCTAGCAGAATTTCCAGTCAAAATTGTTTATTAAGAGTCATTTCATCATGTTCATGACGTCTTTGATGTTGACGTGAATAAATATCCAGCTAAAGATTTGTTTCGTTCTCTTCAGACCTTGATTTCTTTGCCCACTTCTCCCCTGAGAGATCAAGGACTTCTCAGCAGGCCCGAGGCCTAGGTTACATCAGTCTCAGGTTGCATGTCATTCCTCGAGTCCCTTCATCTGATTCTACCTGTAATAGATCGTAAGATAACATAATCAGCTGTGATATAGAAACGCGGTATCCGTTGGAATCGACACCAAGGCAGGGAGATGCTATCAATTTCTTGAAGGGAATGGTGGCAGCGCGCCACATAATTTCCTCAAAGGAAACATTTCTGTTAATTACGGTGGCTGGGAAAGGACACGGTAATTTTTTTTCAAATTTTGAATCCCCGAGTTTATTTTTTTTATCTCGAGGCCCTGATTTTTTATCTCGGGGGCCCTGACTTTATCTCCGGGCCCTGACTTTTGATTTCGAGTCCCTGACTTTAATTTTTTTTTTCAAATTTTCATTCCCCGAGTTTATTTTTTCTATCTCGAGGCCCTGACTTTTTGGCCTCGAGATAAAAAAAATAAATTCGGGGAATCAAAATTTGAAGAAAAAAAATAAAAGTCAGGGCCCCAAGATTTGAAGAAAAAAAAATAAAAGTCAGGGCCCCAAGATAAAAAAATAAACTCGGGGAATCAAAATTTGAAAAAAAAAGTCAGGGCCTCGAGATAAAAAGACAGGGCCCCGAGAAAAAAAAGTCAGGGCCTCGAGATAAAAAGACAGGGCCTCGAGATAAAAAATAAATAAACTCAGGGAATCAAAATTTGAAGAAAAAAAATTACCATGTCCTTTCCCAGCCACCGTAGTTAATGCCTAAGACATGCATGAAAAGGATCTTCCTGGGTGAAGTAAACTTGAACTTTGGCTCTATGGAGATGTGTGAGTCAATGACAGGTGACTGTAGCCAATGGCGATTGGATTACTGTATTAAAAGCAAGATAATTTCGCGGATGGAAATTTTTGCGAATCAAGAATTATAGACATATTCGCGGCAAGATATTTTCGCGAGTCTGCCATTTTTTTCAGTTTATTTATCACTTGCGTGTACTCATATTCGCGACAGGAAATTTTCGCGACTCATACACTCTCGCGAAATTCGCGAAAATTTCCTGCACGCAAAATTTTCCTGCTTTACAGTAAAAGGGGCATGAACGATTTCTCTGAGTCTAAATTCACCACAGCTCAAGCAAAAAAAACTATTTTTCTGTGTCTTACTTACCATTCTGCACTTCTCCATTCAGGTAGAGAGGATACAAGGCAGTCTCGACTTGAGATGGACAGAAACAGTCTGTGGTCACATGGTATCAGCAGCTTTTGGTGTCATCTGCAAGGCAATGGAACAAATTGACAAACGGCCAAATAAACTTGACACGACAAAAATATAAGAAAGGCTGTCAACACTGGTTGTCACCAACACCATGCAAATCAGTCACGCTTTAAAGCACACCGATCTTCAAAACGATCTTCTCACCAGCCACCACAGACCAGGTGATATCGGCTTTGGTACCGGTATTAGTGTTTTGACAATGGGCGAATCGCTGGCGAGAAGATTCCACGCATCGCTGTCCAGCGCACACCTGGCGTCAACAGCTGATTTTGCTCGGTGGCAATCAGGGGCCGGTTGCACAAAACTCACGTTAGCGCTAACATGGTGTTAGCGCTAACTTTTATGTCATTTTACGTCATTTAACATGATGTTAGCGCTAACATCATGTTAGCGCTAACATGAGTTTTGTGCAACCCAGCCCAGATTGCTTGCGATATCACCAGGGGCGACCGAATCGAAACACCGACAGCACTATCATGGCCTAACAGACTAACTCTGTAATGGTAGAAGGCATAGCATACATCTCTGTTAGGCACTGTTAGTGCTATCAGAGTTTCGATTCGGTTGGCCCTGGTGTGCTGCTGGCTTAATAGCCTGTGCTATAGAAATGAGAGGTTTATAATGAGCTTGCATGTGAGCTACTTGGATGATCATTTTTTAGTTGACTGCATACTCACTTTGTGATCCGTTCATCCAGTTGGGTGATATCTTCTGGGTTGAAACAGTCACTCCCTGATCCAGCACATCCGGCACATCATCTGAAATTGAAACAGGAAATTATAAAAGATTCATAGTACAGGACATCCTGCGATGATCAGTGGTTCTCAGTGCTCGCTCCCAAAGTCGTTGAGTTCTTAGAGCCCATTCCAAACATTACCACACAAGGAGACATAGGGAACGAGTGCTACAAATAGCACGCATGCTGTGAATTCCATGGTAGATAATGTAGCACAGATATTCAAACTCATTTTCCCCAGAGTCCAGCAGACGGCATCTTCTATCAAAGTTTTCTCACATCCTGTGGTATGGATTGAAAAATATTTGAAGAAACGTTGTTCCTGTGAACCATCTGAAGAATGTTTCTTCAATTTTTTTCTAATTCATTTCCAAGGATTTTAGAAAACGTCAACAGAAAATACCATCTGCTCAAACCTGGGGGCAGATGATTTCCAATCTCACCAACCTGCATGACATAGGAGTATCTGAAGGTATCAGTTGACGGTTGAGACCTGGTTGTAGGACACCCTCGTCTACATGTAGCTGGGCTGCAACTTCTCACACACTCATCCGATTGAGAAGGCTCAGCATCTGACTCTGAGCTCCGGGATCTCATTCACCAAACGTCCATCTGTAGGCTGTCCGTCTGGCTTCCTCTTCTTTCAGCCTACTTCATCCAAAGGGATGGTAGACGAAACCAGTCGGCTGACAGATCTGAAGGACCAGTTCTGCAAGAAGAAGAAAGACTTTGGGCAAGGGGTACATGGAGATCGGTGGTTTCTAATGGAGAAATCTAAAAGGGTGCTTCAGTCGTATCTGTGGGCCTCTGAAGACCGTCCAGTGTCCTTTAGAAGACAAAGTGAGCCAAAAACAAGATTTTACCGACCTGAATTGAACTCACCTTTCACTTGTGTCTCTTCACTCCCTGCATACCTCATTGTCTGAGCCCTAGTTGATCGTGGCCACTCAATTCTATGGTCATCCACACAATGGGCTGAATCGAGTCAGTTTTGGGGCAGCTGTCCTCAGGCCGGTTGTACAGATGTTTCTGGTTGCTACCATTCAGGCCGAATTGTACCGGCATTGGTGGCAGCAGCAGTTCAGGACGACTCGAAGTGTTTGTTGCAGCTGCGGTTCAGGCCAAATCGTAGAGATGCTTGTGGCAGCTGCCCTTGAGGTCAAATCCTATGGGTGTTTGTGGAGTCTCTGATGGGTTGAGTTGTTGCTGCTTCTACGTTTGGCTGCAGGCTGAGCTACTGCTGCAGCTGTTTGGCTGTAGGCTGAGCTACTGCTGCAGCTGTTTGGCTGCAGGCTGAGCTACTGCTGCAGCTGTTTGGCTGTAGGCTGAGCTACTGCTGCAGCTGTTTGGCTGTAGGCTGAGCTACTGCTGCAGTTGTTTGGCTGCGGGCTGAGGACCCGATCAAATCAGACATTCTTCCCTGGAGGCGACCGTCCCCGAGAGAGCAGACCTCATGTGGTAAATCAGCAGTTCTACCGCTCACACCGTTCATCATGAGCGGAACAAAGGCAGCGAGCAGTAAGAACGGCTGGTAATTCAGGATGAGACAATGAGATGATTTTGATGAGCTGGGCAGAACGATGACAGACAAGACAAATGGCCTCAAAGTGATCTCAGCGGGAATGATCAAGAAAGGATGACGAAACTTGCTCCATTTTACGGTAAGACAAGATGGTAGCCAAACTGACACTAAAAGGGTGAATGCCGTCCTGGGTTCACTTGAACTATAGCCCTACCCAGGATTAGCTGTGACAATATTCATATTCTTGATATGCTTCGCCTTCATCCTGGTTGTAGTTCAGGCGTACCAAAGATGACATTTACCCTTTCAGCACTGCTGAACACTCTGGGCCGTATGCACCAACGAAGATTATCTTGAACTCAGATTGAGCCACAACTTTTTAATTGTTCAGGTTTGCCAGGGCATGATATGACAATGGAAAAGTTGTGGCTCAACCTGAGTTCAAGATAATCTTCGTTGGTGCATACGGCCCTCTGAGTGAAAGCACTCGATGGACGACAGCTGCTATTTTTGAGTTGGAAGATAAAGCGTCGGGTTGTAAACGCTTGGGTTTCCCCCAGCAGTAGGTGCAGCAACAGCCAGCCAAATGACCGTCACCCTTTGAAAAAGGAAGATTCAGAAACACAAAGTCCGGGGGCAAAAACCAGGAAATTTGAGAACAAACCACTTAACACACTTAACCCTGTTCTCTTCTGGGAAGCAATTTGCAGTTAGATAAGACTTTTCCTGCAACTGTCCAGTATTGTGATAGGCCTAGTAGCTGATAGTGATCATGTGGTATTTAGACAGAGGAGGAAGGCGAGGAGACAGAGTTGCTGCCTAGACAGATACAAGAACAAGCAATAGACTATTTAATCTGGGAAAGGTAACATCGGACGCATCAACTAACGGGCACAGTCTTCTTCGTATTGGGGGATACGGCTTGAATTTGAACCAAGTTGCCAATTGGCTTCTTCATTTTTGTTCCTTTTGCAAGATTTCTGGAATATATTGCCCGTAGTTGTTCTGACCACATCCGTAAAGCAACACAGAGGATTACTGCATGATCTTAGCTTCATTCATAAAGAACTGAGGATTATTGGCTGACCTAGCCAAGTTCAGGAGTACTGAGGACGTACACATTATACTGCCTGACTTAGGGTTGGTGAAAGGATTATTGAAGAAAATACACACTGCAATGGCAGAATTAGGGATGGATGAACCACCTAGTGACAGTCTCCCACTGAGAGAGCGTCCACTGAGCAAGCGCATTAAATATCTTCTGATCAAGATCTTCCTAATCGCCACGACCTCCACTTGTGTGGTAAGTGTTTAAAGTTTGTGGTGTGCTCCTCGCCTTACAGGCCAGCATCAACAAGCGGTCCCGGGTTCGAATCCCACCTGTGCCAATCCTGGGCTTTTTACGTCCAGCGCCTGGGACAAGGTCCTGGTACCTTAGAGAACAACTGTAATATCCCAAACTGCCATGTTTGTCTTCATGATTTGCAGGCGCGGATCCAGAGGGGGGCACGCGCCTCCCCTTTTAGCCAACAAATCTGTCAAATTCACCGTGAAATTCTGGAATTTGGCGCAAATTTCAATGTCCCTAACACAGGGCGCCCCTCTTGTCTTAGATCCGCCTCTGATTTGTTTCAGCTGGCAGGAATTATCATCGTGATAACAGGATTGTGGCTCATATTTGATGTCGCGGCCGCAAAGGATGTAGAGGTCCAGGAGGGGCTCGAGGGTATCCGCAACGGTGCCGGCATCCTCTTACTCTTCGGTGTTATTGTCATCGTCATCAATGCAACAGGATTCTTCGGCGTGGTGCTGCGGAAACCAAAGCTTTTAATCGCGGTGAGTGAAGGTGGTGCCTTGTAACTTGTGCCTTTGCAAGGCCAAGTAAAAGACCCCACCCAAGTGAGGAACATGAGCAGCTTGAGACGGCCTCTTCCGTACCTACCCGGGCCAATAATGCCATAGCTTCGTCCCTGATGGAAAATCAAAAACAAATCCTTGATCGCATACTCCCCACATTGACCCCAACACTTCCGTCCCCGATCATATTTCAGTTCTTCATCCTGGTTGGTGTCATTCTGGTCTTCCCCGAGTTCGTCCTCATCATCTGGTTGATAGCAAACCGCAATGATGTCGAGGCTCTGACTGATGGCGTCCTCACAAGGAATCTACACGAATTCGTGGTCAACAATCAGACAAACGCAAGAATATTCATGACCAACATTCAATCCACGGTATTTATCTCAACTCCAAACTAACATTTGATGAGGCACGGCCGATGTTCAGTGCCTGAGAACTGATAGATTGAATTTCCTGAAGAAATGCATCCGTTTGGCTAAAAGGAGACCAAATTTGTCCCTTAATTAACTGACCATTCAGGGGAATACCTCACAAAAGGGTTTGAACAGCAGAGGGTATGACCCATGTAAGACTAGTCCATGTACAACGTTCTCATCACTGAGTGATTCATGTCAAATTCTCTTTGCAGCTCGGATGCTGCGGTTTTGAGGGTTTGAGTGACTATTCGACAGATGCACATCGGAAGACATGTCTGAGAACGGAGACCACGGTAAGCTATGGGATCAATTAGATCTGAGCTGTGGCCTAGCTCAGAATTTGCCGACTACTTTTGCTATCCAGAGAGACACTGATGCCATAGTTTTAGCTGTTGATGCTTGATTCAGCCAAAAATCCTTCCTTTCCAGTCCCACCTCAAATATTACGTTCAGGGCTGCAAGTACAGCTTGGCGAGGATGTTTATGGAGAATATTGTCATTATTGGGAGTCTGGAAGGCTCACATCTCATCATCAGCGTAAGTTTTATAATCAGCTGGGAGACCCATCCCATTTGGACTTGTGGATGATTTCTGCAACCCTCACCATTGCTAATAGAACCAGCAGCATGGCTAATGACACAAACTTTGCCCACCTATTCTCACATTGAAAACACTGCTTCATGGTTGATTTGGAACCCACAGTGATTTCTGAAAGATCATGCCTTTTGCAATAAACCGCCGACACAAACTTGAGCAATTCAAACCGAATCTTTCACAGAGCCAAGGTTTTGGAATCAGTGGAAAAGAACCAAGTGAAACTGCCATGCCATTTCCAGCATGAATCACTCAATCGTACGACAGCGATGACTGCATCGATTCAGCCCAGAACATGTGTAATTGTCTTCTTTTCATGAACCAGCATTGAAACTGAACCGTACATTTCAGCTTATGGCGATGGGAGCCGCCCGCAAACTTTGGATCAAGATGAGACGGGAGTCGTTGGAAATCGAGCAACTAAAGTCTGACCATGCAGAGGAAGCCAAACATGAGGATATCGACATGGATGAAATGTCATACAGAAAAGAATGGAAGAATGATGAATGAAAGAAGGAAGAAGGAAGGAGAAAGAAGAATGCAAACTTTGAAAAACCCTGAAAACTGACAAGATCTTGAGGCCACTGCAGTTACATGCTAAGTGTCATATCCCAGAAGTTAATGTGTATGCTGCGTGACGTTCAGGTCACACATACTTCCAACCACATTCAGTTTAGTCTGATAGACTGTAGGCCTACAGCAGTCAAAGCCACAACACAGAAGCTCCACATTATCATTATCTTTATTATATTAACAACCCACTGACTATCTGACAACTACACCGTTCATTCCGATATAAAATAACTTATTGACATTGTTGGCTCATCCCCCAAATACCCTAAAATTTACTCCATGGATTTTGTTGAAGTCGGCATAAATACAGCCGTGACCGGTCGCCATAAACTAAGAGAGCAGGATGTAACTCATATAGTACCCCAGATATAGTCGGCAGACAAAATACAAGTGGGCCTACTTCATGAAATATCCATGACATAATCCATTATGCTGTATTTTTGTTACACTCTTTTTTATATTTACAAGTCATTTTTCATGCAAAAGAAAGAACATAGTTTGAAATGTTGCACATCATTTGTATAGTGTGTACCACAAGGCTACACTTTCCCCAGGACTCTAGAACTGAGGGGTGTGTGATGACACTAGACAGAGGTCAAAATGACCAATTCAGGACTTGACTTTGTAACCCTCATAGGGAGAGGTGTCATCTTAGCAGAGGTGTCCGCTAACAGAGACTCCACTCTAGGTATCTGTCCACTGACACACTACAAAAACTTTGTTGCAAACTGACCATACTGTTAGCACTCAACTGGTTAACACAATAGACCATTCTCAAATTGATGTAAACGACAAAGATCTGTACACTTCCGCCGAAATCTCAACCAACCACAACCTTGGTCTAAAACTGAATGACTTGACGCAGACAACCCCACGACATTGACTTTGAAAATATTGCCGCAAAGCATCACGTCACCCGGTTTTCCGATTCATGTTCTGGTTGAGATTTCGGCGGAAGTGTGCAGACCTGCGAATTTGAGAATCATCTATAGGATGAAAATGAAAGCTTGCTGTTATTGATCAACTCTTGATAGATGGATCGCTGACCTTGGGCTTGAAGTTTTCTTTCAATGTCGACTCAATCGGTTTCTTGACCTTGATCTTGGTGAGTTCTGTCTGCAGACGCTGGATATCCTGCAAGTAAACAATAACAGATTTCCAACAACGGCAAACAGTTTTCGAAGCTTAGAATGTTTTGAATCAAAAGGTAAGGCATTCTTCCAAGCGAGAGTTTTTGCAAGCCTTTTTCTTTGAAGGGTCTAAAATTGGGGGGTGCGCCTTATCTGTGATTTGAGTCCAACAATTTGATCAGAAGGCCAAGCATTCAAGCAGGCATGGAGGATGCACTGAAGCATTCACTGACGAAACTGCGCCTTATATGGCGGTGCGTCTTATGTATGGATTTTGGGTGAAATTAGGGGGGCGCCTTATAGTCAGGTGCGCCCTATAGTCGCGAAAATACGGTACAGTTTTCGGTGGCTGAGTTGCCCATAGAGAGCCAGTAGAAGCCATAGACAGCCAACTTGGCAAAGATAATCCTCACAAGGACAGTCCCTTAAGACACTAAATGCAGCATTCTTTTGCTCTTTTGACGAAATTCGGTGAGAAGTGTGGAAGCAGGAGAAAACCAGAGCTGCTGGAGGAAAACTTGCACTGTCAATGAAAATCGCTCCTGCGGTCCTTCATGTGAAGAACAGGTGTAGAGTACACCAGGGACAAAACCTGCAGTGTGTGTGTGTGGGGGGAAGGGGGAAGGACTGCAGAATTTCAGGTCCATTCAGGCAGTTACCAAGTACTTTCGTTTCATTTGCCACCACCAGATGTATTCACAAGAGCATGATTAGGCCTAGTCCTCGATGGATATTGCAATCTGCCGCCTCAGAGGTCGCGACACACTCTGCAAAATGTGGGTCATGCTGTGCAAGAGCCAGTATGAGCCTTGAAACGGATGCATGACTGTCTTAGAAGATGAATGAGGAAGTCATGCACTGGCAGCTATGACTCACTGCATCACTTGCTATGAGAATGGGGGGGGGGAGTTGTTCAAGACTCACGTTGGCACTGTCTTAGGTTCAACTTCATCCTGGGGTTATCTACTTCTGTAGACTCTTGAGAGAATGTGTGGCTTCATATGAAGGGCCTTTTTACTCTAGCACAGTGTCAAATGCACTTCACATTATCACCCCCGTCCCACCAGAAACCTTCCTGGGGAACTCAATGAACAGCTCATTATAACAGTGCTCACTTGACTCTTTCAGACCAGTTGAGAATGCAAAGTAGCAACTCAACCAGGTATCCAACACGTGGCCTCTCGATTATGAGTCTGATGCTACCACTACACCACCATGCCACGCTCCCCCACCAAGATAGAGATAACACCAGGATGTAGGCCTAACAGGGACTGGGTTAAGGGTTAAATCGGCTTCCTTGCACCAAGCTTTGGCAAAGCTTACAATCAACAATACAGAAAACTGTGTTAGGTGTTAGTGCAAGATACGAAAACGAGCCAAACGTAGAAATACGCTGTTTTATTTCGTCCTCAAATATCTCATATCCTAACTGGACAAGAGTTTTAATGACGTACAGCACTTTCAATATATTAGTATAAACTTTGCCAAAGAATGGTGTAAAGTTGGAGATAAACCAGACGTGTATAAAATACAGGCAACTAGCAAAATAGATTAGTTATACTTCTGACTATACATTGTCCAGGCCTGTACTGTGTGCAGCTTTTCATGTTGAATGTTGCCCTGACCCTGTATAGTCAGGATTCAACCTATCAAAACCTTGGATCAATGTTTTGGCCCCCTTAACATGTATAGTCAGGGTTCAAGCACAGTCACTGGAAGTCGGAAAACCCACATGAATATACATGTATACAAAATATAAAACAAACCTGGAAGCACTTTCGAAATGATTAAACTGAGAACAAAAACAAAATAAATAACAATGGCAAACAGAACATAAAAGCTGCTTAAAGCTGGACTGACATGACTGACTAGGGACTCGTTTTCCTTAACTTGGCTACGGTACTCCATGACTCAAAATGATCCATCGCTTTAGACACGTGTAGACAAATCAACAGTTCCTGTTCTGACAGTAAAACAAACGGCTTTCAAACTCCACCAAATCTTGAGGTAGAGAATTCTGAAACCTTGATATTTACAGATTTAAGAAAACACAAGCATCAGTTTAGCCAAGTTCTGAATCCTAAACATTTTCAGATTCATGAGAATTTGGTAAATTCTGAATGCTGGGAATTACATGTATGACATTTATAGGACAAAAATATTTTGTGTTACAGGAACAGGAATAGGTGGTGGACTGCGGATCCGTGATCGTTTGCAACAGAAATTAATCAGAGAGCAAGGACTGTGGACCTACAAGAGAAGAAAACAAGCAGAGAGCATAAAGCGCGTAAAGATAAAGAAGCATTCTGGTACTGTTATCCTCCACAAGAGGGCGTTGGATATCGTCAACATTAGAACAGAGAAGCTAGATTTGTGAGCCAGTTGAAGCTGATGTCCGCTTTTTAATAGAGCAGTTCTGTTCTATATCCAAAAACCTAGTAATGCCTGTGGCACAGACTGTTCGTTATAACAGAGTTCAGCGACCTGTTGCAGAGGATAATATCCAGTTGATGATACAGACAGACAGACAGACAGAGCTAAGCAGACAATACAAAAGCAGCAGGCTAACATGACAAATAAACAAGTTAAAGCGCTTTTCCATGCAAGTTGGCTCTCAATGGGCAACTCACCATTGTTGGTTCCTTATGACTTACACTGAGACCAATGTCACAAATGCCTACCCTTAGTTTTCTATGGTTGAGCTTGGAGGAATTATACTGACAGTATAATTCCTCCAAGGGTTGAGTTACCAGAGCTGCCAACCCCTGATTCATGCCTTCTGGAATTTTTCCAGAAATTTCACCATTTTTCCGGATTTTTTTGGGTCTTTCAGTACTCTCAGTTCGGATTGATTCCAGGGGTTTAGGTAACCATGATAACATGCGTAGGCCCCGTTTTGCGTTACCCATAGAGAGCCAACTTACACAAGTTAACTCTCACAAGGAGAGGTATCTTAATGGTGGGTGGGCACTTTGGTCTTGTGACGTCAAGAGAGGCAGTAGATGCACCATGTTGAAACAAGAATTTCAACTTGGTCGGTGCTCAACTTCGGCACCTGAGGCCAAAAGTGATTTTACTAATCGACCAATGAAAACTTCCCCGTCGTAAAGGACGCCATTGTGATCGCATTTTCAGATAAAGACAAGTGTGCAACGTCATTTCAGAGTTTAGCATGCAGAAGATGGTCATCACTGTTTACATTTCAGCTGTAATTGTGCACCCACCTTGGACGAGAGCCACGGAAAGCTAACTGATGTCGTGTGACCAAAGTGTCAACCCACGTTTAATGTATGCAAACACAGAGCGCTGAGCCTATTTTTACTTGAGTGGGAGACACACATATGAGCTATTGTTACACCAAGACGGATTGAAGCCAGTCTGAAGTCAATCCAGAAGCCCTCCTTAAGATTTCCCCTACCATTTCATCTGGTCAGTCAGCCTGGGGGAAGATTACATAGTAAATGCTTCCCTCTTCTCACCAAACAAAGTGTAAACGAGCACGTGGAACTTGAGGCTTCCCAACCTTTCCACAGCCACCTGAATGATGGATTGGCTGCGAGCAATTCTCTTAAATATATCTGTATGTCACATATCTTCACTAGAAGTGGAAAAACTGCCTAGGACTCTTCGCCATAGGAGTATAAAATGACGACAGACTGCCTCGAGCCTCCGTCTGTGGTGTGCAGAAACGATGCCGCATCGCCTGAGATTCTCTGGGAGGAGTACGAGACACTGAACGATCCCCCGTTTCATACGGAGTGTGGTAAACCGTGAGACGGCGCCTGGCGGGACCTGGGGTTCCCCACGTCAAACCTCTACTCACTTCTTTCAACCGATAGTTCTCGTTCTTGATACTCATGTGGTACTGAATCTTCTGTTGATGATTTTGATGGCCGACCAGTTTGGCGTTTTCGTCCTGAACTTCGATAACTTTTTCTTGTAATTCCTTTGATTCCTGGAAATAATTAGCACATTATAAAAGATTGTTTTGCATGCCATTGTTGTTTTNCTACCCCCCCCCCCCCACCAACCAATTTGTAAACAGTTGTAATGTTACCTTTAACAGTTTGGACTTCTCCTCCAAGAGCTGCTCAACTTGTGACATCAATGCTGATTTTTCTTCCTGATCTTTTGCAGCGAGAGCTGTGAGTCTGAAAAAAACATGTAGTGCGGTGAATATCCCTCCTTCGTACATGTATCAAGTTTGAGTCCCCGAGGTCAGAGGTCAAATCCATGACTTCAGAGAGGCGATGAGGTCAGAGGTCAGAGGTCAGAGGTCAAATCCATGACTTCAGAGGGACGATCTTTTTATCATTTACACCACGCCAGCAATGTAAATTTTTCCTGAGAGAGAGCACACCATTTCTCTTACCTTTCAACATCTTCATATTTTTCGTCGAGAATATCTCGGTTCATCGCAAGGTTATTCTCAGCCTGAATCAGCCTGAAACGGAAATCAATCACAATCACAATCAGTCAATCAAGTCTGTCAATCAATCGATCTGTCAATCAAGGCTGTCAATCAACCAATCCATCAGTCAGTCAGTCTTCAGTTGGTTCTGTTATCAGTCAGTAATGAAAACCATTGAAATGTCAGTATCTGATGCACCTTGCGAATACAAGAAAAGTAGATTTCAAAAGTGATGTCCGAAGGTCAAATGGCAGAACATATGAAATGGCTGATGTTGACTTACGCCTTCTGTAGCCGCTCCTTGTCTGTCAGCACTTGCTCGAGACTATCTGTCCGTTTCTTAAGACTCTCGGTGACGCGGTCTAACGTCTCCACAGCATTCCTACCATTCTCACGAAGTTGTACGAGCCTGAAGTGAAAAGAAGCCAACAAAATGACATCAAAATAAACGTTGCTGAGTTAGACGTACAACCGCAAAACTGCCAGAGTTGTGAAGTGCAGATACTGGCAGCTGTCACTTCAGAGGTTCTGGGGTCGATTCTTCATGTAAATGGAGACTCATTCTGATAGCAGAGGTTTTTTTGGGCACTCCACGGGTAGGAATTGAAAATCACACATCACTTCTGGTACCATTACAATGCCAGTGTTGATTATCAGACGAATCTCGCAAGCTCAGTCAGATTGAGCCAAACATTCTGGGCCGTATTCAAAAAGGGTGATCATCGCGCGATTAAGACTTAGACGCGTGTAACTTCACTAAATACACACACTTCCACCGTGCATCTGACGAAGTTACTCGCGTCTAAGTCTTAAACACCCTTTTTGAATACGGCCCTCTACGTTTACTTACTCTATTTCCTTTGCCTTTAGTTCCACATCGAGATCTGTCGTCCTGTTTTCAAGTCGTACTGACTCATTGGTCACCTCTTGCAGCTGAACCTAAGAAAAAAACACCACAATATTTAAACAATCCAAGGTACAAAAGGCACAAAATTGACACACAAAATGATAATAAACAAGAAGTCAATCTCCAGAATTCACGAATTTTCGACCCCAACCGGGGTCTTTTTCAAGTGGAACTTTACAATCTGAAACTCTAGAAAAGACTGAGCTGAAACCCGAATGTAGAACTACATAAATCTGTGTAGACAGGACAAACAAGCAATTAAGGAAAGAATAGCGACCAAGCCCCACGGGTGGCCGCTGGACAATTAAGAAGAAGCTATTTTAGCTGAAAGAAAAGGTTGAATAACTGCAGGGTTGCTCAGCCTGACCAAAAGCAGAGTGCAGGTAACTGGCGCAGAGCTTCATTTGGCTGAAAGAAAGTTTATAAATTAATAAGACATGTGTAATACATAACAAGCACAAAGCGAAAAGATGCACAAAGGTCAACACAAAGTAAAGGAATATAAAGGAAGTCAACTTCCAGATTTGTAGGAAAAAAACCCAGAATGGATAATGCAAATCACTGAGCAATGAAAAGAACGAGGAGGATTAGAGCAAAAAAAGGGGGGAAGGGGAGGGCAAAAACAAGGCCTAGACCAAGAGGGGGAGCCACGTGCCCTCCGCAACTGGAAAACCAAAACGAAATAGGCCTACCAGGGTGAGAGAAAAGGAAGAACACCAATGCCAAATTGGGGTCTCAGGACCTTGTGTTAAGACCTGAGGGGGTGATGGTTTTAAGGGTCCACATCCATTTCGACTCTGTCTGAAGGAGAGTCGTCTCATCTGGACATGTCTCGAGGATGGTGAACAACACGTCCGTGACAGAATGTCCTGGCAACTTAAAGTGGGCATAGAGTATCGAGCAGTCACGATCACGGTCCTCTTTCCCTAATTTGATGTTGGACTTATGGTTGTTCATCCTTTTACGGAAACATGTTGTCTGTCCGACGTACTGATTGATGGTGGTGCATCTGGTACATGTGATGCAGTAGACCACATTTCTGCTGTCACAATCAGCGGGACCCCTCAGGCGGAGTGGATGGGACCTACCCGTGGCGGAGCTAGTGATGTGGGACTGGGAGGGCAAGGAGATGCAAAGTAGACATTTCCGACCTTTCTTTGGTCCTTTCCCTGAGCAAGGGTCACAGGTGGGCTTGGCCACCTGTATTTAAACAACATTCACCTGTATTTAAACAACATTCCAAATCGCTTTTACACGTATACCGTACAAGCTTTTGGTTCTGACTCAAGAACTGGTAAAAGTTCATCACTGTCGCACCAAATTTTACGAAATTCCATCAAAACATGTAGTTTTTGGGCTGTTCATTTCACCAATCTTCATTTTTTCACACATCCCAACACCACAGGTTCCTACTGCACTCTATTTCAAAATTCAAAACCAAAGATTAGGCCTAGAAACCACACTAGCTGATGAGTTAAATCAGTCATTTACATGTAGGGTATATCATTATAAATCTTACTCTTAATTGTCGTATTTCCTCATTCTTTTCTGTCCTCCTTTCTTCACTCTCTTCAATAAATCCTTTCAGGCAGGCACGTTCCTCTTTCACTGTGATCATGGTTAAGGACAAACTTCATAGCAATAGCTGTGGTCAGTCGAAACTCACACAAAGTTTGACAACCAATGGAATGCCCTTTTCATTGGCTGTGCTGCCCATAGAGAGCCAACTCCCTCAAGAAAAGCCTCACCCGGAGAGGCACCTTGACCACAACACTACACTTGGCAACAAGATCTCATTTCAAAAGGATATTTTTTCAGTTCTTCATGCAGTCTCATCACTTTCTCACTCAGATCCTCTTTCTCCTTCCCTTCCTCTTCCACCTCCTTCACCTTCGTCACGTAGTTTGTGTTCACCTCATTTAGCTCAGCATTCTTCAACAACAGCTGAAACAAAATGGAGCCTTTGTAAACTAAAGGTTGAATTTCTGAAATCTAAAACCATAAATTTCAATCGCAATAAGTCTTCTTCCACTTTTCAGTCAAGTCTCATTCCACATTTATGCACTTTTCAGACTAGTCCTGTACGGTACTACCGGTACTTTTCAGACAAGTCTTACCTCTTTTTCAAGCTGCTCACACTTGGCCGACTTTTCTTCCAGCTCAACCTGAAGAGAAACCAATAGTTATGTGACACTCACGATAGGAAGAGTTCAGCTTCCTTCATTATACTGAAATCATGTGAAAAGGACAGCTAACTACCCTCTATCATGAGGCCATATTGAAAGAGTGTAACCACAGTTACCATACTCAGGTGCATAGATGTTTGCTCACCTGTGTCTGTTGGAGAAGATTCTGTGTCTGTGAAAGTTGATCGTTTAGCTGGTCAGTCTCGTCCACAACTGCATCAATCTTGAAAATAAACGAACATTATTTCTAACTGAGCGTCAAACTGGCAAAACGCCATGTAATGGAAGATAGCTGGGCTTAGTTTCTGAGGAATGTATTGTCAACGCTACCACTGACCTTGGCATTAAATCATCGTTAGCATCACACCAAAGTGAGCCTTTGCTGAACAAAATTTCACACAAGTCAATCTGATGATAGCAAATGACCTTGACCTTGACCTCACCTCCTTCTTCATCTCATTCCTAAAGTAAAAGACTCCATCCAAGTGAGAAACATGAGCAGCTTGAGACGGCCTCTTCCTCACCTACCCGGGCCAATAATGCCATAGCTTCGTCCCTGATGGAAAATCAAAAACAAATCCTTGATCGCATACTCCCCACGTTGATCCCAACACTTCCTCCCCGATCATATTTCAGTTCTTCATCCTGGTTGGTGTCATTCTGGTCTTCCCCGAGTTCGTCCTCATCATCTGGTTGATAGCAAACCGCAATGATGTCGAGGCTCTGACTGATGGCGTCCTCACAAGGAACCTACACGAATTCGTGGTCAACAATCAGACGAACGCAAGAATATTCATGACCAACATTCAATCCACGGTATTTATCTCAACTCCAAACTAACATTTGATGAGGCACGGCCGATGTTCAGTGCCTGAGAACTGTATATTGAATTTCCTGAAGAAATGCATCCGTTTGGCTAAAAGGAGACCAAATTTGTCCCTTAATTAACTGACCATTCAGGGGAATACCTCACAAAAGGGGTTGAACAGCCAAAACAGCAGAGGGTATCACCCATGTAAGACTAGTCCATGTACAACGTTCTCATCACTGAGTGATTCATGTCAAATTCTCTTTGCAGCTCGAATGCTGCGGTTTTGAGGGTTTGAGTGATTATTCGACAGATGCACATCGGAAGACGTGTCTGAGAACGGAGACCACGGTAAGCTATGGGATCAATTAGATCTGAGCTGTGGCCTAGCTCAGAATTTGCCGACTACGGTACTTTTGCTGTCCAGAGAGACACTGATGCCATAGTTTTAGCTGTTGATGCTTGATTCAGCCAAAAATCCTTCCTTTCCAGTCGCACCTCAAATATTACGTTCAGGGCTGCAAGTACAGCTTGGCGAGGATGTTTATGGAGAATATCGTCATTATTGGGAGTCTGGAAGGCTCACATCTCATCATCAGCGTAAGTTTTATAAGCAGCTGGGAGACCCATCCCATTTGGACTTGTGCATGATTTCTGCAACCCTCACCATTGCTAATAGAATCAGCAGCATGGCTAATGACACAAACTTTGCCCACCTCTTCTCACATTGAAAACACTGCTTCATGGTTGATTTGCAACCCACAGTGATTTCTGAAAGATCATGCACTTTTTGCAATAAACCGCCGACACAAACTTGAGCAATTCAAACCGAATCTTTCACAGAGCCAAGGTTTTGGAATCAGTGGAAAAGAACAAAGTGAAACTGCCATGCCATTTCCAGCATGAATCGCTCAATCGTACGTCAGCGAGGACTGCACCGATTCAGCCCAGAACATGTGTAATTGTCTTCTTTTCATGAGCGAGCATTGAAACTGAACCGTACATTTCAGCTTATGGCGATGGGAGCCGCCCGCAAACTTTGGATCAAGATGAGACGAGAGTCGTTGGAAATCGAGCAACTAAAGTCTGACCATGCAGAGGAAGCCAAACATGAGGATATCGACATGGATGAAATGTCATACAGAAAAGAATGGAAGAATGATGAATGAAAGAAGGAAGAAGGAAGGAGAAAGAAGAATGCAAACTTTGAAAAACCCTGAAAACTGACAAGATCTTGAGGCCACTGCAGTTACATGCTAAGTGTCATATCCCAGAAGTTAATGTGTATGCTGCGTGACGTTCAGGTCACACATACTTCCAACCACATTCAGTTTAGTCTGATAGACTGTAGGCCTACAGCAGTCAAAGCCACAACACAGAAGCGCAACATTATCATTATCTTTATTATATTAACAACCCACTGACTATCTGACAACTACACCGTTCATTCCGATATAAAATAACTTATTGACATTGTTGGCTCATCCCCCAAATACCCTAAAATTTACTCCATGTCTTTTGTTGAAGTCGGCATAAATACAGCCGTGACCGGTCGGCATAAACTAAGAGAGCAGGATGTTACTCATATAGTACCCCAGATATAGTCAAGTCAGCAAACAAAATACAAGTGGGCCTACTTCATGAAATATCCATGACATAATCCATTATGCTGTATTTTTGTTACACTCTTTTATATTTACAAGTCATTTTTCATGCAAAAGAAAGAACATACATGTAGTTTGAAATGTTGCACATCATTTGTTTTGTGTGTACCACAAGGCTACACTTTCCCCAGGACTCTAGAACTGAGGTGTGTGTGATGACACTAGACAGAGGTCAAAATGACCAATTCAGGACTTGACTTTGTTATCCTCATGGAGAGTGTCCTCTTAGCACAAGTGTCCTCTTAGCAGAAGTGTCCGCTAACAGAGACTCCACTCTAGGTATCTGTCCAACGACACACTATAAAAACTTTGTTGCAAACTGACCATGCTGTTAGCACTCAACTGGTTAACACAATAGACCGTTCTCAAATTGATGTAAACGACAAAGATCTGCACACTCCGCCGAAATCTCAACCACCCACAACCTTGGTCTAAAACTGAATGACAACCCCACGACAATGACTTTGAAGATATTGCGTCAGCTGTACCACGGACTGCATCACGTCATCCAGTTTCAGATCGAGGTTCTGGTTGAGATTTCGGCGGAAGTGCACAGATCTGCCAATTCGAGAATCATCTATAAGTTAAGATGAAAATGAAAAAGCTTGCTGTTATAGATCAACTCTTGATAGCTGGATCGCTGACCTTGGGCTTGAAGTTTTCTTTCAAGGTCGACGCAATCGGTTTCTTGACCTTGATCTTGGTGAGTTCTGTCTGCAGACGTTGGATATCCTGCAAGTAAACAATAACAGATTTCCAACAATGGCAAACAGTTTTCGAAGCTTAGAATGTTTTTAATCAAACGGTAAGGCATTCCTCCAAGCGAGAGTTTTTGCCAGAGCTGGCTCTCAATGGGCAATTCACCTCTGTTTCTTTAGGACTTGTGCTGAGATCAATGACTCAAACGCTTGTACCGTAATTTTCGGGCTATAAGGCGCAGCCTTTTTCTTTGAAGGGTCTAAAATTGGGGGGTGCGCCTTATCTGTGATTTGAGTCCAACAATTTGATCAGAAGGCCAAGCATTCAAGCAGGCATGGAGGATGCACTGAAGCATTCACTGACGAAACTGCGCCTTATATGGCGGTGCGTCTTATGTATGGATTTTGGGTGAAATTAGGGGGGGCGCCTTATAGTCAGGTGCGCCCTATAGTCGCGAAAATACGGTACAGTTTTCGGTGGCTGAGTTGCCCATAGAGAGCCAGTAGAAGCCATAGACAGCCAACTTGGCAAAGATAATCCTCAGTAGGACGGGTCCCTTAAGACAATAAATGCAGCATTCTTTTGCTCTTTTGACGAAATTCGGTGAGAAGTTTGGAAGCAGGAGAAAACCAGAGCTGCTGGAGGAAAACTTGTACAGTCAATGAAAATCGTTCCTGTGGTCCTTCATCATGTGAAGAACAGGTCTAGAGTAGACCAGGGACAAAACCTGCAGTGTGTGTGTGNAAGGACTGCCCAATTTCAGGTCCATTCAGGCAGTTACCAAGTACTTTCGTTTCATTTGCCACCACCAGATGTATTCACAACAGCATGATTAGTCCTAGTCTTTGATGGATATTGCAATCTGCCGCCTCATCAGAGGTCGTGACACACTCTGCAAATTCTGGGTCACGCTGTGCAAGAGCCAGTATGAGCCTTGAAACGGATGCATGACTGTCTTAGAAGATGAATGAGGAAGTCATGCACTGGCAGCTATGACTCACTGCATCACTTGCTGAGAATGGGGGGGGGGGTTGTTGTTCAAGACTCACGTTGGCACTGTCTTCGGTTCAACTTCATCCTGGGGTTATCTACTTCAGTAGACTCTTGAGAGAATGTGTGGCTTCATATATGAAGAGCCTTTTTACTCTAGCACAGTGTCAAATGCACTTCACATTATCACTCCCGTCCCACCAGAAACCTTCCTGGGGAACTCAACGAACAGCTCATTATAACAGTGCTCACTTGACTCTTTCAGACCAGTTGAGAATGCAAAGTAGCAACTCAACCAGGTATCCAACACGTGGCCTCTCGATTATGAGTCTGACACTCTTACCACTACACCGTGCCACGCTCCCCCACCAAGACAGAGATAACACCAGGATGTAGGCCTAACAGGGACTGGGTTAAGGGTTAAATCGGCTTCCTTGCACCAAGCTTTGGCAAAGCTTACAATCAACAATACAGAAAACTGTGTTAGGTGTTAGTGCAAGATATGAAAACGAGCCAAACGTAGAAATACGCTCTTTTATTTCGGCCTCAAATATCTCATATCCTAACTGGACAAGAGTTTTACCGGTAATGACGTACAGCACTTTCAACATATTAGTATAAACTTTGCCAAAGAATGGTGTAAAGTTGGAGATAAACCAGACGTGTATAAAATACAGGCAACTAGCAAAATAGATTAGTTATACTTCTGACTATACATTGTCCAGGCCTGTACCGTGTGCAGCTTTTCATGTTGAATGTTGCCCTGACCCTGTATAGTCAGGATTCAACCTATCAAAACCTTGGATCAATGTTTTGGCCCCCTTAACATGTATAGTCAGGGTTCAAGCACAGTCACTGGAAGTCGGAAAACCCACATGAATATATACAAAATATAAAACAAACCTGGAAGCACTTTCGAAATGATTAAACTGAGAACAAAAACAAAATAAATAACAATGGCAAACAGAACATAAAAGCTGCTTAAAGCTGGACTGACATGACTGACTAGGGACTCGTTTTTCCTTAACTTGGCTACGGTACTCCATGACTCAAAATGATCCATCACTTTAGACACAATGTAGACAAATCAACAGTTATTGTTCTGACAGTAAAACAAACGGCTTTCAAACTCCACCAAATCTTGACAGGGTTCGTACACCTTTAGGCTCTCAAATTTCAAGGACTTTTTAAGGACTTTCAAGGTCTGATTTCAGCAACATTCAAGGACATTTTCATGAAATTTGTATGCCAGGGTGGGTATTTCCCAGCATCTTGACAAAACAAAACCCCAGAGTCATCAAAACTTCGGAAAGAATGAGCAAATAATCAACACATGAACGATGCCATTCATTGTCAGCAATGATGAAAATATAAGGACTTTCATTGACATTTTAAAGATTTGTCAGAATTCAAGGATATTCCAGGTCCTGGAGAAATTATTCCTAAAATTCATTGATATTCAAGGATTTCAAGCACCTGTATGAACCCTGCTTGAGGTAGAGAATTCTGAAACGTTGATATTTACAGATTTAAGAAGACACAAGCATCAGTTTAGCCAAGTTCTGAATCCTAAACATTTTCAGATTCATGAGAATTTGGTAAATTCTGAATGCTGGGAATTACATGTATGACATTTATAGGACAAAAATATTTTGTGTTACAGGAACAGGAATAGGTGGTGGACTGCGGATCCGTGATCGTTTGCAACAGAAATTAATCAGAGAGCAAGGACTGTGGACCTACAAGAGAAGAAAACAAGCAGAGAGCATAAAGCGCGTAAAGATAAAGAAGCATTCTGGTACTGTTATCCTCCACAAGAGGGCGNAAAACCCGGGTATTATGTTATGTATCGTCATTAGATATACCTATGATAAAAATTTGGTGACGATCCGTCCATTCGTTCAGGAGAAATAGCACTTCTTGTGTTTTCACATTTAGCCCCCTATTGGCCAAACCTTGAATCGAATGATGCTGAATATCGAAAGGAAACAACGTATACTTACAAGCAACATGTCCCAAAAATTTCAAAAGAAAATCTCAAGTCGTTTTTAAGTTATCAGGCGGACAAGAGAAAACGACCGCCCGGACCCCGACCGCCCAAACGCCTAAACGCCCGACCGCCCGCCACTTTCGGTAATTTAATAACCAGGACTTTCTTCGAAAACCTGGTTAAAAATGACAATGGATTTTGACGTCATCTAACATAAAAGTTAGCGCTAACACCATGTTAGCGCTAACATGAGTTTTGTGCAACCGGCCCCTGTTGTATATCCTAAAACCTAGAAACGCCTGGCACAGACTGTTCGTTATAACCGAGTTCAGCGACCTGTTGCAGAGGATAATATCCAGTTGATGATACAGACAGACAGACAGAGCTAAGCAGACAATACAAAAGCAGCAGGCTAACATGGCAAATAAACAAGTTAAAGAGCTATTTCCATGCAAGTTGGCTCTCAATGGGCAATTCATCATTGTTGGTTTCCTTATGACTTACACTGAGACCAATGTCACAAATGCCTACCCTTACTTTTCTATGGTTGAGTTACCAGAGCTGCCAACCCCTGATTCATGCCTTCCGGAATTTTTCCAGAAATTTCACCATTTTTCCGGATTTTTTTGGGTCTTTCAGTACTCTCAGTTCGAATTGATTCCAGGGGTTTAAGTAACCATGATAACATGCGTAGGCCCCGTTTTGCGTTACCCATAGAGAGCCAACTTACACAAGTTAACTCTCACAAGGAGAGGTATCTTAATGGTGGGTGGGAACTTTGGTCTTGTGACATCAAGAGAGGCAGTAGATGCATCATGTTGAGACAAGAATTAACTTGGTCGGTGCTCAACTTCGGCACCTGAGGCTGAAAGTTATTTTACTAATCGACCAATAAATGAAAACTTCCCCGTCGTAAAGGATGCCACTATGATCGCATTTTCAGATAAAGACAAGTGTGCAACGTTATTTCAGAGTTAAGCATGCAGAAGATGATCATCACTGTTTACATTTCTGCTGCACCCACCTTGGACGAGAGCCACGGAAAGTTAACTGACATCGTGTGGCCAAAGTGTCAACCCACCCTTTGTATGCAAACACAGAGCGCTGAGCCTATTTTTACTCGAGTGGGAGACACACATATGAGCTATTGTTACACCAAGACGGATTGAAGCCAGTCTGAAGTCAATCCAGAAGCCCTCCTTAAGATTTCCCCTACCATTTCATCTGGTCAGTCAGCCTGGGGGAAGATTACATTGTAAATGCTTCCCTCTTCTCACCAAACAAAGTGTAAATGAGCACGTGGAACTTGAGGCTTCCCAACCTTTCCACAGCCACCTGAATGATGGATTGGCTGCGAGCAATTCTGTTTAATATATCTGTATGTCACATATCTTCACTAGAAGTGGAAAAACTGCCTAGGACTCTTTGCCACAGGAGTATAAAATGACGACAGACTGACTCGAGCCTCCGTCTGTGGTGTGCAGAAACGATGCCGCATCGCCTGAGATTCTCTGGGAGGAGTACGAGACACTGAACGATCCCCCGTTTCATACGGAGTGTGGTAAACCGTGAGACGGCGCCTGGCGGGACCTGGGGTTCCCCACGTCAAACCTCTACTCACTTCTTTCAACCGATAGTTCTCGTTCTTGATACTCATGTGGTACTGAATCTTCTGTTGATGATTTTGATGGCCGACCAGTTTGGCGTTTTCGTCCTGAACTTCGATAACTTTTTCTTGTAATTCCTTTGATTCCTGGAAATAATTAGCACATTATAAAAGATTGTTTTGCATGCCATTGTTGTTTTGGCAGTTTACACATTCACCCCTGTCTGGGAGACACATCCTACCACCACCCCACCAACCAATTGTAAACAGTTGTAATGTTACCTTTAACAGTTTGGACTTCTCCTCCAAGAGTTGCTCAACTTGTGACATCAACGCTGATTTTTCTTCCTGATCTTTTGCAGCGAGAGCTGTGAGTCTGAAAAAAACATGTAGTGCGGTGAATATCCCTCCTTTGTACATGTATCAAGTTTGAGTCCCCGAGGTCATAGGTCAAATCCATGACTAGAGAGGCGATCTTTTTATCATTTACACCACGCCAGCAATGTAAATTTTTCCTGAGAGAGAGCACACCATGTCTCTTACCTTTCAACATCTTCATATTTTTCGTCGAGAATATCTCGGTTCATCGCAAGGTTATTCTCAGCCTGAATCAACCTGAAAGGAAATCAATCACAATCACAATCAGTCAATCAAGTCTGTCAATCAATCGATCTGTCAATCAAGGCTGTCAATCAACCAATCAATCAGTCTTCAGTTGGTTCCGTTATCAGTCAGTAATGAAAACCATTGTAATGTCAGTATTTGATGCACCTTGCGAATACAAGCAAAGTAGATTTCAAAAGTGATGTCCGAAGGTCAAATGGCAGAACATATGAAATGACTGATGTTGACGTACGCCTTCTGTAGCCGCTCCTTATCTGTCAGCACTTGCTCGAGACTATCTGTCCGTTTCTTAAGACTCTCGGTGACGCGGTCTAACGTCTCCACAGCATTCCTGCCGTTCTCTCGTAGCTGCTCGAGCCTGAAGTGAAAGGAAGCCAACAAAATGACATCAAAATAAATGTTTCTGAGTTAAGACGTACGACCGCATAACTGCCAGAGTTGTGCAGTGCAGATACTGGCAGCTGTCACTTCAGAGGTTCTGGGTTTGATTCTTCATGTAATGGAGACTCATTCTGATAGCAGAGGTTTTCTTGGGCACTCCACGGGTAGGAATTGAAAATCACACATCACTTCTGGTACCATTACAATGGCAGCACCATTGTTGATTATCAGACAAACCTCTCAAGCTCAGTCAGAATGAGCCAAACATTCTAAATGTACTTACTCTATTTCCTTTGCCTTTAGTTCCACATCAAGATCTGTCGTCCTGTTTTCAAGTCGCACTGACTCATTGGTCACCTCTTGCAGCTGAACCTAACAAAAAAACACCGCAATATTTAAACAACATTCCAAATCGCTTTTACACGTATACCATACAAGCTTTTGGCTCTGACTCAACAACTGGTAAAAGTTCATCACTGTCGCACCAAATTTTACGAAATTCCATCAAAACATGTAGTTTTTGGGCTGTTCATTTCACCAATCTTCATTTTTTTCACACATCCCAACACCACAGGTTCCTACTGCACTCTATTTCAAAATTCAAAACCGAACACTAGGACTAGGACTAGCTGATGAGTCAAATGAGTCATTTATATCATTATAAATCTTACTCTTAATTGTCGTATTTCCTCATTCTTTTCTGTCCTTCTTTCTTCACTCTCTTCAATAAATCCTTTCAGGCAGGCACGTTCCTCTTTCACTGTGATCATGGTTAAGGACAAACTTCATAGCAATAGCTGTGGTCAGTCAAAACTGACACAAAGTTTGACAACCAATGGAATGCCCTTTTCATTGGCTGTGCTGCCCATAGAGAGCCAACTCCCTCAAGAAAAGCCTCACCCGGAGAGGCACCTTCACCACGACACTACACTTGCCAACAAGATCTCATTTCAAAAGGATATTTTTTCAGTTCTTCATGCAGCCTCATCACTTTCTCACTCAGATCCTCTTTCTCCTTCCCTTCCTCTTCAACCTCCTTCACCTTCGTCACGTAGTTTGTGTTCACCTCATTTAGCTCAGCATTCTTCAACAACAGCTGAAACAAAATGGAGCCTTTGTAAACTAAAGGTTGAATTATCTTAAATTCCAATCGCAATAAGTCTTCTTCCACTTTTCAGTCAAGTCTCATTCCACATTTATGCACTTTTCAGACTAGTCCTGTACTACCGGTACTTTTCAGACAAGTCTTACCTCTTTTTCAAGCTGCTCACACTTGGCCGACTTTTCTTCCAGCTCAACCTGAAGAGAAACCAATAGTTATGTGACACTCACGATAGGAAGAGTTCGGCTTCCTTCATTATACTGAAATCACGTGAAAAGGACAGCTAACTACCCTCTATCATGAGGCCATATTGAAAGAGTGTAACCACAGTTACCATACTCAGGTGCGTACGGTAGATGTTTGCTCACCTGTGTCTGCTGGAGAAGATTCTGTGTCTGTGAAAGTTGATCGTTTAGCTGGTCAGTCTCGTCCACAACTGCATCAATCTTGAAAATAAACGAACATTATTTCTAACTGAGCGTCAAACTGGCAAAACGCCATGTAATGGAAGATAGCTGGGCTTAGTTTCTGAGGAATGTACTGTCAGCGCTACCACTGACCTTGGCATTAACCAAAATGAGCCTTTGCTGAACAAAATTTCACACAAGTCAATCTGATGATAGCAAATGACCTTGACCTTGACCTCACCTCCTTCTTCATCTCATTCCTCTCTTCCTCCATCGTCCCCGTCATTGTCGCTAACTGTTGTTTAGCCTCGGCGAGATTCTTATTCAAATCATTCATCGTCTCTTCCTGGATGCGATAACGATTCTTTCCTGCCTCAATCTTTGATTTGGCCTCGGAGAGTTCCTCTACGAGATTCTGTACTTTGGTTTTCTCCTCCTGGACGCGTGACATCAACATGTTGATCGCATCCTGAAATCACCAAACACAGTGAAATTGGTATCCGCAAGGTAGGATCGTAGAAAACGTTACGACACCCTGACTGAGTGGGCGCTAACTCTAATCATAATTACCTTATCTTCTGTCTTCTGTTTCAGCAGTAGCGCCACCTTGGCCGCCAGCTCGTCTCTCTCCTGTGCGAGAAGCGTGATTTGTTCGTTCAGGTTGGCGTAGGCACTTTGTTGTTGGCTGATCTCCTGCTGTAATTCTTGGTTATCTTCTAAAGCTCGGCCCAAAGCATTCTCCTGCACAAACATAACAAACGATGATCAACATATTCAAAGTACGGTTTTATCCGTTATGTCTGTCACGTCCTCCTCCCCCTTGGCGATGCTGCCCAGCGGTGACTGAGAGCTGAGGCCCAGAGCGTGGACAAATCTAGTAAAGTGAAGATCGCCAAGAAGTCAGGTGCAATGGACAAAATGCACAAAAGAATCTTTCAGCCCTCACCTTGTCCTGTCCCTCCTTGGCAAACTCCTCCTTCAGCTTAGCACCCCTCTCTTGCTCCTGGGCAAACTTCTCGTGCAGCGCCTGCAACTCTGCCTCTGTCTCCTGAAGAGTGCCTCGGTCGATCGTCATCATATGTTCAAGCTGACGGATACGGTCCTCGTTGAAGTTGTTCGTATTGTACGCCGTCTCGAGCGATTCTTGAAGCACCTCCTTCTCCTCCAACAGCATATCGTAATCTTTCTGGAGTCGGTTGCAGTCGAATTCAATTTGTAACGTCTGAAATAAAGGCTCAGGTTAACTTGCGATTCCAACTTTTTTCTGTGAAAGTGTAAGAATTATTTTGCTTTTTTTATAGAAACAGGGAAAGCATCAAGACTTACCTTCGTCTTCATCGCGTCAATGTCCTTCTCATGTAGCGAGCGGAACTCTCGCTCCTTGGTGCGACTGGCATCGAGTTCACGGTCCGCCGACGAGATGAGCACTTTAAGGTCAGCATTTTCCTCGTCAAGAACTGAAGACGAGTGAGATGTTAGATGTTAGAATCAACCCCATGGCCTCTCGAGTAAGAAGCTCTCACCACTACGCCACCACGCTTTGTAAACAAGTCTAAAGGACAGCAGACCAGACTTACCAGATCTAATCGAGGAAATTGACTGGAGTTCCTCTGTCAGTTGTTCGATCTGTTTACTCAGATCATTTTGAGTCGAGTTCCATTCATTCCGTTCCTTGTCTAGGATCTGAAATTGGTAAAGTCTGTCAGGTCAGAACAAAACACAAGCAGAGATGAGTCAAAAACTTATGCACACCCAACGAAATTAAAGTGCACAAACAATATCTGAAATGGAAATTTAGATGGCGGCCTACCTCGTTTAGTTGTTGAGTTTGATGATCGAGTTTGGAGTTGATCTGTTTAATTCTTCTCATCTCAGACTCTTGATCTGTCAGCTTTTGGTTCAGTTCATTGTTTTGGTTCTGTGGAACGTGAAGTTAAAGACACCTTAGAATGAGATTCAAGGTGTTGGGCTGAAGTATGTAGGCTATCAAAGTGGTCAGATGGAAATACTGATCTGAGGGTGGAGATGTGTGAAGTTTTGAAGAGGTGGGGATGGGGTGGAGGGTAGGGATGGGGGTTAGGGTTGAAGGGATGCGAATAGGGGTGGAGATGAAGGGATATGGGAATGGGAGAATGGGGCGGAGGGTGGACCATGGGGAGGCGAGGGCTGAAGTTATTTTAACTTACTTGTAATTGCTTTATCTCCTCTGTGAGAGCCTCATGAGCCTGCTCCGTCATCTGAGCTGGCTCTGACTCGGCCAACAGGTCATCATCCCCCTCGCCCTCTTCAAGAGAGAACGGCACAGGCTGACCGTAGCTCTGTCTTGCGATGTCACGATTGCGTAAATTATATGCCACTTTGGTCGGGGTAGTGATCGTCTGAAACAGAACAAAACAGTTCAAACCTTTCTGCAACAAATCCAGACATGCTCCGAGATATCATCAAATTTACCCCCTCATCCTGTCACCACCATCCCTGAAGGTTTAATTCCTACCTTGATTGTTTGCATGTGCATGTCATTCATAGTTTCACGTTCTATTTTACTCTTGATGTGATGAGCCTCAAGAACTTGTTCCAATTCCTTCACCGATCGTCGCTGTGACGTCAACTCTGACTGAAGCTCAACGACTTGTTTCTCTGATACGTTCTTCTGTTCTTGTAATTCTTGCTTTAGCTGTGGACGGCAAAAAGAGAAACGTCAGAAAACAATGTCAACTTGGAGTAGGCCTATAGGTGGCTT
Organism: Notospermus geniculatus; assembly: GCA_002633025.1. Lineage (NCBI taxonomy): Eukaryota > Metazoa > Nemertea > Pilidiophora > Heteronemertea > Lineidae > Notospermus > Notospermus geniculatus. The sequence goes on from NMRB01000587.1 coordinate 153,600, forward strand.
TTACACTTTAGTTTTGTAACAGTCCGACATCACCCGCGACGCCAGCAGAGACTTGACATGAGTAAGCGCCCTTTAAAAATGGCCGGTGGTACAAATCTGGAACTTTATCAATATCATCTCACGTTTTCTACTTGGCCTTGTAAAGCTGTGATCTGTGACTTGTATTTCTCCACGGTTGCCGTAGCAACTTGATTTTCCGTCATCTGCGGGGTGCACATTGGGGTTACAGATTTTCGACCATCGCCTGAAACAAATTTGTTATAATGTGAAAAGAATGTCAATGTTTGTACTATCCAAAGAAGAAAGCACAAAAATTGACACACAAAGTGACAAATATCAAGAAGTCAACTTCCAGAAACTTGCGAATTTTTGACCCCTTCCTCAGGCACTTTTCAGTTGGAGAGACCAGTCTCTCCAACTGAAAAGTGCCTGAGGAAGACCCCGGTTGGGGTCAAAAATGTTCACACTACAAAGCAAATGACAGAGTTAGAATTTGAGCAAGTGTTGGCCCAGCCAAGAATCAGATCAGACCCTGGTTTTACCATAGAAGGCAATACAAGGCAGCAGAGGTTGATTCACTGTAACCTGGTTACTGTAACAAGCCTTAAAGCCCATGCTTACCTTCACAACAGGCCATCAACCATGTCAACCCCCTAGAATTGTGCACAGGAGCAAAACTATGGGAAATGAGCCAAAATTTGTCGCCAAAGTAATGTGCCCAAATCAGTGGCCAAAATAGAGGGCGTGATGAATGCTGTGCAATCGAAAGCCCTGCCAGCGTAGAGCTCGCCGGCCCCCTACATTTTTTGGATGGAAAAGTTGCTAATCAATTTCAACAAGATGACATTGTAAATGTCGAATGGTTCCCGATGTACAGGTGCTTCTTCCGGTACATGAATGGTACACTGATAGCGATCAAGATACGTTGATGGAGATCAGATACATTGATTGAGATCAGGATACATTGACAGAAATTAGGGTACATGTACATTTGACTGATGGATTACGATGAGGCCCATAGAACTTGATCTCATGCCAATAACTCATCCCGTAATTGACCTTGACCATGATCTTGACATCTGATGGTTCTATGACAAATTGGTACTGGACAAAATGCACCCGGAAAAAATNACGTTCATTAGTCATCTGACATAAGATCCGAAAGGAAACAAAGACCAGTACAGTACTTACTGTCAGCAGCCTGGTTCTCTGCCAACAAATCCTGGTACGTTTTCTCCAGTTCCTGTATCCGCTGTTCCTCGTACCGTACCGTACTCACCACCGACGGTTGTGCACGTAACTGTTTGATTTCTCGCCTTAGGTTCTGATTTTCGACGGCATATTTCGTGACCTGAGGATTGTGTTCTAATTGGTCCTTCAGTATAGCGATCTCGCCCTTCAGCCGCTTCTGTAAATTGGAAAATTGATGAAAACATTTTATCCGAGTGCAAGGCATAGAAACAATATGGCTGCTATGGCAGCCATCTTGCACGAGACTCGTTGCATCGTTGCCATATTGCATCTTGCATATACTCGTTGCCATATTGCATCTTGCACGAGACAAGATTTCACTCGTCGAGTGAAATATTGTTTTCAACAGGGCTCCTGCTGCAACTTGCCACGGTGAACGTACTGCCATGAATTAGCGTAATATTTGATAATTTATTACCTTCTCATCGTCCACATCAATCGCCAGATCTTTATCTTTCAACTGTTTCTCTAAACGTGCGATGTGCGTCTCCCGAAATTTGACGATCATCTTTGTTGATTGTAAGAACTTCTCCCTCTTATTGCACTGATCATCGAGTTTTGACATTTTGTCGTGGAGAAGCTGAAGGTCGAGGAAACAGAGCGAATAAATCATTGAATTCACAGCCGTGTCTCAACATTGAAAAGAACAATGTTCAGCAAATAATCTGCTTACCCGATTTTCCTGAATGGATTTCTCCCTGAAGACCATCGCATCCAGAAACTTCTTCTTGAGTTCCTTGTCGATAGCATTGATAACATCAGCAGATTTTGCTGGCTGGTCGCCCGACTCACACGGGGCTAAAAATAGAATATATACTGCCTATGAGTGCAGTCCTTGAAGAAATATATATGAGACTGATGCACTGAATGAGCTGCTCCTTGGTTCCCACAGAAAGGTTTCTGGAGAGACTGGGGTGATACATGTAAATGTGAAGCGCTTTAAGATGGTAAAACTTGGACAGTGAAAATCCTACAAAAGCCTTGTGACATTTTCTTGTTTTTACTTACCTTGAGGTGATAGTTCCTTCTCCAGACTCGAATGAGCGAGCAGCTCCTTGAGCCGTCTGATCTCAGCTTGTAGGTGCTGAACATTTCCCTGCATGTCTTCATTTACCACCGCCTGGAAAAAATAGAGGTTACCGGTACATACCACTGGATCAACACTGGCAAGATCTGTGGCATGTACAGGGTGAGTCAGGCACAAGCCCAGCAATTCACAGTGTCAGATAACCAAATATAGTCAATTTGTGATGTCACATATGAAAGCATTCTGTGATGTTGCACATGATGTCATTTTTTTAAACGCACATGATGTCATTGCAAACGCTTACCTTATTCTTAATCATTTTTGCCCGTCGTGCAAATTGCAAGGTGGAAAGTGTCTCACCAAAGCACCTGAAATACATATTAGTGAAAACGTACAGGCCAAACATATGCGAATACAATGTATTCAACCAGCTCAATTTATCAACCCTCATGCACCAGCACAGCTCACATAAGTTCACTTCAAGTGGGTAATTTTGAGGAAAGGTATTCAAATTAACTTTCTCAGTACACTTAAAAGAGAGTACAGGTAAAGAAGATGCCAAGTTCTACTGATTACTCACTTTGACCCAGGATGAACGCATGCAATGATACATGTTTTGGCATTCCCTCCTAATGAGTCCTGAAACAATCATGAGATGTTAGTAGAGGAGGGCAAAAAGTGGGATGGTGTAGCCACTGACCATTTGACTTGAGTTTGAGAGGGCAGCAGGTGTGATTCTCGGTACATTCACCACTTTGTGTTTTCAACTTATTTGAAAGGATAACTGATCATGTGGTGAATTAGCGGCTCCTTGAGTTGCCCAGGAAGGTTTCTGGTGAGATGGAGTAAAAATGTGAACTGCTTTGAGATCATACATTGTATAACACTGATTGATTGCTTAACTTACCCGTAGAAGGAAGCTCAGTTTTGAATCCCGATATGGTACATAACGACTCTTGCCGTGTGCGATATCCACCAACACCATGATCACGTGACCGAGGACGGACAGAGACTTGTTGATGCTTCCTGCTTCCTGTAAGAGAGAAAGAGAGAAATGGCCAATTCAGAACTGGTGTCCCTACAGAGGTGTCCTGCTGACAGAGGCATCTGCTAAGGGAGATTCAACTGGACTTAACTTATGATCAGAAAGGGAGAAACTAGCTGTTAACAAACCTTTAATCTAAGACCCGATGTCTGTGTGTCTTTTTGCCGCTCACTTCCCGCTAAGTCCACCAGATGGAGTTGTGACATTTTGACTTTCTGTATGCCCTCTTTCTTTTGCTGTGAAAACCAAAGGAAATGAAAAATTATCACCATATCACTCTCTTGTTCAATTTCTTACTGACGCCCGACAACAAGGCTGAACTCAACTCCATTCAGAATTCAAGCTCAAATTGGACACCAAGAATATCAAGTAAAATGTCTGACACTCATACTTTACAAACCTTTGTCTCTATTGACACCGTAAAAACCGCATGACTCCGGGAGCTTTCACGGTTCATTGACGTGGCCGCTACTCGCCGGTTCATCCAACCTTGATTCAGCACCTCATATGCATCAGCCGCACTGTTAGCGACATGCTCCGTCAAACCTTCGACGAACACCCCACGTTTCATGTTCTCGCGAAGTTGTAACGTCGACGATGCAGGGTCCAGAAGATCAAAAATCTGCTCGTTGTAAATCTCAAGGAATGAACATTTACACAAGAACTCATACGTTTCGCCATACTGAAATAAGAAATAGCATTATGGGTAATATGCAGATAGGGGCGGCAAAAACTGAAATATTTTATTTCGAGAATACAAAACACTTACCATTTCCTTGTTCCTCTGGACCAAATTAAACAAATATTCAAACCCTCTCGGGATGACTCCCCTCAAAGGATGCTGGAAGTCTTCGTATTCCTCCGATGGGCCAATCATCGTGAACGTCTTTCCTGATCCAGTCTGGCCGCTGCAAATGAGATGGTTGACGAATAGAACATTTATCACATGTGTCTCTTTGCCAGATAGTTCACCAACATTTGTATATTACTCAGGCCAGGGACACAATTAAACAGGCAGTGAAAGCTACACACCAAAATCATGAGCAACCGACCAATACCCCTGAACAGAAGCCCACGTCCCCAAGACAGACAAGTTATATGACATCGAAAATACTTACTATGCAAATATAGTCCCATTGTAACCTCCAACAGCACTCTCAATAATACGCTTCCCGACACTAGCAAAAACTGTCTCCTGAAAATGAAATTCACATAAAAGATGTCATTCTGAAATTCAAGTTCTAATCTGACCGACTATGCCATACCGGCTATATACCGGTATGTGAGATTCCATTGCACAAGGTAAAATCAAAATTCGTACAGACCTGGGTCACATCTTTATCGACGACTTGATCAAACGTAAACACCTTGGGATCAGGTTTACAGTGCATTATGATGGCATTCTGTGGCTCATCAACATGGAGGCATGCATCTGAACTGATCGCATTGGCTATGGTATAATCTGGTGGGCGGACACGGACAAAAACTCTAATGGCATCACCATCGCTGGAAAAAATAACAGGACTGATTGATATGTAAACGTTCGGGATCGAGTAGGCTTACCACAGATCTTAACTCATTCTGAATCGAAATTTCCTTCTTTAAACAGNCTAGATCACATATCAAGACAAAATATACATCGATCGAATCGTTGGTATCGTAGAAATAGCCTCGTCGATGTCTCGTCCCGATTAGAATACTTTAATCATCATCTTTTTACCTGTTTTCATGGGCATCTTCTCCACGTCCGCCATTTTGAATCGGTGAGGAGTAAAATGCCGACCGGCGAGTGCAGCTGCCTGGGGGGAAAAATCGGCGAGGTTGCTACTGATTCTCCACGGTGAACAGTGGTGGTACTTAGATCATTAACTACATGTTATGTATTGTAATGACAACTTACCCTCCACTCTTTCCAGAGGAAGACCCTGAAAAATGAAAAACAGACCATGATATCTGATGGGACCTCAGTATTAGCGTCCTTTTCTTTGGGAAATGGAGGGTAGGGGGAGGGATTTTTTTTTTAAAGATTTTTTTTCTTTGGTGGCTGGTTTGGAGTGTCAAATCCACAGGCGGGAACATTTCTAAATTTGTATTTCTTGCCCTCCTGCTCTTCATATTCTTAAACAGTCTATTTAGAAGTCAAGAAACAATACCGGTATATTTTCATTCACAATACAGTTGCCATGCTTGCAGGGCGCCAAGCGCCAGCATCCAATCAGATCGCAGAAAATGACCACATGACCAAAGTCATCGTCAAACGAGAGTATTTTTAGAAACGATGGATCCAACAAAATCCTCAATCACCGGCATCAATAAAGCGCCTCTTTTACGTTCCTGACATGCAAGGGCATGATAGGCCTAGGTAGGGCCTAGCTAGACATGTGCTAGACGAAATATATCAAAAATTGAAATGGAGAGAATGCGATAGAAGAACGGCGTAGCTCAGCTTGATTTGGCGCGTTTTGGGGCAGGTTTTTTGGGGAAAAAATTGGGTCGGGACCATTTTCGGGGGTCGGGCGGGGACGATTCACCTGCCAAAAGGCCAGGCCAGATCAGAAGAGCCAGGGCCAGGGCAGGGCGCACGACGATCCAGGCCAACACAACAGATGAACTGCCTAAAATACATAGCCTACATGACATATAGGCCTACATCAGTGCATGGGGGATGTATGTTATGTTGTGTGCATGTATGTACTACATGGCAGGTTATACAGAGCATCCATCCAGCATGTCCACAGCACAGTGCACAACGTAACGTGCAGTGCAGTGCAGTGGCCAGTCATGCAGTGCATATGCATCAAATTCAATAACGAAAAATAAGCAGCAACGCAGAAAAAGTGCTGTTGCCACTCACTTACCTGACGTAGATTCTGACATATTTGCTTGATATTCACTGAAAAATAGAGGATCTAGATTTATTGCACATAAAACGATGCATTTGAATGAGTTCGGAAAACCGTAAAAGTAAAATTATGGCGGCTTTCGTTGTTACCGGACACAGATTCCACCACTGCCGGGAAAGGTCTTCGGGCTGAGAGACAGGACGTCACGGAGGCGAAGACGAAAAACGTTCCAATTTCACTACATTAGAGGAGAAACATGAACCAGAAGCAAACTTGACGCAGGGAAGTGAGGCCCTTAATCATTGATTGGCACAGGGGTCTGGGCTGTTAATCAGTAGAGTAGACCTATAGGCCTAGCCCTACAGGGGGCCTAAATCTGAGGAAAAGCCCCTTTTTATAGAACCAAAGAAACGAGCAAATCCAAAATGTGATATTCATATCTATATATTACACTATATACACGGTACAAACGTTTTCGGCAGCATCCTGCTAGCCCTCATCAGGTAAAATGAGAAATATTACAAATTGAAGAAAGACTGGAGCATTAACATAACAGCAATAATACAATGTGTTAATGCTCCAGTCTTTCTTCAATTTGTAATATTTCTCATTTTACCTGATGAGGGCTAGCAGGATGCTGCCGAAAACGTTTGTACCGTGTATATAGTGTAATATATAGATATGAATATCACATTTTGGATTTGCTCGTTTC
>NMRB01000587.1:160637-177407 GCA_002633025.1 Notospermus geniculatus
CCCCCCCCCCCCCCCCAGGTCTTCTTGTGTTTGGTAGTACCTCCCTCTGACTTTGCTTCAGTTTGGCACAAACTCTAGTTTTTGGGGGCCATTGCACCCCTCCCTCCCCACTCCATTGTGGGACTTTTCAGAGAGGAGGTTAGGAATTCATAACTTCAGATGTGACCGACACCACAGGGTTTTTAATCCCAACTTCCAAAGACAATCTTCTCAGATAAACAAGAAACAGGAATAAAAACAAAAAAAACAGGATGCAGAAATTGTAGAAATGAAGAAATATTTACTCATTGTTGATACAATACATCAACTATGTCACAGTACATTTCTTAGAGAGAGACACAATGAGGCGGAGCTTAATATGCAAAATACTTGTACCCTGGCTGAGCCAATGAGCACCAAGTAGGTTACATAATATGCTGCATTGGTAAAGCAGGGATCAGACATGAGTGGACGTTCACTTGCAGGCTGTCATCATGCTATTTTAAGGTTGTATTCCGTTTATCTCGCCCTCAGCGGCCAGGTCATGGCGAATTCTACAGACTGAACTCCACCTGTGTTTTCCTCCAGAAAAGTGCTTTTTTGTAACGGCTACTCAATGGTTGTTGCTGACGACAACAGACTGTGATGAAAATACCTGAACAGCCTGTAGGCTGAGATCCATCCACCAACAGAAGTACAATGGCAAAGAAGTTGAGAAGAACAATGATTTAAAGACGATTGTCTTCAAAGACCCAAACAGCTTAGGCGACACTTATTTTATTTCTTGTTTTACGGATCCGCCGCACTTGTTTTTCCGATTTTGGAAAATAAAAATAATTGAAAAAATGGCATTATTTTTTTGCCGCCGCCCACAAACTGATCCGTCAAACCTTCGACGAACACCCCACGTTTCATGTTCTCGCGAAGTTGTAACGTCGACGATGCAGGGTCCAGAAGATCAAAAATCTGCTCATTGTAAATCTCAAGGAATGAACATTTACACAAAAATTCATACGTTTCGCCATACTGAAATAGGAAATAGCATTATGGGTAATACGCAGACAGGGGCGGGGGAAAACTGAAATATTTTATTTCGAGAATACAAAACACTTACCATTTCCTTGTTCCTCTGGACCAAATTAAACAAATATTCAAACCCTCTCGGGATGACTCCCCTCAAAGGATGCTGGAAGTCTTCGTATTCCTCCGACGGGCCAATCATCGTGAACGTCTTTCCTGATCCAGTCTGGCCGCTGCAAATGAGATGGTTGACGAATAGAGCATTTATCACGTTTCCCATATTAAAACTAATATAAAGTGAAGCCACAGGCAGTGAAAACTACATACCAAAATCAAGTACAATACCAGGGCTTTCATTAATTTCTGATGTCAGGGTGTCATTGACTTCCACTGTTTTTTCCCAATGCGTCAATGACTCCCATCCCTGGAGGCCAATGCATCACCTGACTCCCTCATTTTGTGGTCAATGCGTATTGCCTTATTCACCATTATATATAGTCTGATCTTTTTTCCTTTTTTGACATGACGACTTGTCTGTGTTTGTATCGAAAACTTCAAATAAAACACTGGTTTTCTCTTGCTTGTTGGTACCTTACATCATAAATCAATGGGTCTTCTCGCGAGGGACAGGCCGGAAAACAATGTTCACGGATTTAAATAGAGTAAGCTGCCACGCCATACAGAACAGACAGAAAGCCACGTGCTATGATAAAAGTCACGAAAATGAATGGTGACGTCAGCGGTGTTGCCGCCTGGTGCTGAATAATTGTGTGATTAGTGTATTGTGTGAATACGATCGTCAACAGAAAGTCAGGCGGCTGTGCGCTGTCATTTGGCTATAATACTAAGACGGAAACATCTTCCCGCCGCCGGGGTTGGGCGATTCAGGAATACGGCCAGGAGCGGGATGCCGATGCGTATTTCGATGATCATATAATAATTTTAGAGCGTATTTGACTTCTTTGAAGTGCAAGGCAATGCGTATTTGACGAACACTGCTATTCTTTTCGTGCGTAAATTGAGATTTCAGTGCGTAAAATACGTCCATACGCACGCTATTGAAAGCCCTGCAATACACCAACACCCCACAGCAGAAGCCCACGTCCTTAAGACAGGGAGGTTCCACAATGCCTGATTACTTACTATGCAAATATAGTCCCATTGTAACCTCCAACAGCACTCTCAATAATACGCTTCCCGACACTAGCAAAAACTGTCTCCTGAAAATGAAATTCACATTATCAATATTACAGTACATGTACCTACATAAAAGATGCCATTCTGAAATTCAAATTCTAATCTGGCTGAGGTGTCAGCTTTGTGAGATTCCATTGCACAAGGTAAAATCAAAATTTGTACAGACCTGGGTCACATCTTTATCGACGACTTGATCAAACGTAAACACCTTGGGATCAGGTTTACAGTGCATTATGATGGCATTCTGTGGCTCATCAACATGGAGGCATGCATCTGAACTGATCGCATTGGCTATGGTATAATCTGGTGGGCGGACACGGACAAAAACTCTAATGGCATCACCATCGCTGGAAAAAATAACAGGACTGATTGATATGTAAACGTTCGGGATCGAGTAGGCTTACCACAGATCTTAACTCATTCTGAATCAAAATTTCCTTCTTTAAACAGTGGTGGTACTTAGATCATTAACTACATGTTAGGTACAACTTACCCTCCACTCTTTCCAGAGGAAGACCCTGAAAAATGGAAAACAGACCATGATATCTGATGGGACCTCAGTATTAGCGTCCTTTTCTTTGGGAAATGGAGGGTAGGGGGAGGGATTTTTTTTAACGATTTTTTTTTCTTCGGTGACTGGTTTGGAGTGTCAAATCCACAGGCGGGAACATTTCTAAATTTGTATTTCTTGCCCTCCTGCTCTTCATATTCTTAAACAGTCTATTTAGAAGTCAAGAAACAATACCGGTATATTTTCATTCACAATACAGTTGCCATGCTTGCAGGGCGCCAAGCGCCAGCATCCAATCAGATCGCAGGGCTTAACTGCATAATCCCCCACCACAGGGTCAGTGTTAAGGGCCATTGTTAGGGTCAGGAACAGTCTTAGGGCTATTGTTAGGGTAAGGAACAGTGTTGGTGGTGGGGGATAATCAATGCAAAAATGCCCCAGGGGGCACGACGCGACGATCCAGTCCAACACCACAGATGAACTGCCTAAAATACATAGCCTACATGACATATAGGCCTACATCAGTGCATGGGGGATGAATGTTATGTTCAAGTGTGTGCATGTATGTACATCCCGACATGGCAGGTGCACAGTGCAGTGCCAGTGCAGTGGCCAGTGCATCAAATTCAGTAACGAAAAATAAGCAGCAACGCAGAAAAAGTGCTGTTGCCACTCACTTACCTGACGTAGATTCTGACATATTTGCTTGATATTCACTGAAAAATAGAGGATCTAGCTTTATTGCACATAAAACGATGCATTTGAATGAGTTCGGAAAACCGTAAAAGTAAAATTATGGCGGCTTTCGTTGTTACCGGTCACAGATTCCACCACTGCCGGGAAAGGTCTTCGGGCTGAGAGACAGGACGTCACGGAGGCGAAGACGAAAAAAACGTTCCAATTTCACTACATTAGAGGACAAACATGAACCAGAAGAAAACTTGACGCCGGGAAGTGGGGCCCTTAATCATTGATGGGCACAGGGGTCTGGGCTGTTAATCAGTAGAGTAGACCTATAGGCCTAGCCCTACAGGGGGCCTAAATCTGAGGAAAAGCCCCTTTTCAAAACAACACCCTCAGCCATGGATATACTTGAGAAGAGTGTTTCTATACCCCCTCCCAATCTTTTGTCCCTGAGGGACAACAGCCAAGGTTTTGAAAACTTTTTTGGAGACGGGGCCTGGGGCAAATTGCTGTCATTTAAATTAAGTCATCATTCAACACAAGCAGGGTGCCACTGCGCCTTTGTATCTGGCACCGTCTTTCATCTCATGTCTGGCAGTGTCTTCCTGCATCTCCTTTTGTCTGCTGGTGTGCCCCCCCCCCCAGGTCTCCTTGTGTTTGGTGGTACCTCCCTCTGACTTTGCTTCAGTTTGGCAAAACTCTAGTTTTTGGGGGCCATTGCACCCCTCCCTCCCCACCCCATTGTGGGACTTTTCAGAGAGGAGGTTAGGAACACTGAATAATTCATAACTTGATGTGACCGACCCCACAGGGATTTTAATCCCAACTTCCAAAGACAATCTTCTCAGATAAACAAGAAACAGGAATAAAAAACAAAAACAGGAGGCAGAAATTGTAGAAATGAAGAAATATTTACTCGTTGATACAATACATCAACTATGTCACAGTACATTTCTTAGAGAGACACAATGAGGCGGAGCTTAATATGCAAAATACCTGTACCCTGGCTGAGCCAATGAGCACCAAGTAGGTTACATAATATGCTGCATCGGTAAAGCAGGGATCAGACATGAGTGGACGTTCACTTGCAGGCTGTCATCATGCTATTTTTAGGTTGTATTCCGTTTATCTCGCCCTCAGCGGCCAGGTCATGGCGAATTCTACAGACTGAACTCCACCTGTGTTTTCCTCCAGAAAAGTGCTTTTTTGTAACGGCTACTCAATGGTTGTTGCTGACGACAACAGACTGTGATGAGAATACCTGAACAGCCTGTAGGCTGAGATCCATCCACCAACAGAAGTACAATGGCAAAGAAGTTGAGAAGAACAATGATTTAAAGACGATTGTCTTCAAAGACCCAAACAGCTTACTCCCCATTTTGCCTCCAACTCCAGTCAGTCTGTTCAGCATACCAGATTGGTCCAGCCAGGCTAATGAGAATTCAATGTATCATCACTCCAAACACCTTATCATAATTCACCAGACTACAAACCCGAAAATCTTTGGGTGCCACATTTATTTCTGCATTTTTCACTGCCTTTAACCAAAATACTAATAAACATCAAAATCCACATTTTTTTAAATAACATTTCAATGCAAATTTAGTGGTCACACCACAGAAATTTCCGGGTTTACAGTATTGTGGTAACATATTAAAACACCACATACACATTAACTAATGTTTACTTCACATCAACTAATAATATTATAGTGGAACCTCTCTATTAAGGACACCTTCAGGACTAAGACATTTAGGCCCGTATGCACCAACCTCAGATTAGCCCCAATTCGGCTTAAGCCCAACTTAAGCTCCAGCTTAACTTTTGATCCTATTGCACCAACCACAGTTGATCCAGAAGTCGGGCTTAAGCTCTTGAATAACAATGCTGAAGTTTAGGATCAACTCCGGCTTAAGCTCTTGACATGCTTGAATAACAGCTTAAGTTATGGATCAGATAAGCTACAGCTTAAACCCAAGTTCGGATTAGTTGGTGCATACGGGCCTTAGAGATCAGATGCTGTCCTTAATTGAGAGGCATCAAAATGAATAGAACGTCCAATTTTGGGCCTTTTAATCATGGTGTCCTTAAGAGGACTGTCCTCTTAGCAGAGGTGTCTGCTATAGGTCCCACTGTACAAACAAAATAATTAATTCATAAAGAGTGAAGACTTGATCAGTGTTCACAACATCTCATGATAGAGTGTGAATTTCACTCCACGCTATAACTGGTCTAATACATTTCAGTGTGCCGGAGATTAATTCACAGAATACAACTTTCCACATAAATTAGGGCCTATGATAGTTCACTTCCAGTGCAGTATCGAAAAATGAATTGTGAACACTAAAATGAATGTATCAGATTATGTTTAACATGCAACACAACCAGTTCGAAATCAGAAGAAATTCAGAATGAAATGACGTCTATTTTGATTACAGGTTTATATCTTAATCATCATCTCAATCATTTTCTATTTGATTTTCAAAAACTGTAGAAAAACATCAATACACTGGATGGGTATTAAGATCAAATCACACTTTGGGCCGTATTTTAGAATGTTCCTTAACATAAAGGTCGACCTTAAATCTATTGTTCTCGATGGTTTTACAATCGACTCAAAGGCAGGTCGACCTTAAAGCGAATGGCTCGCAGGGTTTGTTTACATCTTTGGTGGTACCTTCCATAAAGGGTGAATCTAGCCTCCAGGCAAAGCCGTGCTCCAGCCATATGCAACACCTGTGCAAATATGCAAATGTAAACACTGGGGACGAGGTTCGATTAAAAATTTGTTAAAATGGGTTAATGACGTTTTCAAATTCAGTAGGTCAAGATGTACATTTTGTACTATTCCCATTGATTTTGAAGCGGCAGATTTTGCACAATGCGCCTCCGAAGTTTGGCTGTCTAATGCATTTCCCATTAAACTAAAATCCTTCTTTTGCCTTTTTCTCAAAATGGTGCTTGATATCGATGACCAACTGTCATGGCGCCACAACAAACCCCGCGAGCCATTCGCTTTAACATTAAGGAACGTTCTAAAATATGACCCACTGTGTGTGTGCAGCACACTTTTATTGATACAATCATGCGGAGGATCTGAACACACTCTCTACATTATCAATTGAAAGAATTTGAGAGATTTGCAATTTGGCACATGAAAACTGAAACCCACCACCCAAATGTTAATGCTACCTTTCGATAGGAAGTCGAACTTCAATAAACAGTGTACATACGAAGATGACCAGACACCAGTGACACACAATAAGTTAAATGCTCTTACATGAAGTCATGGATGGTCGCTTTGGACCAGGTTATTTAATTATTGGTTGGCATCACAAATTGCAGAGTAACTCCAGTGGAGTCTAAAACCAAAGTGGTTTTCATGTTTCCCGCATGGTTTCCCCACGCCAGTTCATTCTCACTGAAGGTACCTCTTCGTATGAGACTCTTCTTACTCAAACTGGCTCTCAAGCCCAACTTAAGAAATCTCTCAGGTGAACGGGCCTAACAGCACAAGTCGAGAACTTTGGTGTGCAATGCCATCATGCAACAATGCCAGCGTATAGTTCAGTTTTAGATATTGGCCTAAAACACTACTTTCATTGTTCATCGGGGACGCAAACGAACACAACAACATACTGTACCGGTAGTACAAAAAATATCTTGTTCACCGAGTGAGATTCTGAGCAGATATTTTGATAGATTTGATTGTGAATGCCATGTTGTATAGGGCTAACTTGGTGAAAGGTACGAAGCCGTGACGTTCTGGTACAGAAAGTCATGACTGTCAGTGACTGCCTTTTGGCACAAAGAAAACAGCTCGCCTCAAAAGGCAGTCACTGAATTGACTCAGTCATGTGTTTGCCAAACTGCGAGAGACAATCCTTTTCGTTGTTTGTATTCATCATGGGGGTCAAGGCAGGAGGTCAAATGTCATGATGACTTCCGTCTTGTCCTAGTTCGATGGGATATGATTAATATTCCCACGTTTTGGCAAATGCTGGGCCTTGTTGAGCTCAGCTAGGTCTAGACTGAACACACTGTTATTCCGCCCTTTGATTGAATTCAAGAAAAACTTTGCACACTTTTCTATGAACTCTTTAAGTACTCCTAATTTAAGCATTAAATAAAAGAAACATGAATAAGATTTACAAATAAAATCCCCACCTATTATGTATATCGTGATAATACAATAACACAGTGACAAGTAGATTTATGTTGTGACCTTCTCATCACACAACATGAGCTAAATGAATTCAGGGTCCACGCCTTAAAGAATTCAGGGTCCTCGCCTTAAAGAATTCAGGGTCCACACCTTAAAGAATTCAGGGTCCTCGCCTTAAAATTCAGGGTTCACACCTTAAAGAATTCAGGGTCCTCGCCTTAAAATTCAGGGTTCACACATAATAAAGACACAAAATATCAACTTAACACTCCCGATGGATATGACCTGCAGATCATCCAAAGTGACCCGCTGCAGGCCCAAAAGGTTTAAGTTTACAACGTGAATTGGCAGCCGGATTTTGCCATCGGACATCCTCGCTAGAAATAATGGCGAGAGGAATACAGTAACACCATCCACTCGTTCTGATCTAGTATAACTTTTGTACACGGAACATAACACAACAACAAAGTACCAATGATATCAATTCACACTTCTTGCCTTCAGTGTGTTTTCGTTTTTTATACGGCTATTTTTATTTTGCGGAACGGAACAATGATCTGGGACGAGGTTGTTCCATTCCGTTCCGCATAATACAGATAGCCTTTTTATACCCACAGCAGAATAGGCAGAAAACAAGCCACTGAACCCACAGAATCAGACCAGGAAATCCAATTTCAACTTCCTGCTTCATCAGAACACATATTAGCCCCTTGAAGGCCCTGTGAACCCTGTTCTGGCCCTCAAATGGTAAGTTGGAGTACCTCTACTTAAGATTAGGGGGAGCGTGCTCAACTGGTATTTTATAGTATTTTATACTATTGTTCAGTGAGAAGTAAATAGATAGAGCTATGACTACAATAACCCACACTCCCAAGACAATACATAAACAGCATAATTCCTATGGGGTGTATTCGACTCCCTGTTCTTATGTGTTCCGGTGCAGAGAACGGTGTTCTTGAAGTGTCGAACAGCCGAGAACGCGTTCGGGAACGTGATTAGGATCAAGCAGAAATGACATGAATGACATATCCTTATTCTAAACTGAATATTTTGGAAGTATTCTTGAAAAACTTTTGGATTTTTAGGATGCCGGAAGTGAAACCATAGTAACCTGCACTTTCCTATTCGAGACTCGAGAACAATTTCCTTGTTCTCGGCCTGTTCGGGTGCAGATGAGAACAGTGAGTCGAATACACCCATGGATGTTGATAATATCCCAGTTACTTCTCATATGAGTTTTGCACACTACTCATGTCTCAACAATGAGACAGAATACATAATGACTTGAAGCAGAATGTAACCACCAAACCTGGTTCCCCTCGCCACCGTCAGACGTCACGTGACATGCAGCCCCAAAACCAACTGATAAAGTGACTTCGTTGGGTCTGTCAGAGTAGCATAGTGCAAACATCGGTGCCTTCACTTCTGATGTTACAGAGCTGATTCCAATTTGGCCCTTTATTCACCAGAAGCTGATTTTTTGGGTATTCCTGTTTCCTCCTGCTTCTTCATTGCCATAGCAACGTTCTCCAGGAAACCCGCCAACAGGATTATGTTGACGAAACAACATGCGACGGCAGCGAACAGTACCAGCTTAGCTATGGGTCAAAAGTACCAATCCAACATCACCCAATGCCCAGTTGCCTACAATCTGACATCCAATGATTAAAGATACAATGTAGTACCTTCTCTCGTCAGCAGAGGGATGAAAGGCAATTAAACTAATACCTCAGTCGTGTACCACAAAATACATTGTAGTGTAGAGTCTAGCTATTACTTTAAGTAACCTTACTCCCACTGACTGTTAGTGAAGATACTGCCTGTAGACATCTGAGTGCAGTACGAGTGATTTCTGATTCTAGAACGACCCAGTATTCTACCCATGAGACGATATTTCCAACTCTACATATACATTTATATACAAGCATCATTATATAAAAAATGTCGAGGTTGTAATACATATCAGGTCGCAAGAAAACCAACTTCATCCACAGAGTACAAGAAACAATTTGAAATTTGTTTTTTTCACTTGAAATTTGACATTGAGAGTCAAAATTTCAGCGTAATAGACTACGGTAGTTCTCTTTCGAATAAAATAGTCCTGTTTTGTTTGATTTCCAGGCAACCTGATATCTATCCAACTTCTTCCTACCTGACCTCAGAAATATCAGCTACAGTTAATGTAAATATTCTTTTAATGATGTAGTATGTCCTTCTTTAAAACATGAAGTATTTCCCCAACAGTATACACCGGTACTGTTTTCCCCATGAAGAACATTTTTTACAAATCTTCCTACTCGAGAAAAAATACCCCCCACGACATCAGTATCCGAGTCCCGATGACTGTTGGGGGCAGGGGAGGGGGGCTCGGCCACCTGCCCCCCAAAAAATGGCACCCGTCAAACACTTGATTTCATGGATGAACGCTTGGTAGGCAACCAAACTGTGATCAGTAAAAGGAAAGGTGAAAAACTGATTCATGACGGCTAACCGAAATGGACTCTTCCTGTAAACATCAAACCACCAGTTTTTTCCTTAATTTTAGAATTCCAAATTATTTATAAAACCTACGCTGACTGTCTCTTTCCATCACTTATTCTTCGCCTCAGCTCGCACTCTCTTTGTGACACGACCGCAGAATAAGCCTCCAATAAATATCGTGCCAATAACTGCAAATATTATGCCGATGAAATAGTTCTTGGCAGGTGATGTAGAAATTTGTGCTACGAGCTCTTGTACTGTTTCTGGTGGCGCCACCTGCAATTGAGAAAAGTCACCATTAACAACACTAAATGTAGAACGCCTGTAGAAATTCACGATCACCAGGGGCGGATCCAGAATCATGGGAAAGAGGGGGCACAGCCAGCGCACATCGTGGAAAACCTCGGTCAAATTTCAACATCTTTTCAAAATTTTCCAGTCAATTTTAAAGATTTTTCCACAAAATAGAGGGGGCACGGGCCAGGTGTGCCCCCCCCCTTGGATCCGCGCCTGATCACTGCAAACAGCACTTGGTGTGGCCACGCCTCATCCAACCTGGCGATCTCAAAAAAAGCTTCCATCACTAAGCAAAGGAGCTTCAAAGAGCCGCTGCACGAGCGTTATGCTCATTATTCAACCATGGCTCGTCCTTGCACGTTTCAAACAAGTTACAGAAAGTGAGTCCGTCTTTGCCGACATCAGATGCAGATGCCCTTACCTTGGCAGCATATTCCCACATCTCAACACGATCTCTTAACATTTGATTACAGCCTGTGTCCAGGCGTATTGTTTTATCCTCCAACGCTGCTAGCAGGCAGGACATCTCTGGAAAAAAACAACACCTCACAGGTCAATTTACAGAACAGAAACAATCTGAGACAGTTTGAAACTAACATCACTCATTCACAGCTTTTGGCTACCCATAGAGTTATGATGACCAGTGCCACGAAAAGCAAGAAGTGAGCAGTTTGTCTGGAGAGCCGTGCATTTGTTAACTTTTGTAAATGAGTATCATCAGGACCATAACTACGATAGAGGGCAGCACAATGTAACCAGGTCCTACACAATGGACACCCTTTGTATGGGAAATTGATCAGGACCTGGATGTCACTTTATTTCAATAATATTTTAACCACTAGTGACACCTATTGAGGTAGTGGGTGGTGGTCCTTATTCGTACTTACGCCTGCCTTCGCCCGGAGGGACATTAAAACAATAATGTTTTAAATCTAGAGCACACGCTTGATGCAATAAAGGATCAACGTGGACGTCTGCTTTACCCTCGGTGAGGAGTCGCAGGACCTCCTGGAAAAACAACAATGATGCATGACTCAGCAGTTTAGGGACTAGGCCCCAACGAAATTTGGAGGTAACAGGCAACTCACAATCAAAAAGATTGCACTGCGAGTGTAAGACCTTTACGGCATTAAAAATGACAAAACAACAACTTCACTCACCTTTTGACAGTCTTTATTTTTTATTTTTTGCTTCTTAAATTGTAATTTTAGACATTCTTCTACTTTTCCCTTGGTGTCATCTGCCGTATGTTGGCTGATGACGTCACCACAGAATTTTTTGATCTAGCAAACAAAAGAAAGAGGTATTAAAAACTTCATTCCTGACTGGGGATTGAACCCAGATCCTCTGATGTGACAGGTGCTGCTGTTTCCACTACACCATTCTGACTGCCCTGGCCTTTCCATCTCAAATGTATCCTTGATGTACAACACAAGAATTACTCTACAAATGTACCAGGTATATCAACAGTAACACATTTGGTGTCTCCAATCTTGGTCTCAAATGAAAACCTACCTCCAGTTTACATGCTCTACCTAAGAGTGGATCCTGGCGGTAATCAAGCGCCGCCTCTTTCATAACCGAGCGGATGTTATCCTCACAATCACGGGAAAGTCGCTGAAATTGACAGAAAGGTTTCGTGAATTACATCACATGTAAATTTCAGGGGTGTCAATGCCTTAGTCTTGACCCCCGGCTTCGGGGAAGCACATTTCAGATATTGTAAGACGTATTCCTCATAATTTGATCAACTTACGTTAACCCTAAATTTCTCCTTCAAACATCCGATAACTTTTCCCTCGAGATCCTGATCATTATTCTCCTTACTGATAATGGCTGAACAGAACTTTGGTATGTCCAGTTTACAATCCTTCATAAGCTGAGGATTTAGACGATAATCTAAAAGAGAGGAGGGAGATTAAAGCAGAGGATTTAAACTACTGTCTGCAGTCGCACGAGTCGAGAACTAACTTTCGTCAGATACATGTTTCACTAACTGCCATTAAGAAAACAACTCGTACCTTTACTTTGTAAAATCATTCTCTTCATGACCATTTTTCGACACTTTGTGTCAAAATTCTCATTATTTTTGTAGCGTTTTAGACAGCTGAAGATGTCTTTGGGTTCTGTCTCTTTGCAGAATTGCTGGAAAAGAATACAAACAACATCAGCATCAAAATGTGAAAGTAGCATAAAAATGTGAAACTTGCATCAAAATATGAAACTGGCATTAAAATGTGGAACTGGCATTAAAATGTGGAACTGGCATCAAAATGTGACACCAGCATCAAAATGTGAAACCAGCATCAAAATGTGAAACTGGCATCAAGATGTGAAACTGGCATCAAAATGTGAAACTGGCATCAAAATCTGACACCGGCATCAAAATGTGACACTGACATCAAAATGTGAAACCAGCATCAAAATGTGAAACTATTCTACACCGAAAAGGACCTCATATTATTGCCCTTGTATTTGAAGTTGTTTGAGATTCTGTCATTGAAGGATGACCTACCTTTATCATGTTCTTACAGTTGGTGACCAGGGCAAAATCTATACTGCTATCCTCAGCTTCTAATTTCTGCCAAAAGAAGAAATGTATTAATACTTTCACCACTCTAGAAGCACACCATGGTGTACTGTTTCAAAAATCACACTTCCGAAGATTACAAGAGCACAGGGAACTGTGGACAGAAAATATCTATAGCTTAGAGTTTCCTCAAGCACTGCCAAGTTTCAAAAGAAGAATGTTTCCATACCTCTCTTTTGAATAGCTTCCTGTGACACCTCTTGCCCAGGTCTGTCTGGTGGTTCTTCAAGCATTCAATAACATGGGCGCTGCCGGGGATCGCGTTCTTACACAACTTTGGAATGTCCTCTTTACATGCCTCTTGGAGTTTTGGATCAAGCTGTATATTCTCAGACTGGAATGATAATGGTCCATATTAGGCCCAGCTGCCCTCTGCAGGATGGTACAGCCCTCTAATATTAAATGGCATATCTTTAGTCAAGATCAGATCATTTCTACAGCATCTCTATTCAAGATCAGTGGGAGCACAGTCAACTGATGTAAAAGCTAAACTCCACACTACAGTACACTTAGTAGTACACAACAGAGCTCTTACTACAATTGACTGCACTCCCTGGATATTGTAGATATTCTTATTGAAAAGAACCAAAGTGACTCCAAGACTTACTCTCTGTAAGAGTTCTGACTTGAGCTGCCTCCGACAATCTTTCGATATCCGATGGTCTTCATCTGTTAGGGTGTCGTTTCTGACGTGCTCGCTGAGGCACGCCACCACGTCACTCCTGAAAACACCACCACAGGAATGGTATTACCAAAGTGTCTCATGGAAAGCCAAAATTAGTCGTGCACAGCAGGAGATACCCCTCAGTCACATGTGTCAGTTATCATCTGTAAATGAACTTCAAACCGGCCACCGGCAGCCATCTTGTGGTGGAGCGATGGCCCTAGTTTTCTGAAAAGTGTCTTCTTCTATCCACCAAAGACATACTACAAAAATTTCAGCTCAATTCCTTAAGCGGTTCTGAAGTTATCATCTGGAAACGAAATTCAAAATGGCTGCCATGGCAGCCACCTTTGTGTAGTGAAGGGTCTAAACAGACAGTGGCAGACTTACTTCTTTTTCATTCCACGGCAGTTTTTGAGGACATCTTTCTTGCATGCCTCCTTGAACTTGAAGGAGAATCGGAAGTCTTTAAGGGTCAGCTGAAATGACAACAACATATATCAACTTCACTTATGAACTCTACATAATGTGCCAATTAAATAAACGTTGAATACGGTTGGCTAGAAGCCACCTTAAATACAAGATGCCCTTAAAGTATCCTCATATGCCCCGGAACAGAGAGGGTTTATTAATAATCAAGAGCACGACGACATTCATGGGAACACCGGCACCTGTCACCGCTGAGTTCCCCTGTTCAATGTCTGATCAGACCCACTCTTCAAGTGATGGAGGAGGACTTTTTCTAACAATGCAGGTGTTCTCCAGGCACTCCAGTTTCCTCCTGCTGTACATCAATTCACCCAATGTGGTCTATAGAGCCTCGATTCAGTATTTTTTTACATCTCCGTCACTCACCAACTGTCACTCACCAACTGTCACTCACCAACTCACAGAGTACTTATGGACACCTCGTTTAAACATAGGCCATTGAACCATCTTTTTTTGAAGATGGGGATTTGGCCTAGTGGTTTAAGGCGCGTGCTGCCCCTTAGTGCTGGCAATTGATGCCTTATGCGAGGGTCCGTGGATTCGAATCTGGCAGGAAGCAATGTCTTTCACCTTAGAAACCTGACTTCTATTTCATACTCACCAACTGATGATGCTCAATGCCAGCTGCACATTTTTCCCTCATCTTGGGATGATGTTTGTATTTAATGAGGCATTCCATCACATCACCTGGCTCTGTATCTTGGTTGATCCCCTCCTGTGATGAAATGAGAGAGATGGTAAATAGGGCATAAAAGATCAGGAACCAGAAAGATGGCCACGAACCTAACTTATCTACAGAGGTTCTTCACTGACATCACAACGGTCACGTGACTGCAAAGATTTGGCCATGTTGGCCGTCAAATGGCCGGCGACGACATCAAAAGTGTCATGTCATGATATTTTGACGTCACGATCCGTGTGTTGAAGCGTTGTTCATGCCGTAATGCCGTTTAACATTTTGACAGCTAATATGTCATCATGGAAATGTGATTCACGTGAATACCCGCAGAAAACAGCGTGTTAGATGTCTTGTTTTTGTACTTACCTCACAAAACTCTCGAATCATCGGTGTACATTCCATGATAAGGATTCTATCCATCTTAGGATCCTCGTCCTCATCCTGAGTAAAGTTACCGACCGCCCACTGGCACGGTTTGTTAAGATCGTCAAAGTGATCCTGCAGGCAATCGATCTCCTGAAAGGTAAGAATGGTTCTGGGTCAATACTGTCTTTTACTGTTAGAAGTGCAGAACTAGTGGAGGAGTGATAAAGTAGGTTCCCCCCAAGAGGGTTTGTGGAAAGCTAGGCCCACCTTTCCCTTGTCCGTATCCTCGGAACAGTATTCCGCCAAGTCTTGTAAACACGGGTCTTCAATACGAGGTTCAAGGTCAACGCTGATTGCACGCTGTCTCATCACGCGCTGTATTTCAAGGCCGCACGCCTTCTCCAGCTGCGAAAGAAAAGGATTCTTTAAGATCAGAGAGTAAAACATGAAATACGGGGATAAACACAAATGTCTACCCTCCACGGTGTCCAACATCAGGAACTTAATACAACAACAAGCTTTTGCCTCTTTTAGAAGTTTTACAATGGAGGATGATATGGAATGTACGGGGCTATTCTACCTAACCCCCCCTACTTGATAGAAATATCAAAACAACTACCAGAACATGATAAAGTTAGTACTTAGTCAAGATGAGGAGACAAATGTCACTACAAAGATGAATCCAGATTTAATTAAGGATAAAAACATGCACCAAAGAACTCACTACTCCGTCAACCATAAAACGTTTTCAGTTGTATCCTTATATTACACTACTAATCCCCACCCCATGTCCCCAGGTATACCGGCAGACTACGCCCCCTATTAGACTATCTTGTAGTATGACATCATCACAGGTGCATGTACGATAAACAAAGCATGCAAAGTGAGAATAAAATCCACAACTCCACACTCTTTTTTATTATCATCAACACCCTTTTTCACACATCTCCCTAAGTTCCATGTTAATGTAACAAAATCCAAAACAGACTCTTTAGGATCTCAAATATTTCAGGTTTACAGAAGATATGTGATTGTGAGGCAGAATTGCCTACTTTTGGGATGCCCTGTATCGTCAGTCAGAGAAATAAGAAGGCACTGCGTATATCATTGTTAAGATGGGCAAGAAAAGATGGAAATAATACTGCATTGGAAAGCTTAACATAAATGTTCAAGGCAAATGGCAAACTAGGCAGAGCAGGACATCAATGAATGTGAACTAATTTATGGCTGCAGTTTTGTAGTGTTTGTTCTGTTTCATAATGATGATGATCAAGGAATTTGATTAAAATGAAAACCAAGCCTGGAAAGGCAGAAACCCATCACATTGGTATTCGTTGGAAAGCTCTCAGGGAGTCCTTTCCAATGAATACCTATGTGACAGGGTTTCTGTTAGCTGTACATGTAAGGATTTGGTAGGTTAATGGAATCGCCATAGTTGGTGAAAGAGTTAACGGACAGTCCTGCTCCACCTGAACAACACTACAACATGACAGCAATGGAAAAGACCGCATCAAACCTTTCCCCGCTTTAACTGTTGATACAGGCATGAGAAGACCATTAAATGACCCTGGCTGGGCTCATTCATTTCTGAACGCGGCGGCGTGTCCCAGTCGCCCGCATAGCACAGCTCCTTCGCTTTTTTCATACA
>NMRB01000587.1:177829-197470 GCA_002633025.1 Notospermus geniculatus
AAACAAATGGAAAATGCATAGAAGTTAATGGTACCATTAGTTTAAAGTCACTTTTTGAAACAGGCCCCAGGAGATGAGT
This sequence comes from Notospermus geniculatus, assembly GCA_002633025.1. NCBI lineage: Eukaryota > Metazoa > Nemertea > Pilidiophora > Heteronemertea > Lineidae > Notospermus > Notospermus geniculatus. The sequence continues at coordinate 177,909 of NMRB01000587.1, forward strand.
GGAAGTGGAACAGGCTATAGAGGAAGTGCAGCGACGATTGTGACGTCACTGCCGCGACGAGATGCCGCCATGTTGGATGTCACGTCCAACGCATTCGTAGCTTCAAATGACGTCCAACATGGCTGACGTGTCAATGATGACGTCACGTGAAGTTCCTCTATACACACAAGAAGACAGAAATCATTTCCTTACTCTGTTTTTGTTTTGCTTCCAGACAGAGTAGGACCTTGGCCATCTTCTGTGGGCGTGGCATCCCTTCTGTGTTCTCCTTACATCTGTAATGAATCACGTCGTGGCGGCACGCGTCCATGAACGAACGATCAACCTTGTAATCTTCATGGATGAGTTTCTGACGTAGTGTTAGCTTGTCGCGACACTGCAAACAATTTGAAATGGCACGTTTAGGAGAGGAGGTTCTCACTTGTCCCCAGAACAAACAAACCAGCCAATAGAAAAAGAGTTAGTTGCTCGTCTTATGTTCAAATCTTGGCAACATGAGGCAGATTGTGGGCTATGGGCAACATTCCTTTGTTATTTGCTATCACATTACATGTGCATGAAAATACAAACTTAGAATGGATTACTTACAGCAGAACTCATATCCATCTCAAACTTATGTCGAAGAAGACATTTATAAACCTTCCCACTTCCCGCCTTCGTACGAGCACAGAACCTCTCCCTATCATCTCGGCAGGCGTAGAACAGGGGGCGGTCCAGGTGGAAATCATCGGCTTGCATCTCGGCGACTCGAAGGATTTGTAGTTTGCATTTCTTTTCGAGTTTGCCTATGTGTTCGGAGAGGCATTCGATGGTCTTGCCTTGGCTGTGAGGCGACTGAAACAACAAAATCATTCATTCTCTTTATGTACCGCAGGGTTATATAACCAAAAAGTACCCACAGCCAGGCAACCGGGAACCTCACCAGACTCAATCAATGAGTTCACCCAAATACAACTTCATCAGCTCCCTAAGAATTTTTGACTTCATGAGGCCACCCAACCCCAGGCATTCACCAGAAGCTTCCGAAGTGATGCCATTGTGACAATTTATCTGAATGAACCAGGTCAATACTGGTGTAAGTAGAGGGAGTCAATTTGTTAGCACCTCAGCCTACCAGGTGGGACTAGCTGACCAGCTCCAATGGTCACAAAGCAGCGATGAACACTAGATAAATGGAACATGAATGGAGCTGACTGTGCTGGATATTGATATGAATATGTGCAAAACAGAGGCAGTGCCCAAAAGAGTTCAATAACCTACAAACAGAAATACTTAAATAGGCTACATGGTCGTGTGATGTTTTAGTTTCAACTACAGAGGGACATGAAATGATAAGTGACAGGGGCAACAAAAGCGGGCAACTATGATTACAGTGGAACCTCTCTATTAAGGACACCTTTTACGGCTTTACGATGGGACTAACGAGTGCTGTCCTTATTTGACAGGTGTCTGGAGTAACGAGGTCAAAATGAACGGGAAGGATCAATTTTGTCCTGAACTTGTACATGTTGTTTGTCCTCAATAGAGAGGTGTCCTCCTAGCAGAGATGTCCACTAATAGAGGTTCCACTGCACAACTAAACAAGAGCTAGACACACAAAGCAATGTGGATTGTCCAATTAAAGCAAATCATATGACAAGTGGATAATTTTACTGTTGTTTCATGGAGTGTTTGCAATCACATCATATGCGCATGAAGTGACACTTGAATTAACCCACTACGGCCCTGAGTACAGTGCATGAGCAGGGGCTCTTTACAGGTTTGCGACTGAACAAAATGATTCAGATTTTCGGGAGAACACCACAACCACAGGCCTCAGGGGATGACTAGGCCAATACCAATACCATGATAGACAAGTTCTGAACCAACCAAATACCAAAGTAAGATAGAGCAAGTTGCCAAGACAACTTTGGGAAGGATGCTACAACCACCAGCCTAAGGCCTAGGACCAGCAATGTTCAAGGGATTATCCAACAAACGAACAGTCAGCAGTGTAAGTTGTAAGACACATGAGTGATAGAATGAAGGGTGACTGAACCATAAAGAATGCTATCACCTTGGCCCTGTTCTATGGAGTCCAAACCAGACAGACAGGCAGAAAGACGTCCTATGACAGGCAGATGAGGCTGAGCAATACCTCTGCAGAACATGCTAGGGCTCAGAGAGGGTGACCAAGGGCCCTTACAGGGAATATGCAGGGCATCTACAGAGCGTCCTTGGACTTGTGGGTTTCCCCGAGTCAACACAGACAACTGGTGCCAAGTTGCATCCCTGCGGCCATATCAAGAAGCCTTCGCAACTTTGCATTCACGCAAGTCTATTGTTTGGCTGCACATGCTCTATTGTTCACTGACTGCCTTACAATGGATGAAGGCTTCATAAATATGGCCCCAGGACAGCAAAAGTAACCTGCAGCCGGTGAAATCATCATCAATCCACAAGTCCTAAGAAAGCTTTGAGAACACACCATGAATCAAGGAATTAGGGCTGCTTTATCATCCCCTGCATTGTTCCCTTACATTTTACCCACTCCACCTCAAGATGCCACCCCCAGTTATACCCATAACACTTCTCAAGAAGTGCAATGCGCAGTACAGTCCCTCGTAATCTGGATCTGAACCACCTGACCAACACCCTCAGCAGTCATACTGTGATATTCACCTCTTCACAGTCTAACTTGATGGGATTCTAGCGTACTACCTAAAAGCCAGCACTAGAAGCATTTTACTCAGAAAGGGACGCCGCTACCGTTACCTGTTGTCGATTGCCAGGGAAGATCTTACTCGCTTTATGAGTATGTTTTTTCTGAAAGGTAAACCTACGGTGAAAACACAGGGCTGAGTAGGAACGCACGGCATGCTGGGAATTCACGACACAGCACCGCCCAGACATGACGCACACAAGTCACAAATACCCTTCCAGTTACTTTAACAACATAACACACTTCACTGCACACAAAGACAAGACAATGATGAGTTGATGAGGTAATGGTGATGACGGACGTGCAGCATGAAACTTATGCCAAAAGCCTCAGTTAGTGTTGATCAGAAAGCGCTCCCCCGTTCATGGGAGTTTTCTCACCCGAGTTGCTCCATATGGTCAACTCTGTAAGAACTATAAGCCACTATACATGGACTTGATAGATTGTGAAGGCAATGGGGAACCGGAGGAACTAACGTCACGACATGCCGCTGCAAGCAGTGCGACTGGAGTTTCTTTTTTCTAACGTTACTTCTATTTATTTCTGGCGTGAACAAAACACTTTTGTTTCGGTCGCCTGGTATTAAAATGTACATCATCTTGTAGCAGATGAAAATTTCTGCATTTTCTGCTGATTTTTTCCTTAAAATGAAAAGATGGGATGGCGATAATGGCAACGTCTTTATCTCATTATTCCTGTAGAAAATCTACAGCTCATTTTTCTCATGACGTAACGTCAACACTAGAACGAAGTCAATGACGTCGCTTCGGTCGCACCGCTCACAGCGCCGACCTGTCGGGATAGACGGCACTCCGGTTCCTCATAGCTTTGTTCATCGACCAAATTTGGTGTTCCATTCCACCTAAAAACATGGAATGCATCTATTTTCAGGTGGAAGGATGGATGAACAGCAAATGGTACTACATTGGTGATTTCAGAGTTGGTGTTAACACTGTGTTTACAATGCATTAATGCATTGTAAACACCGTATTAACACCAACTCTGAAATCACCCAGTATCAGGTCTCCTCTACTGTTTGAGAAATGTGGAGATACATTTTAATAGCGTGGAGATTATGAGGTGATGAATGCAACACATGGAAGAACTGTGGAAAAACTGACACAGCAGGCAGGAGTTTGAGAGAGGGTGCATCTGCAAGACAGCGCACATAGAATCTTACATCATCTTTGTCATCTTGGATTCTCCCACAAGTGAGTTTGATGATATCGCCGTTACAATCGTTTGCGAAGTTGTTGATCAGCCGGTAATCGGCAAAGACGATACTGGCCATCTTGTTCAGGAACTGTTTACAGTTGGGAACAGTCATGTTTTCCTTGTGCTCAATCAGGCATGAAATGATCTGACCAGTGCCTCTGGGAAGTTTGGCACATTCGGGGATCTGAAACAATAAGAAAAACAAAGACACATTTATGAAAAATACACAAGATGAGATACCAGTTTGTTCACAGAGAACGTTCCTATTTGAAGAATTAGGAGATGTAGATTTCAACATTGCATTTCAGACTGTTTCTGTGTTCTCACCTCACTCAAGGCATCCCGACAGACTTCAGAGGCAGCGCTATCAAACCTGATATCCGTTGTTAGATTCCGCTTGTATTGCCAAATAAACTGAAATAAAACACAAATTACAGGTGAAACCATTACACCAAAAACTTTTCTCATTAACTGATGGGCAGTCAAAGTCGTGCAGTACAAACAGTGGTGCCTGACAGTCACACTGCTGAGGTTCCAGGATCAAGCCCCAGTCATTCTTCATGTGACAGAGAGGGCAACTCTCTCTTAGAGAACAAGATTTCTCTGGCTACCGTGGTTTCTTCCTCCAATACATTTTATCCGCCCAATATTGCCCAGAGAGCCAATCATGTTGGACTTGTCACTTGGCTCTCACCCATGTTCTAATGATCAAATTGCCTTAAGGGCCTAGTAGTCCCTCTCACATTACAGATGAACTCACATTTTGGCAAAGCTTTGGAATGTCACCCTCACTCTGAAAAAGAAAGAAAGATCAAAAGATTAATTATTAGTTGTCCGAAACATCACGATGGACATTTGAACTAAGACTATTGACTAGACAACAATGCCAGCCCTGTTTACTAAGGAAGACTACTGTACAGCAATCATAAGTTTCTTATTAAGCCAAAGTTAAGTTAGTTGCCAATGCCAACTGACTGGTACGCCTAAATTGTTGAATTGAAGTTCGTCGTTACTCGTTAGTTAGGCCAAGCTGCCTATCGCATAACCTACCTTTGGATTATTTTGCAAGCAATCCAGTACAGCAAAGTTGTTGGTCGCAGACGTCTTGCTGCACTGGGCTTTGACGGTTTCACGACACGCTGGATGGTCCGCTATTTTGACAGGAATCGGCCTCGGCGGTCTTTTTGGTTGATTACCAAAACGACCGCCTGCACCACCAGCATTCTGTCTCATATTGACAACGTTTGGTCTGTTGGGAGCCATTCCTTCACCAGGCCTCGCATTCGGTCGTGGGTCATTACTTCTGTTCGGATTCGGTGGAGGTGGATGCCCACCACCAGCAGCAGCAGCATCATCAGATCCTGGTTTTACATGGACCGATTTCCCCCCTTTCGCAACCTTCAACGGATTCACCGGACCCGCATCTCGCTTAACCCGCTTCAGAACTTGATCATTATCATTCTTTGCAATTTCTCTCCCTTTCACATTAACAATTACTGCAGCATTTAACAGGCAAATGAGGATGAAAACATTGGCAAAACCGGGGCCACGTCGGTGAGTCGCCATTTTGGACTCTTTAAACCGATTTACCGTAGAAATAATTGCGAGCTGAAAAAAGTTATATCAAGTTCAAAATAGATTACACCAAAAGTTTTGCTATCAAAAATTACAATTCGGTATATCTGATGAATTGCCTTCATTAAGTTTTTGTTACACCCTTTTGATTTGATATAACATCGGATTAAATAATTGCGCACTGATATACAAAAAGTAGTTCCCAATTTTGGTTACACTTCTTACGGATAGATGGCAGCACCTGTAGTCACAGCATGGAGAGTGAACGCTGTCTGGAGAGTGATCTAGTGTAACAGGAACCAGGATCTTCTCATTATTAGTCCGGTTGCAATGTCAGAACGAGGATGAAAGGAGAAGGCGATAGAAACCATGAGTTGGATTAAAACCTTACAATGTCAAATTATTATAAATCGGACTTTGATTCCAGGTGTACCATTCCTTTCACAGGATTTTGGGCAACATGATCTTTTTCAGGCACCTTGCCACCCTTCCGTGTCATGGAATAGGCCCACAACATAATCATTGTAGTGTACTACATTTTTCCATCAGGGCTGACACTATAGCATCATTGGCCCTGGTAAGTAGGCTACGGAGGAGGCCATCAAAATAACCATTTGTCATCCAGGACTCTGCCAGCTCAAATAATACTGATACATGTGTAGCTCTTGATTTCTTCATCTTGATTGAACTGTCAATAAGCAATTCGTAGTTCTTCAAGGCGTTACCATGGATTTTTATCGAAAAAAACAACATTCATGTCATCAACACAGGTGGGGAAGACCGGTTCTCATCCACGCTGTCTAGACTCCCGCAGTGCTCCTATTTAATGCTGAAAAAGGGGCATTGTGGGAGTATAGGCAGCAGAGATGACGGGGATTGGCCTAGAGGTGGGGTAGGTTCAACCTTGCCACAGAAAGAATCAGACAAAGATACTTTGTTGAAAATTTTTAAAGATTTTTATTTCGTAAGATGGTAGCAGTGGCAATCTGACATCGTGACCTTGACATTCCATCATCCTGACCGGCCTTGACATTCTATCATCTTGACCTTGAACGCAACATTGTATAGGAAGCCTGCCACCTCTATGCAGCTGTTGGTTTTCAAATCTGAGACAACTGTACATGTTGGGCTTCTTGTATCATGAATATCCATTGTATAACACCGAGTGTTCAACTTTCCTCAACCAAACGGTTGTCGTGCATCTTTTCTTCATAATCCAAGTCTGCTGCAGCGATGTCAAGTGTCTTTTATGGGATAACACTCCTACCCATCATGCCCATCTTTTAGGCCAAGAAAATAATCTCTTACAAAGTGCACCCCCGTTCCATTCTTTTCTGCATATTCTCTACACATCTACAATAAATGGGAAAGTCGTCTCCGAATATTTTGCAAATTTTCGACCCCAATCGGGGTCTTCCTCAGGTGCTATGTAGAAGAGATCCCAGAGGTGATCTGGGATCTCTTCTACATAGCGCCGAAAATTTGCGAAATATTCGGAGACGACTTTCCGATTTATTGTATACTGTGTCGTTTTTGTACTGTTTTTTGGATATCTTCTCTACACATCTGATGTAATTTACCTGTTTCCCCCATCAAGATGCCCCACATAATTAACTCAATATTTTCAGAACTGGCTCAAATAGGACTATGGTAGAGAAGGATTACCCATCAACTCGGCACCATGCATGAACTTCACCGGCTAAGATTCTCGACAGACGTCGTCCTGAAGCGAAGAAAAAAACAGAAATGAGAAATGAAGCATCGCTGCCATACTGCATAATGAGACTGGATGTTTTGTAGGCCCAAGTCTTCCTGAGTTTGTCCAAGTGACATCAAAGGTGCAAAATTGTTGCTGTACAAACAAAATACCTATTTCCCGTCTCCTCCCCTCCTATCCAAACTACACCGGTCCAAAAACTGGCCAAGTTTTCAAACATTTTGTTACAGCTCCCTATCTCGGTTAAAGGCCTCATTGAAATCAACTGATATGTGAATCAACATCCCATCATTTGATCTTCATTCCAATATAAAATCAATCCTTTTACGATCTCGAGTCACAGATCTCATCATCGACATCACAAAATGAAGTTTTCAAACTTGTCCTCAAACACCAATGTTTTGGAAGATTTGCTCAAAATTCCGCAATTCAAAGGGGGGGGGCAAGGCAATAAAAAATATTCTTCACTTCCTTTCATTCCATTCATACCACATACCAAACCACTATACCAGCTGAAAAAGAATGTTAAATCAGGAATATTGTGAACATGTGAGCAACAAGGTTCGAGTCATAGCATTACCCAGTATGAGATAGCCCACTCTTTCCAACCGTATCAGTCGTTTGGCCAGCCTCGTCAGGAAATTAATGATTCCTGCAGACTCAAACCTAACCAATTTCTCTGAAAAAAGATTAAGAAGTGTGAGTAGATGTCTGGACTTAAAGACACACTTACATTTTACTACATGCCTAGTGATTTATTCAAGATTTTATGAGAATACAAAGTACAATATCGTAATATATACAGTTTTTTTTCTTGTGGTCCTGAAGAAAAACTACAGTGAGTTGAATCTGGAACAGAAATGATGGAAGAAGATTTCTATTTACAATAATACAGGGTGGTCATGAAAATGGAACAGCGAACAACCACTGATTGACACTTGACAACTGGTGTGCAGTGTATGAAGGGGACCGTGTTTGAAGGAAAACGAAAAATACCAAATTCATCCAGTAATTTGGGTTCCTGGGTCTTTTATATGAAATGAAACTTGGGTGATTCCCTCCATGCTTGAATCAATCTTGATGTCATGTGCTGACCACCTAACGACCAAGACTTCTCAGTCTATATACCGGTACCCATGGTATGATGGTCCATGGCCAGTGGCAGTTTGCTGTTCCATTTCCCTTTAGATACACCTAACATATTTGATGAAATACTCTTCAAAAATAAATCAGTTTCACAAGTACAGGGCAAAATTGAGTTATCAGCCTCAAAGAGGCTATGAAACTACCGATGCATCAGAAAGTCAAACAGATAATACATTCTGTGGATACTTAGCACAAAGTTGTCATGTCTACCGAGCTGACATCTTGAATCACCAAGAATTAAAATCACATTCGGTCCCTGCTCTCTAATAGTCCAATGGTGAACCTTGGAGGCCTCACTCTTTCATGTTTCAAGATTCAAAGTTGCATAATCCAGAGTTATAGAATTAACAACCGATTGAGGTCAGTGTTTGCCCAGCCACTGCCAAGGTCAAGTTCAATATCATCCAAAAAGAAAATATGAAATAGAAATCGGGTTTCTAAGGTGAAAGACATTGCTTCCTACCAGAATCGAACCCACGGACCCTCGCATAAGGCATCAATCGCCAGCACTAAGGGGCAGCACGCCTCAGCATCCAAAATGAAAAGTTGTAAAATAACTTGAAATGAACCTACAACTCACAACAAATTACCAGAAAATACATTCGACTCAGCCCTCAAGGCCCTCATAAGACAGAGTCCGGATGAATCCGCCATTCTACTGCCACACGATTGTGACAAGTACCATGATCCTGTGACGAATGTTAATTCCAACCACAATTGACTAAACCTGACGCAAGAAAGCCACACGCACAGCAAATAATGAACAAGCTGTAGTTCAGTTCTAAAACATCTGGCCACACTTTTGATGCATTACTTCCACACACACTTGCGTGTTTCACAGTGCACGCGGCAGTAAATCCATTGTTATTTTGTGCAGTCCTGCCTCCATCAGGCCTTTCCGTTTGACGGGTGCTAAAATGTGCATGCGCCTCACAAACAATAGGATTTCTATTGTTTGTGAGGCGCATGCACATTTTAGCCCCGTCGAACAGAAAGGCCTGCTCCATCGGGGTGCATCGGAAAATCGCATCGCAATCTGGACAAGTTTCTGGAGGCATTTCTTCCCTCAGTGAGAAGGTTCCCGTGCCCACCTCACATATCTAACAATACATCATCCTCCCACAGCAGGGGTTTTTACCTCACTCCTCTTCATCCACTCACTTGTGTGGGAGTGCATGAATAAAGAAGAGCGAGACCAAAGCCCTGCTATGGGAGGATGACAAGACTTGTAAACTTGTGTCATTCAAACACAACAAGATGTTGATTCTGTAATTATCACTTAAATATAAACCTTTTGAAATGTGTCTACCTTCATCAAGCCGCGTTTTTCACACTATTCCAAGCCGAATCATGACGTACATCAACGGCAGTCAACCAGTTTATTCTGGAAAAGTAGAACAGAATGTTTTATTTGAACCCTTTCTTTGCTTACGGAGACTTTAACCCGTTCCAGTCTAAAATAACCAATAAGTCAAGATAAGTGACAACAGTGATGGTGACTATGGATGTCACAAACGGCCCAACTGGAAATGGGCCCACAAGGAAATGGACAACCCTCAATAACTGTTTATATAAACCATTATAATAGCTAGCAAGGTAAATCCTAAAGTGAAGGAAATTGTCAAACACCAAAGAGAGACCTAAGACATGTACATGTACCGGTAATCCCACAGCCCTTAGTCCAGATAATAAGAAAACACATCTTTCACAAATCCAGAATCTTCCTTTCACGAGATGGCCTGTATAATCAACCCCCCAAGGATAGCCGCATAGAAACTCCGCTAGCGCTAGCGGAGCCCATCTGCCGATAGTGCTGTACATTTTTCCATGCATTTTAACACCGATAGGCTGTCGAAGCACTAGCGGAGTTTCTATGCGGCTTCCCCTGGCCTCCACCAGTCAAGTGACAAATGGACAAGAGACGAGTGATATCATAGGCCCCTTACACTGTGGTGACATGACACGATGATATTGCTTTACCCACATAATCTGGTGCTGCCATCCTGCACTGTCATTATTAAACAGAAATCGAAATCGAATGGGATTCACCCCCCAGAGTAGCTGACTACGAATGCGAGATCAAAACAGGTTCGAAATCAATGAATACACACTTGTGTGCTGGTTGTTTTTGCTACCGGTAGGCTAGTTGTTGGTAACAGCGCTGATTGTTTCACGCTCCACCCGTAATGTTCAACTTGATTCAGGATTTCCCTCCAATCACAGAGCTGTGACCAGGACAAGACACGATTGAGACCGCACCAGATGATGTGGGCAATCAGACAATACCATCTCACCACCACACCAGACAAAATTTATACATCAGTTTCGGTCAAATCAGATTATCAAATCTGAAATCGACATCGTCAAAAATACAAAATCATCACACACGAGATACCAGTACCTTTTTCCACGGCAACAATAAATCATTCCTCTTACAACAGGCTTCACTGGAAGAGTTTTATGGTGATCACACACACACGGCCTGTTTTCACGCAATTCTTGGTACACCCAACGACTCAATGGTAGAAGGACCATTATGGCCACGTAACAAACTACTGTCCATTTCTAATCACTGTTTGTAGACAGAAACAAAACATCTAGAAATATTCAGTTCCAAATATCGCGGGTATGACCCACAGCTGTACCTCCCATCATCACGGTCCTATCGGCAGGACGTCAGCCAACTTCCCAGCAGTCATGTCTTGTCCACCATTGCCAGTTTTTTCATCTCATGAGCTCCGATTCAGATTCAAGTTTAGATACTGAATGACATATCAGAGCTGCTTTTCCTATGTTTCTGAAGACTTGCGCATGGTTTCCACCGAGGTATGTCTGACAAGCATTTGTCTTAGAGAGGTTCACAATCATTCAGTTATAAATCCAACCATAGGGGGCGTAATAATACATGCTACAGAGAGTATTGTGAAGTGGTCCGTGGACCTGCTGCTCACTCGGGGTTTGAAGTCAAAGTCAGTTTGAATTGATGCTGCTGGTTGAGACAGTTGTGCAACAACCGCACAAAACACCATAATCAATATTTGAACAGCAAAGATGGTGAACATATGTCATCTATGGGTGGGGGGGTCCGGTGTCCCGATAAAGGACACAACAAGATAAGTGACCTTCAATGCCCTGAACTGGTCTGAGTATAACTGACGATGATTCTGAACCTCCCTAACTCGAGTTAACGACATCCGGCTACGGAATCATACCCTGTGAGATCACATGTAGAACCATCAAACCTGACGTGAATTCCACGCACGGCGACGTTCACACCTTCACGGCGACGTTCACACCTTCTCCTGAACGAATGGATGAGTGAGAGCCTGGTTGATGGAGATCCGCTTGGCTGGATCAAGCATCAACGCCTTCTCGATCAAATCCTCAAATTGTTTGACCTTGCGTTTCTGGTCCTCTGGAAGGCGTTGGTAACCGATTAACTCGGTAAGGAGTTCCCTGCTGCGGTGGATGCTGCTCATAACGGTGACTTTTTCCTGGAGAAAAAGAAATAAATTCGTACAGAGATGATGGAAAAGTGAAGAAAACCCACATATTTTATGGAAATTAACATATTTGACCCCCCATAATGAGAACGCAGAAGAGCCCAGGGGAAGGGGAGGATCAGAGGAGAGGAGGGGATGGGGATGGGGATAGGAGAGCAGGGGTGGGGAGAGTAGAGGGCGGGGAGGGAGGCCATGATAATCCAATGTCAATCCAGCAGCGACAATGCTAACATCACGAGCTCACCATCATGTGCAAGGGCTCAAATCCTGAGTTCAAAATCCAAAGGAAACAGATTTACTCACCCTATGAGTGACTTTGTCGACTTCATGATACAAGAAGTTGTAGTTATTATCAAAGTGTTTCTCTTTAAATAGTCCTTTCCTGATGACTTTATTTGGCATCTTCCCCTTTAAGTCCATCATCAACTTCAACATTTCGTTGTTAGTTTTTCCTGGGAACATGATCTTTCCCGTGTAGAGCTCGCATAACGTCACGCCGACGGACCAGAGATCAATGCTGTGGTCGTATCCCATGCCCATGACTGAAAACAAGAATCCAGAAATAAAGGGGAGAACATATACAAGGAATCCGTTTATCACATGAAGAATGGCTCAACCTGGGAATTGAACCTGTAACTCAAAGGTGAGATAGTGATGTCTGCACTACACCGCTCTGACCACACGAATTCCTTTGGTGGAAATTTCACATGATTCTGGGAGAGCCAGCACCAAAACCGACCACAAAACTTACTTAATTCTGGTGCTCGGTAGAAACGGCTAACAAGATATGGCGTAGGGTCATTCTCGGAGATGTGGCAGGCAGAGCCAAAATCACACAGCTTCAAGACGAGCTTGGATTCATTCACCTGAAAAAGACAGGAGACTTTCTTCAAACCTTTCAAGAAAACTGTAGCGATTCGTCCTCCACTTTATATCGTAAGATATCAGATTCTTTGGTCATCGGCGGGACTGCAAAAGTGAACTCGTAACCGAGATGCCTGCTGCCCCACAACAGATCAAGCAATGGTGGCTGGTGGAAACAGCACGCTATGGCAGACAACTACCGTAGATTTTAGTTCCATACCTGCGATGCCCACAGGCCAGAACTGCTAACTTACCAAGATATTATCCGGTTTGATGTCAGCATGAAGCACACTCGCTCGCTTCAGCAACTTTAAAGCAAGGAAGAGTTGCTGGCAGTAAGACCTGACGGCTTTTATATGAAGACCGACATCCTTGCCATACTTTTTTAATACTTCTCTCAAGTTCATACTGGAAAAGAACATGGAATATTAGACATGTTAGACTGTGTCAGAAAGATTTCAATACCGGTAGTTCTTCAGCAGGAAGTAGAAAGGGTGACACTCTTCAATGTCGTCGAAAGCACTCGTTTAGTACATTTGAAACTTTACGAGACCTTGATTAGAACTTACCTGAGTGGTTCGAAGACCATACAGAGGTGATTACGATGGAAGAAATGTCTGAACAACCGAAGGCAGTGAAATTTATCATCAGGATCAGCGTCGTTTAACTTCTTCACAAATTCTAATTCTTTTAAACCAGTTTTGTGCCTGAAATATACAATATACAATACATGTATCAGAACTGCAGAGACCCAAGATCGCCAACAAACCTGAAGAATTGTGACAAAATTTCTTGGCATACATTTACACAAGGGTTGAAGTCACTACGTCAAGTAATGACAAAAGAGGATTCAATCTGCACATTCGTGCATCAAATTGAGTGGAAATTTGAGAAATTGTCTTGCCCGAAACTTACATGAGTTCATTATTCCTGATAATCTTGATAGCGACATCCTGGCCTCCTCTCGCCGTGTCCCTCGCCCTCACAACATTACTAAACATCCCCTGACCTGTATAACCATAAACAGTATACCGACTGTTGAGATTTTCACCAATTCTTACTCCTGAAACGAACAAGAGATAAAATCAATAAAGCTCCAATACAACAAAGACATGTCTGTCAAGAGTGGTGCAGTGGAAAAAGTGACCAGACACCTCGGAGGTTCCTGCTTCAAACTCTACCAACGAAGGTTTCTCAGGGCGTTCCGGTTTCCTCCTGTGCATTAGATTTACGGTACCTACCGGTAATGTTGTCAACATATCTAGATTCAATATTGTAATAGGCCGACATAGCAACCCTGCTCGTTTGACAATCTACACCTTTAATTTGCATACTCACTGTAATATCCCTCAGCATCATCCCAGTTGTCCGTTAGCGCTGGATTCTCCAACCCAACATTCGCTATCGTACCCACAGTACCAGGACTCTGGAAGAAAATTCAAAAGAATCCTTAGCCACTCACTGCTGCCCTCTTTCATTGTGCCTCTACCCCCTTTCTCAGCAGAAATGCAGAACTGAAGCTTTGCCAAAATGAACAGGATCTTCTTCAGAGATCATGCCACCTGTAAAAGTATCAAACAACTTACCGCATATCTGTCACTGACCACTTCAACATCCACCTCGGCAAACATATCAAGGCCGTTCACAAATTTGACTGGCTCTTTCCCTGAAAGAGTAGAAATATTGATAGTCTAAAACAATGAACTCCACGGCAAGCACGCATACCACGCATAGTCACAGCAGCATCCTGATGACTTTTTAGCGTTGGCAGTGACTTCAGTGTTTCAAGATAGAGGATCTCATCTTATAACACAGAATGTTTGCCATACCTACCTGATTCGATAGCCTGCATCTTTGTATTCATGGAATCGTTGAAATCAAACTCTCCAGACTCCTCAAGATCTTTGGCTGCAGCTTCAGCGACATCATCACTATCAGATGATGAGCCATCACCCTTACTATCAGATGAAGATGACCGAGACTGCGACCGACTCCCCTGTTTCTTCTTATCAGGAATGTCAACTTCTTCTTCTTTCTCTCCATCTCTCCGTGACTCGCTCTTCTCCCTTTTACAATCACTCCCTCTGTCTTTCATTTTCTCCTCGCTCCTATCATCAACACGATCTTTGCGTCGGTCATCATCTTTGTTCCTTCTCCGTTCATCATCTCTGTCTCGCCGAGAGTCATAATTCCGCTCCCGATCCCGTCGATGATTATCGTCACGATCCCGTCGACGCCCATCATCCTTGTCTCTACGCCGATCACCATATCTATCCCTCGACCGCTCTTCAACACGATCATTTCTGCGATCATAATCACGATCTTTTCGTCGATCGACATCACGATCCCTTTTCTTTTCTCTCCACTCTTCACTCCTCTCTCTTCTTTCTTCTTCACTACGTTCCTTCCTTCGCCCTTCACTCCTTTCCTTCCTTCGTTCTTCACTCCGATCCCTCCGTCGATCTCTCCTTTCTTCACTCCGTCGATCTCTCTTTTCTTCACTACGACGATCTCTCCTTTCTTCACTCCGTCGATCTCTCCTTTCTTCACTACGACGATCTCTCCTTTCTTCAATCCGTCGATCTCTCCTTTCTTCACTACGACGATCTTTCCTTTCTTCACTCTGTCGATCTCTCCTTTCTTCACTCCGTCGATCTTTCCTTTCTTCACTCTGTCGATCTCTGCTTTCTTCACTCTCCTCCACTCGTTTCTTCAAAACGTCTTTCCATTCCCGATAACACTCCTCCTCCTTCCGATGAACCCTCTCCTCAACCTCCGACCCCCAGTCGTCCTCGATGACAACATCTTCATCTTCCTTCTCCACGTCATCACTTTCCTCCGCCTCCGACTCCTCCTCCACTCTCTCGTTCTCTTCCTCTTCCATCACCTCGTCCTCATCCTCATCGCCTTCACCTCCATCTTCTACCTCTGCTCCTTTTTCCTCCTTTCCATTTTCTTCAAACATGTCCCCTTGATTTTCAGCCGCTTCCCTCTCTGCTTTCAGTCTCTGGAAAATGCAATCAAAACACAAACTGTACAGCAAATCACAGAGAAGTAGAGAAATTGGTCAAATCTGTGCTCTGAAATACTACAGTCGCCATCTTTATTACATAAAGAATGGATCCACCTGGGGATCGAACTAGGAACCATTCTCAACTTGATCGAACGAGAGAATTTCTCGTGTTGCCTTACCTGCATGAGGGCTTCACGCTCCCTCCGTCGGCGTTCAATAATAGCCTCTTCATCCTCTTCCTCGTCAGGAATCTCAATATCTTCCAACCTGAATCAGAGAATAATATCCATTACTAACTATAACGGATCGGTGAACTAGAGGCACAACGACCTTGCTCTCAGCTGATTATGATGAAAGTGGATCAGGTGAATTAATGATAAAATGTGAAGCTTACTCATCAGAAGATGATTCATGGGCCTTCATGCCCTCCGACAGACTACCCTTAAACTTATCCTCCCCTGATTTCTTCCTCCGGCTCGTTCGGTCAGAATCGCGTTCCCGTCCAGATCGACCTCGTCCACGGTCACGTGACCTTGACCGACCTTGTCGGCGGCGTTCAATGACCCGTTCGGAATATGCAAAGCTTCGATCGACGCGTCTCTGGATAGGTGACCTACACGTAAAGGAAAAGAAAAGTTCAGTTGTGGTTCCTCACTTGATGCTGGTCACCGGGTGATTGGTTCCCCATTCCACTGGTAGGATTAAATACTGACATCAGGAACTTACTGGTATCTATGGGAATGTACCTAGATCGAGTGACTCACCTGCGAGTTGGGGAACTGCGTCTCAGTATTGGTGATCTTGAACGTGGTCTTCGAGTCGGTGGGGGACGTTCTCTTGAACTAGAAACAACAAAAACCAACCAATCAGGCATCAAGAACTGGATTGACTTGAGAACAAGGCCCTGTAGGACTTGTGACACCATTGAATTGATTGGCATCATCAGATCTGCATTCCATTGACTAAAACAGAGTGGAACGAGAGGTAACCAGTCGACCTATAGAGCTTGTGCAGCGGCTCATGATGACGTCACTTTTGACCGGCAGTCCACCATGCTGGCGGTCAACGACAAAGTGCGCC
This sequence comes from Notospermus geniculatus, assembly GCA_002633025.1. Classification (NCBI taxonomy): domain Eukaryota; kingdom Metazoa; phylum Nemertea; class Pilidiophora; order Heteronemertea; family Lineidae; genus Notospermus; species Notospermus geniculatus. The sequence continues at coordinate 194,723 of NMRB01000587.1, forward strand.
ACGTGCAGATCGCGTCATGGTTGAAGACGCAACACTCCACTTGGGCTGACGACAAACTGCACCACGTGGGTCGCCGACGTCATTTGACCTCAGTTTGACCGGCAAGATGGCAGATTTTTTTCGTAATGACGTCATCTGCACAAGCTCTATAGAACTACAAATTCAACGGAGGTTCCTATCGCCTTGATTGACATCTATGGCTACAATGTCAGGACAATCAAACAGCAGACAGAGTCAATTACATCCACTCAAAAGTAGTGAGGAAAATGAAAGATTCTGCTTTTCGCCAAGTGAATTCTCTTGTATTTTTTTTTACCTTCTACTCTTCTCTGTTTCTCTCTGACAATACGGAGGTGGTGTTGGTTCTCTGTGTCGTGATGGAGGACGTGGTGAGCGATTTCGTGGAACCGGAGGCGGAGGGGATCGATTACTCCGTCTGGAGGGTGACCTTGTTTGTCTTCTACTAGCACCAGATTCTGCATATGATTGTCGTTTATAATTAGGAGTAGGTGAACGGCTCGATTGCCTCTTTCGTTCCGACTTATAGGACGGTGGTGAACCATGACGCACAGGTTCATCATAGAAAGGTCTATTTTCACGGTGATTATTTTCCTTTTCTGTTTCAGAGGATGCCTTTGACTTTCCAACCTTTTCACCATGTATTGGTTTGCAATTATACGGCAAAGGTGGAGGCTCATCATACGCAGGGTGGTATGGAATGGGTGATTCTGGCCTCTTTCCCTTTGAAACCTTCCGGGGTTTTTTCTCCGGTGTTCTCTCTTCTGGTTCTCCCGACGTTTCCCCCTCCTCCAACTCAACCGGTTCCACCATCTGCACACTGCCCCTCTCGTCAGTTATTTCCTCTGAACTAACTGACACCATTCCGCCATGCTGCCTGTCAACGAACTCTTGATATTTCCGATTTAATCTTTGTCGCCGATGCTCTTCATGATCAACCTCCCCTTCCTCTACCTCTGAATCAGTCTCGTACCCCTGAGCAATCATGTCCATAGCTTTCACCCCAGCTTCTTCATTGGCAGTTTCACTCGGCTCCACTTCACTGTTCTCACCAATAGGTTCATACAGGTCAGCTGCCAGCAGCCGTGGCCGCTTTTGTGAACTCTCCTCCGCACTGTCATTATCACTTTGCTGCCTTCTATGTTTATGTTTCTTGTGTTTACGTTTTTTATGTTTGTGGCGACTCCTTTCATCGGGATCTCGGTTGGAATGTTTTCGTTTGTGGCGATGTTTATGTTTGTGTTTGTGCTTCTTCCCCTTTTCATCACCACTTGATACACTGGAGTCGCTAGAAAATAATAATGAAACCACATACAGGGCCCCATCAATCATCATCACGATGAATGAAATACTAGTACATGGAGCATGTACATGTATGACACAACATTTTCTTTAACAACACAATCAACATGTCAGAAAATGAACTGACGACAAATGTTAAATTAATCAACTTGAGGGCTTAGCAGTCAGGAACTTTTGCCACATCGGGAGGTGACCTCCCAATCGAAAAAACTCCCAGTCGGGAGGTAATAACCAAATCGAGTTTTCGTACACCTCCCAATTGGGATTTCAATGTTCTCTTCCCTTCCCAACTTTCGTCAAATATTGGGGAAATCAACGTCAAATCGGCCAGAAAATTTACTTCAATCAGAAATTTTTTTCACACAAACCTTGATCTTTGTTTCACGTTTTCCACTGGTTACGACCATGCGCAAATGCGCGATGTGATGCGCAAATCAGTTCTTAGATTTTGAACTGCCTGATCGAGACATTCCTCCTGTTGTTCAAGCAACAAAAAATTACAACACAATATCCCGTTTCGGACACAACCTCCCAGTCGGGAGATGCAAAATCCCAATCGGGAGGTGATCTCCCGATGCGGCAAAAGTTCCTGACTGCTTAGGCCTAGGCCTAGTCTAAATGTCCGATTGGAAGTGACGTTACTCCATGGCAAATAATGGAAATTCTCTTAACTCGTCGTTGCGGCCTACCGGTTATCTATTTTAAATCATCATAATCATATCTTTGCTTTTGCCCATCTCATCAACATCAACCACGGCAAATGCGTCAGCCAACTGTGAATCACAGGATCATGCACTGCATTGTCATGTGTGTGCATTGATGTGTGTGTGTGTGTGTGTGTGTGTGTGTGTGTATGCATTGCATAATGCATGAGCATATGAGGAAGATGCACATGTCGATGTCGCATCGCCATCGACATCACCCACACACTGTTCGTTTTCATCCCGTCTTTCCTCATGATCACGCCAACATTATGAGGAGGAATTTGTTTCCAACATAAAGATGAGATATTGATCTTACCTGATTTCACCTTCTGCTTTCTCGCGGCTGTATTCTAATTCTATTTCTTGGGTTCCTGAAACTCGGCCGACAAGGATCTTCACCCCGTCCGCCATGTTGAACGAATATCCGACGACGGTCTCACTACTCAGTTTTGTAGTGATCTCCGATCTTGCATTCGGAGCGCCACGGATGTTTAGGTAGCAGTACACAGTTAGCCCGGATCGTCTCAATGGGCCTTTTGGTGAACACTTGCTGCGTCACACCAACATTCACACAGACAAAAATCAATATTCTTCGAGATGAACTCCTTAGTGTTATATATCATTGGAAAGCACGAAACTTCATCTTAATGGAGGAGACAAACTTGAAGGATGACAGGTATCCAGCTCCGAGTAAAGGCAGGATCAGTAGGTTGCCTTGGAGATC
>NMRB01000587.1:198539-211993 GCA_002633025.1 Notospermus geniculatus
CCCCCCCCCCCCCCCCAGGAGAATGAGGTTGATGTCGACGTTCCTCAGTGTCTGGCAGTTTGTTTGACAGAAATCAAACCCGTGACCTCTCCATCTTGATTTGAATGTTCAAATACTGCACCACCGCAGTCCCTCATGAACCAGTACTCACCAGCATCATCATCTCAATATGCCCCGCCCATCTCTCAATTTCCGACTCCATATCATTAATCTCGTAACCAAGTTTACACCGCTCGTCTAAGTATATTCGTAACCATCGTTTGAGGTAGGCATCACTGGGTAAACTTCTGTTTGCTCGAGGTCCTGCAAGACAGAGCCTGTTAAGTTGTTGTGAGAATTTATTACGGGTAACCATGGTAACAAGCATTTGCCTATGAATTACCGGTACTGTGTTGAGAAAGATTTGGTATCAAGGTACCCAGATCTCCAAAAAGGATGCATCTTCAACTGATGGCAACGTACCGACGAAGGTTAAGAAGAGATGATTTGCTAAATCGTAGACAGTGTAGTTGAAGCAGCAGGCCTCACAGTCAACGAGTAACGCTCGGTTTTTCTCTGGCTGGTAGATGAAGTTGGTCGGGTTCATGTCGTTGTGGCAGAAGGACACTGGAAGGTCAAGGTCATCGAGGATTCCATACACGTATTGGAACTCTTTTTCCAGGACGGCATACGGGTTGTCACCTAATATTGCTCTGATTCTGGAAGGACGGGATATAGTCGATGAACTTAATGCTGGTAACTTAACTCTTTTAGACAATACAGACTTTCTCTGGGTATTGATACTCTGGTTTCTTCCTGCTGTAGGCCTACATATCTTGAGAGCTTTAGGCTAGAAGGAAGAGAGCCCCCCTGAGAAAGTACGGTTCTGGTACCATCTCAACCAGATGATGAAGAGGGATGAACTGTGAATCAACCCCACAACCTTCAAGGGGACAGGTAGGCTGGTTTCCACTGCACACTTTGACAACAAGAATCTTGACAAATTGAATCAACTAGAAAAAGAATGCGGTACGGTGTATGAGACCACGTCGGACGAATGCCATCAAAATATGCAACTAGTAAGAACTACCACCCTACTTTTCTGCTCCATAAAGGGAATCTGTCACGGCATGTGGGGCATAGTCCAGGACGAGTTGACAGTATGACTTGAACTGTGACTGACAGTCGAACCCCATCTCTCGTGCAATATCAGCTGTTTTTTGACAGTGGTAAGACGCCATCTCTCGGGCCACAATCCTGAAAATGGTCACGCACTGGATACAGCATCTGCTGGTTTTAGCAGGTCAGGAATTATACTTATTTGGAATGCATCCATAGGAACTGTCGATCCATTAGTCAACCTAATCTGTCAGGTCGGTGCATCAGTATCACCAAATTTCCTGTCAGCTACCGGTACGGTACGGTACCTTATGAATTGGTCCGCATCTGGCCCATCTTTATAGAAATCCATCGACCAATCCCAATGCTGCCCGTGGACGTAATCCATGCAGAAACCATTCCTAAACGTCATGACGACGGGTGGACCCAAGGAGACCTGGTGGAGGAGGCGAATGATTTTATATTCATACTCCCTGAAAGTGAACACATAACTTCTAAATGTAACATTTGGCCCAGTCAGACTTGTCTCCTGATTAAACATTTTTGAAATGGGTTGACGCTATACAAGCTTGATCAACGTACCTATCAAAATGGCCTGGCAGCATCTTGATGACTTCTCCATTCACCCTCACCATGACGGCATCCTTATCTTGCTCTCCACACCGACATTTGATGACCAGATTGACCAAGTTTGGTCCAAAGGGCTGTGGATATCAGACAACAGCATCAGCCTAAAGGTGCTATTCCACATGGGCATGGGCAACTCAGCAAAACTATGGCATGGGAGTTGTCGTGTCATTGTTCTTGGCGTAAGATGTAAAGAAACCAACAACGGTGAATCACCCATTTATGAGAAAACTCTCTGTCTCAGGTGGCAACACCTTTAGATCCCAGGTTGACCTAGATACTCATGGCCATTGCCACATGTTTGCAGATTGGGCTAATCAGCTCAAACTGGCCTCAAATGATCAAGTTATAACTGTCAGCTGCTGGAGTAGGCCTAGGCCTACCCCAGAAAGTTTTCAGGAGACAGACTAAAGTACTGAGTGAATCTGTACTTTGGAACTGAATAACAGAACAAAGTGTTGTGTAAAATAACTACATACCAAAAATAGATAATCTATTTTTGCACATACCTCCATCACTATGCTCTCCTCCTGCCAATGTCCTCGCAGTTCCCCGAGTATTTTCAAAAGGCCATCCCTATATGATTTTACAGGGACCTCTAGGTCCTTGTGTGGGATCCCAGGGAGGGTTGACATACTCCAAAACCAATAACGGAGATGCAAAATAGTCTCTCGTAAAAATTCCTGTCTACGTGTATCATGTACAGTGTATAGTGCTGATCATGAATGAGGCTAAGGAGACAAATCAGGGATGCAGACAACAGCCAGAGCTGTGCAATAACCAAAGAATGAGAGGGCAGCTGTTGACTGGACAACTCCCTGTTGATATTGAGGCCAAGAGCAAACAAATCTGTCTAATTTAATGGATCAAATCACCCAAATCTCATCTCACCACAATATTCCATCTACTACCAGTACAAGTCAATGAATGAAACTAGGTCAGTCAGACATTGAATAGAGACCACCCGTTGTCTGCCTCATAAAAATAGGACACCGTGCCAATAACACAGAGATGGCCGATTTTTACATACACTGTATTCTGAATTTTTTAAAAAATGTTCTTTTAGTCAAATACAGGAAATCCAGTTCTGCCGACCCTCAGTCAGAAGTAAATCAATGATCACTCATCACCCAGAAACGAACATGTGGCATTGATTGCTCTCCGTGAATGGTTAGTGAGGCATGCATGAGATGAGTGCTACGTGAAAGAGGTTTGGGGTTCAATCCCAACCGTGGGAAGTTGACCATCAGTTCTTTAATAGTCTCCCCCCTCCCCGTCTTTTCTGGGGATCACTGCAAGCTTTCCGGGAATGCAAGAAGCTCATTCAGTGCATCACCTGATACTTTCTTTCAGACCAGTTGAGAGTTTAGAGGGCCTACTCAACTGGGAAAGAGTATGATGGTATTCGTACATGTAACATCTGATCCCAAACTCTGTGTACACATGGACACAACTATGCATCTTTCATTTGACATGACGGCACCCCAATCCGATTGCCAAAAGCAGCGGCAACAGACAGTGGACAGCAAACGTCTTCAAAGAACAAAACCAGAGACAACTATTGAAGTACAATAAATTTATTGAATATCTTCATGATTTTAGATTTGTACCCGAATACAAAAAACCTGCAGTTACAGGTTCTTTATTGATTAGCTGGGATTTTATTGATTAGAGACGAGTTGTTTATGATGCAGCAGAGCATTACCCACCAGGATCTACTGTACCATCTGACCGGAGACGGTCGTGTCAATGCATTGATTGGAACAACCTGAAAATTTCAGGCAGTGACTGAACCAAGATCCTACATCAATTTCGAAGTTGGAAGGAACCAGAGACACCCCATGTTTTATAAAGGAAAGCTACTTTGTAACTGTCAAACTGTTTTTCTTCACTGCAGATCAGTCACGTTCTATAACTTAACCCTAACTGTGGCACCAATACATGTATTACCCAATTTTTCAACTGAAGTAACTTTCAACCTACACCAATGGTCATTCAACCTGACTTACTACAGTATTAGGATATCTGAATCTGCAACCAGCTAATATAACTTTGGTAACATCATTGCCATGCAAATATTACATGTACATATTGTTTCAAGAGCGGAGAGCCAAATACGGTGTTATTAACTCTATAAACAACATTGGGCGAATTTAATGTAGAGCAGTCCCTGAACAAAACCTGTGCTGTCACAGAGTCACCCTCTATATCACATGAAGAGCAGGTCGGATTGGAGATCGTATCTGAAACTCCAGCAGTGACTGGCACGGATATTAAATCACGCCACTCGACAGCCCGAGTCTGCTTCCCTTACCCATTAATCTTAGCTTTTCAGCATTTGAGGCCTCACACAACAGGGCCATTTGGACAGGGGACTGAGGTGACAGCATCCCTATTTTGGAAAATATCTGCTCGCAGTCAGCACTCAGTGAGTTAACTAAACAATACAATACACCCTCTCATAGCAAATACCTCTGCCAGCAGGACACCTCTCTATCAAGAACACCAAGTTAAGACCTCAATTGCTCCTATCTATTCATTTCAACCCCTGCAATCAGGAACCCCCTCCAATGGCAGCATCTGCCAGTGCCAAGGCGTCCTTAATAGAGAGGTTCCACTTTGCAAAGGAATGGGCACCTTTTCCAGTAATACATGAAGGATACACCTTGCACTTGTACCTGTCCACATGGCACTCCATGGGAAGCAGACACCATTTTTATAATACGTCCAAAGTTTTTCTCCTCACAGATATCCCAGATTGCGTAATACTAAGCAGTCTTAGCTCGTATTGCGGCTCGTTTTCCCGTCACGGCCTGGAATCCCGATTTGATACTCGACACAGAACAGCGAGAACGACAAGTTTCACATTGGAGGAAATATAACCTAGTATCCTTCTGTAGAATGGTATCCGGTGAACGACACGTGTGACACGTCACGTATTCCTCTGCAAAGCCAACGACAAAGTATGAGTAAATACTGTCTTGAGCCGAGAGCCAAATATTTGCTCTATGGACAATTCCATGAGTTTATTCAAGAGAATTATGAAATGTGACCTGCTCCAGTGAAAGTAGGCGCTTGTTGCAAGTGATCATCATTGAATATCAGGTTAAAGTCTGGCAACATCTATCTTTGACTTAATGGAATGCGGAAGCTAGGAAATTGATCGTTGGATTTTCCACGGACCTTTAATCACACGCGGCTATTGAATGACCGGTGGACAACGCAAACAATCGGGGAACGACCAAAGTGATCGACAGGCATGATTATAAACCACAAAGCTCTGTCACATTACATGACTTCCGCATTCCATTAGGTCAAAGATAGATGTTGCCAGACTTTACTCAACTATTGGTACCGGTATTATCACTGCTGTCCACTTGTTTTTGTGTTGTAAGGCTGTTAACCCTTTCTTGGTTGCGACAAAGCGCCTGCTTTTTCTGGAGCGGGTCACAAATGAAAATGAAATGTACTTACTAATATATCTTCTTAAAACATTCTCAATCTGTTTGCTTTGAAAGCGACCTTTGATAATAAGTTGGTTATTCCCGTCGATGGAACCGCTAGAAAGAAACAAGAAAATGTCCAATCATGAAAAACGAATAGTTCAACACACGTTACACTGCAGCATCAATCACTCACACACGTATGTGACAAATATAAGCCGAACGTGCCACCTAAGAATTTGATGCCCCCATTCACCGATTACCAGGAAAAAATAAAGAGAATCTTCACCTACCTCGTCCCCAACTCGGCTAATAAAAAGGCCAATAAATGTTTGGGTTGCCTATGTAACATTTTGCAGATTTCTGTAAAGTTAGCGAAAGACGTTTTCTTCGTTCCCACCCTCATGACTTGTGGCGGTTTCATGACCAGTCGTTTCTTCTCACCGGCAACCATGTCTGGATTCTTTTCTCGCATAATGTCAAACACCCTCTTGAGGAGCTGGAGAGAAAGAAAGCGAGGTAGAAATTTGCCAAGTGGACGGAACAGCCGGGACACCTCGCCAGTTAGGACAACAGAAGTTCAGCTTCAAACAAGTCCTCTCTATTCATAATGCTGCATCAGGCACTCAGCTCTCTGGATTTGGCATTTTTACTACTTTCTTCAACCCAAGTTTGAACTGTACCTCATCATATGTGTAATCCCTCTCTGCCGTCACCCAGGCCTCAGGGCTGTCCTCCTCTGAAAAACAGACATCACTGGTTAGAATCAAAAATAAACCAGACCAATGAGGGAAAAGAAGAGTTTAGGGACTGCAGACAATTGTCAGTGGTGTGCAGTAACCAGAGACTGTTGATCAGTTTTTCATTGGACAGTCGTGTCCTCACCCCAATACGAATGGCCGAATATGATGAAGACACATCCTATTGGCCTCGTGCACCGTTTAGTTGCTGCAATGGTCCTGTCACTGAAGGTCAAGCATTGTTGAGGGTTGCTCAGCAGTGGATAAAGTGACCCAAATCATCAGGCAACCCTCTCCAACTTCGATGAATCCCCGTCAATGTCACCACAAAACCTACCTTCCATTTTGTCCGACTTTTCCGTCACAAGATCGTCAATCTTTGTTTTCTTTTTCCCTTTTCCTCTCTTTTTCTTCTTTCCCATTGTGAAATCAAAGTCTAAACTATCAACAGCCTTCGTGTCAGCCTCGGGGGCACCACTGTCCTCTTCATCTGACTTGGCCTCCGTATTTTCCGTTTCCTAAAAAGCACCGAAAGAAATCAGTGAAATTTAATTGTAGGACAGAGGTTAACTTGTGACAAACATTAAATGAATCGTAGTCTCCTCCATTTGCATGGAACACAAAAGAAACAGTAGGCCTACAAAGGTTGGAGAACTAAAGGAAAATCTCCTCCATTTTTTAAAACTTACCTCAACAGCACTTTGTAATTCTGACATATCGAAGGCTTTCTTCTTCTTCTTTGGTTTCTTTTTCAACAATGCAAAAGATAATTCTGAAATGGACAAGTGGATCTCTACAGTATCCATTATGAAGCAGAGTGGACAAGACAATGTTGAGATCAACATGAAATACGGGGAATGCACCCAGTGTCAAAGACTAAAACCAGCAAAATGATGATGTAACTTTAACATGAACAGTGCAATTCAAAGTTCCAGGTAGCCTACACATGATCATTTATTTTTGCACTTTCTTTGAGTGTTTGACCTGATAAATGAAATAATGTGGGACATTGTTTTGGACATGTGTCAAAAACTGATGAAATAACATGCATTCTGATGAAACCACATCGCCTTTATTCGGATGAACAAAGCTAACTCTTCTTACCATCGTCATCATCAACGGCCGGTTTCTCCTGCTGCTCCGGTTCTTCATTTTCTTTTGTCTCTGTCCTTTCTGCAGGTCCCTCGTTCTCCTTCTTGTCATCCTCAGCTTCAAAGTCATCAAATGTCTTCTTCTTCTTCTTTTTCTTCTTGGCTGTGGGGTCAAAAGCCTGGGAATGATAAAGAGGAGAATGAGAAGTTACATAGGCTACAGCCTGCTGCTCCGTCGATTGAATTATTGATCCATATCATGAGAGGCCTACCGGTACAGGCAGGCCAGGCCTATGGACCTATTTATATGTGATGCGGACAAATAGCTTTTTTTCTGGATATCAGGTCATCTATGGACAACCAGAAAAAACTCATTGAATGTATAGGTTGAATGTACAGGCCGATGTACAGTACTGTAGTGTGGCGTGTCCACACACCACAATGCACATGGCATGCATGCAGCCGACACGCGTCAAGTGCCGGTAACTTTCAACACCAAAAATACCAATCTTACCGGGAATTCGTCAGCCATTTTCTCTAAATATCTTGTCAATCGGATGCTAAATCACGGATTTTTTATCAGATCAACACTTTACGTGGATCGTGACAGGCAATACGGCAATTTTATTGAAGAATACGCAACGAAACGAGTCTTGCATCAGCACGAGCTTCGACCAGTAGTCACCGATAAACTCCGTGGGACCAATTCCTATCTCGCCGTAATCGGCTGTCAGTAGTTACTCATAAACTCAGGGACAAATACCCATGTTACCGTGAGTGGGCCATCCTCTGTCGAAATGGCCGAAGACGACGGCGTTTTCAAAGCCCAGTTTAACGTTTTTTAACGTTCCCCATCTGCAAGTGTGTCTGACGGAATAAGCCGCGACTCGACAATGGAGGACACACAGAGAAACATGTCGATCTATCTGCCAGTGTTTCCAGAACAATAGGGGGAACACTGACACACGGAAACACTGAAAAACTTTACACCTGGGCGAGATGAGACGAAATCAAAGGGATTTGACACAAGTAAGGTAGTTGTGTTGAAAAATTAAAGAAAATTGAAGGCCTACTCGAAATTTGAATAAATACTTGGCGTCACGGTCATCTCCCAGAGTACCAGAGTATCAGATGTGGCAGGAATCTAAGTCTCTCAGGAATCTTAGCCGACGTCTTTTATTCCTTTCACACCGATGATATCTCTATTCGACTCAATAAGGGACAAGGATGATAGGGCCGCATTCCAGGGAGGAGCTGAGGCTAGGGATGCGAAAATACAAGAGCCAGACGGTCAAGGTCAATTACCTGTCGCGGCATCGTGGACAATAAACGTTATATAATCACCCCACTTTGGGGTTCAAGGATCCCAGACGCAATTTGACATTCAGAGATTTTCCATTCAAGTATTCCTTTAAGACAAGATTACGTCATTTCCCTGCCCTGGTGACCGACATTCTACAAAAGTGCACCCAGACTCTTTGGGGAGGCGCCGAGGAAGATGAGGAACCGACCATTCTGACGACACGTAAGATCGTCTTCATTCTTTATGATGCGTAGTCTTGCTGTCAAGCCTAGATAATGGTGGCGCTAAAAAACATCACAGCAGGGACCGTCTGGGGAATCGAACCAGCGACCCGAAGCTCAACGCACATTACCACCACACCGCCGCACTGCCCATCAACGGATCTTTTTCATCAGCGGTGTTTTTATAACTGACCCGTCTTTGACGCGATGGCCACTTGGCGCATAAAAGACATTGTCCACCAGTTTATATATCACATGACTTGTAATATCAAATTGAATGACAAAATGGACGGTCAGATCACGACCAAATCTCGATCCTATTCAACACAAGTATAGGCACTGTAGCATACATCCGGTAGAGGTGATTTTTCGGCGGACGAGGTTTGGAGATGTGACGGGCGCATGTCTTTTGATTGAACCACGTTGGTCCGCATGTGAGATACCGACCGTTTATGGCCCCGTCAGCTAAATATAGATCCCGTAGCCATGGGAGAATAATGATCACATCCAGCAGAATTTAGAAATTCCAAGGGTCCAGACAATCGTTCACAATGGTGGTATTATTAGAAGACTGCACATCCCTTCTTATGCAAGACGGTCACTTGTCGCGGGACATCGGAGTTGAATGGACGCAAACTGATGTCCTGCTCTATTAGGCAGGAAGACAGAGGCCAGGGGGATTTTGGGAATATAGTTTGACTGCGAAAACTCTCAAATACTGCATCTTGGGGGTAAGGCCTCTTCATCTGTTGTGGTCTCGTTGCGAACTGATCCAGACATTGCATCAAAAACACCATTTACGCTCGGGAAAAAGTCGTCTACGCTCAGGTAAAAGTGGAATCTACTCGGAAAAACAGAGCACCTGGATCAAAGTGACGCCAGGCTCGGATAAAAAGGACAGACTTCCTATGGCATCGTTGTTACCACCCGGACACAGGTTCTGATGTGAGCACCGTTGATTAAGGCAGAGCTTGTTCAACATTAAAAGGCGGCGGATTCGGGAGAGACAGCGACACGTGCGATCGTTCCAAGTCATCTGTTTACAATTAAAAGTAAGACTTGCTTTTCTTTCCAAATCGTCCTGACAGAGACACCAACATGACCCTTGTTGACCTGATGGTGTCCAACTCGTCCGCCGAGACGCCAACACATCTGTTGGTCCTGGTTGTCCTGTTTTTGCTCTGCATCGCACTTGGTGCCACTGGGTTGCGGAGGGACACACTCCCTGAAAACCTCCGCTACCCTCCCGGACCTTACGGAATACCAGTCCTTGGTAACTTGCTACAGCTCGGGGGAGAGCCACATAAGACACTGACAAAGTACCGGCGGAAGTACGGCGACGTGTATCAGCTGACGCTAGGAAGCACGCCGACAGTTGTGTTGAACGGCTACGAGACGATTCGGAAGGCCTTGGTCAAGCAAGCTGACGAGTTCGCCGGTCGACCAGACTTCTATTCGTTCAAATTCATCGCTAATGGCAAGAGTATGGGCTTCGGGGATCTGAGTCCTCGCTGGCGGATGCATCGGAAGATCGCCCAGAACGCTCTCGGGATGTTCGCCAACAAGAAACAGAATCCGATCGAAGACAACATCGTGGACGAAGCCGAAATTCTTGTGAGTAATCTTCTGTCCCTCGGCGCCGCCTCTGACGGATCCCTCAAACCAGTTGACCCTCACAACGAGGTATATCTCTCCGTTGGGAGCATCATCTGCGCCATGTGCTTCGGCAGACGTTACCGACGCGACGATCCGGACTTCGTGCAACTCGTGAAAATGAATGACGAGTTCATGGCGTTTGCCGGCGCGGGAAATCCTGTGGACATTATGCCATGGATGCGACACTTCACGAAACGATCGTTTAAAACATTCCTCGGGATTTTGAAAACTATGGATAATTTCTGTTTGAAGAAGCGCCAGGAACATTTGGATACTTATGACCCTGGAGAACTTCGGGACATCACGGACGCGCTGATCCGAATCGTGCAGGAGACACCCGAGGAGGAGAAGTCGGCAGTCGGGCTCACTGACGAACACATCCTGACGACGGTACAAGAGATGATAGGCGCCGGGTTCGACACCATCTCAACCACGCTCATGTGGGGGATACTCTTCATGGCGGCACACGAGGATTACCAGCGGAAAGTCCAAACGGAAATCGACGAGGTCATAGGTCGAGGTCGTTTTCCATCAGCAGACGACATCACGTCACTTCCGTTCACTGAGGCGTGCATTCTGGAGACGATGCGACACTCCTGTATATTCCCCTTCGCGTTGCCTCACGCCACCACGTGCGACACCAGCCTCAACGGACTTTACATCCCAAACAAAACCCTCGTTTTCGTCAACCTTTGGTCGGTCAATCATGACGAAACTGTCTTCCCAGAACCGGAAAAGTTCAACCCGTACCGCTTCCTGACACCAGACGGCGCTGTTGTGGACAAACTTTCGTTCTTTCCATACGGGTGTGGCAAGAGGAAATGTCCCGGAGAAATTCTCGCCAGATTGGAAGTTTTTCTTTTCTTCACGACGTTGCTTCAGAGGTGCCGTTTCCGACCGCCAGATGGCGAGACGCCGAAATTGGAGAGTAAATATGGCCTCACGTTGAAACCCAAGGATTTCAAAGTAACTGTGTCGCGTCGAGGACGGGAAAAGGATGGAATCACAAGTTAGGATGAACAAAGTCCTTTTTAACGCTGTACAAATAACAGGCAAATAATGTTATCTGAACGAAGAGAAGACAATATTTCTGGATGCCCTTGTGGCTAGTGTGGACTATGCGTCGGTGCTGCCACCTGTGGCGGAGTAATAGTATGAACTCTGAAATCGCATCCCCAAACTCCACCAATGCGTGCCTTTAATACTGGTAATAGGCCTACCGTCGGACCAAAAACTGAACTCAAAACGAAATCATCTCGCTGTGATTTTGCAAACGATTTTTCGAATTACATGTAATTACTAGTAAGTCCGTATATCAACATGGTTTTTAAGTTTGGCGCACAAATCAACGCAAATACATATAGGCCTACCAAGGTATTAAGAGCAAATTTGGATGTATCATGGTATTCATTTGTTCTCTTCTAACTTCGCCGTTGGGCAGACGTGTAATAGGACAAGTTATCTTCAATTAAAATGTCCATGTACGAACGAAAACGACTCTACTGCCCTAGCTTAATCTGGATGAACGGAACAGAATGATGTGATGTTGTATAATCACCGCCAAGACGGTCCGCTTCCAAAGACATCATGTCATCCAATGTCAGATTGGTTGAGAGTCTATCTGACATTCCTTCCTGTTACGCCAGTTAAAGCGAGTATTTCACATCCGTATTAAAGTGACTGTTTCACCCAACAGTACCTCCGCGGCCATTCGCGATGCGGTGCAGTTAATGTTTTGTAATCACCAATGGTCGCCGGTCTGTAGCCGTGAGATCGGAAAAACGCCATCACCGCTTGAGCTGCGGGTTCGTTTTTCATAAGAATATGCCACTTCATGAAGACGAAGGGTATTTTGATCTTTTTGAAAAGCTCGTCGGCATATTTCAGTGCCTTTCCCTCGTAGCCTTCAATGTCAAGTTTCATAATGGCCGTTTTGAATGTGGTGACCTCCAGAAGGTCATCCAGGTGGATCATAGGAACGGGTTCCTGAATTTCCTCGGGATTTGTGTCCTTTTCCAGATCAACGATGTACCCTGCTGCATAATTACGCGCGTATTTCTTCGTCGCAACTGTTTTGTATTCATCGCCGACTGCGTTCCACACCGTCGTGATTTGATTGGCGGGAAACTGGCCAAGGTCACATGACCTACGCAGACGACTAATACTCTCGAAACTGGAATCAACAGCGAGAACTCTCCGCCCCCATTTTGCCGCCATCAGAGCGAAGTTACCAACATGGCAGCCGATATCCAAGAAATTCCAATCAGGATTTTGTTCAAAGAGATTCTGCATAGCGTCAAATGTCTCGCCCTCCCAGCGGCCATTAGGTAATATCCCGGCAGAGATATATGCATCATCCTCCAAGAAGAATATAGAGATTGGCGTCTTTCCTCTCCTGGTGGTGAGGTTGACTAGGAGATATCCATCGTGATCTGGTTGTCTGGCCATATAAACCTGGATCCTAGGCTCCAATTTGTTCTTATCAACTTCACGCCTTGGCAATGGTATAGTCCGAATTTCCCGCGAAATATGGCACCTCGATGCCAATAATACGAACATGATGAAACAAAGTACCGCGGCAGCCGTAATTGCTGCATAATTTACTGCAAATCTTTTGACTGTTGGTAGCATCTTGGACTGGGACAGGATGACGGCCTAAAACAAGAAACAAAAATGAGATAGAACGCTGAGGCTTGGCGGTTTTGTCAATCGTCTGCGCGACGGACTCGCGGGACGACGAATTTCAGGAGCACAAAAATGTTCAATTACATACCTCGGTCGAAGAAACTGGGCCAATGTCTTGGACTGCAAACTAAGGAAAATATGAAGAAAATGACGGAGGGCCCATGTGGATGTATGATGTATACCTAGACCCTTTCCTTAGAATAACATGGAAGAATAGTGGCATGGTGGACAAGAATTCACATTGACTAAGGCTAGGCGTAACTATTCACATGCGTAACTACAATGCCACCACTAGGGTTTAAAAGAAGGGGTTTACGTCATCACATAACCCTTAAATCTTCATTAATTGTCTCCCTCCGTTTATTGGTGAAGGCTTACCAATTGTATCAAAAGCCCTATTAGATTAAAGACCTATTGTCAACAGCACAGTTGGGGAGACCAGCAGACGTTGAGGTCCGAGCGCCGCGGATGTGTCGGCGGCAAAGACGGGAACTACTAGTATAGTCTTGTGACGTTCTGTCACAGTCACACAGGGGTCATTGAAGCCAAATTCTATGGAAGATACTTATCTCAGCCGGGGGGGGGGGGGC
>NMRB01000587.1:214278-232509 GCA_002633025.1 Notospermus geniculatus
AAGGCCTTTTTTCGACCACGAGAAGTCGGGATTCTGACGGGAAGCCAAAAGTCGCGAAACATGTCCTCCTTTATTACGCTGTCAATTTCACATTATCTTTTTCCGTTGCAGAGTAATTGGCCTACAAGCAAGGCCAGTTTTCGTGCCCCGCGCGGTCGGCATTGACGGGAAAGCGAAACATGTCCTCCTTCTATACTCTGTCAATTTCACACCGTTGACCCCAGGGCTTTGAAATTTGTGCTACACCGAGCTAAAGGGTAGCCCTCGGTGTCCCAAAAATGTCAAGTCAATATCTTTTTTGGTTGCAGAGTAACTGGCCTACAAGCAAGGCTGTTTTTGTGGCGTTAACTGACTGGCACTCTCACGCATAGTGACAAGAATGTCCAAGAATGCAAATGCAAATATGCAAATGCAAATGTATGCTGTGGTCAAAATATATCATCCCAAAAAAAATCTCGCACCATTCCAAGGCCCTACGACTTGCCCTTCCCCCCTTCAAACACTTACGCCCCTACAGCCAATTCAGTAATACATGTACAAGATGTATAGGCCTTATAGTTATGCTGGCCTCTTCCCGCACTTCCCATCTTCCCAATTCCCTTCCACATGTACGCCAACACCACAATTCCCGAATTCCCGTTTTCCCATCTTCCCACCACTTCTAAGGACATGAAAGATAACAACATAATTCCACACTTCCCCAACTTCCCATCCTCCCGCCCGACTCCCAACAACAACTCCGACGCAACAATACCGTACACGTCGAGACGTCGTAAATGAAATAACTTAACTGCCACAATACAAATTACTTTATTATTAATTATTAATTAATATATTAATTATTAATTTTACTTGAAAAATTCATACAGTCAAATAATCTCGTAAATTAAACAGCCGACGACAGTACCTCGAACAAGTCGCAAGTTGATACGAAATAGTCATTCGTGCTATATGACAGAAGTACCAAAACAATTCCCAGACTGATGTCCGGTATACTACACTTGAGCCNCACGTGACCTCGGGTCTTGTGACAGCTACATGTTCGCGACTTGTTTACATGAGTTGGGTGACATTTCGACGGAGTTTTGTATCAAAGTTTTTTCCTAATTTGTGCCAATTTTTCAGTCTTTTGGAATACAACTATGAGAAATGAGGATAAATAAAAGGATTCATGACAGTTAATTATTCGAATTTAGTCAGGTTTGACAATAATTGGTGATTTTTGTTCAGTACATGCCAATACACTATGCTCCACAGGGCGCATATGGGTAAACCATAACGTACCAGGCAATAGCCGTCAATGTCATATCGTAAAAGAAGCTATGCCTGGTCGATATGGTTACCATAACTACATGCATGTAGGCCTATGTATAACCCTATGGTAATGTTGTGTGTAGTATGTAGCCTAGTATGTCATGATGTACAGCATACATACCGGGGCTACATGCTACATAGTACTAGTAGCCTACGACATCTGATCTATCTGTACGTTATGCCGTATGCAGTCCCAATAATGTGTAGGGCCTACTAGGCCTATACTATTACTAACTAGGCCTAGGCCTAGGCCTACACTAGGGCTAGAGATTATGAGAGAGGCCTATGGCTAGTCTAGGCCGCCGGCCCGTGCGTGGAAGTGGAAGTGGAAGTGGGCCTATTACTTTCCATGGTCGCATTGTTGTGGCGATGAGAAAGTGAAGTGACATTTGTGACCCGGCACAGCAAAATGAGTTGGAATGCACACAGAAGATCGAAGATGACACCAGACAACAGTTACAGAAATCAACGAAGGGCAGACAATCCTGAAATCAACAAACCGTTGGTGTCACCTTGGACATGTTGGGTCTTCTATGCGCATTCTGACTCATTTTGCTGTGCCAGGTCACATTTCGGTTTGGGTTAGGTTGTACATGTATTAGGCTATGCCTAAGTTCAGTTCATTTACATCATGTCAAAAATCTTGCTCTCTCTCTCTCTCTGGGTCTGTAAGTCATATCCTTAACTGTTCCAAGTGTTTTTCCCCCACAAGTGCTGCTCTCCCAAGCCCTGGGACACACAGACACTTCCAATTCACCCTGGATTCTGGTAGAAAACTCAGCCAGAACGATCGTGAATTCTATGAGGAAAACGGTTTCTATGTAGTGAGGAATTTGGTCCAACCCAATAAAATTGACAAATACAGGTCTGTTGTATATTTTTATTCATTCACTATTCAGATGAATCATTTTCAAGAGGTTTATTTTGTTATCCTTGTTGTCCCGTGGAGTTGGACACTTTTGTGGTTAAAACATTTAGTAAACTTAAAACATCCCTTAGCAGACACTTCTGCCAAGAGCATATACCTCTATAAAGGACACCTTTTCAGCCCCAAATCACTCATTTCTCTTTTCATTTTGGCCTCTGTAATCAGGATTGGTGTCACATCTGAAATGTTTTCTTACAGACAGAGATTTCAAGAAATCTGCATTGAATATGAGAAAGGTAACCGACCAATGGGTATGACCATAATGAAAGATGTCAGCATTGCCAAGTCTGAATTTGTGAAGGGAGAAGGTGCAGTGAACAAGATCCAAGATTTCCAATATGACCCTGAGTTGTTCACTTATTGCTGCCTTCCTCAGGTTAGTTTACTTGTCCGACTAAAAGTCACTTTCATATTATTCAGCTTTACAGGAATCAGAACTTGTGGTTGTCAATTTGTGACCCGTGACGGCAAAATGAGTCGGAATGCGCCGGAAAGAAGGCCCAAGATGACACCAGAGAACAATTGCAGAAATGGACAAAGTCAAATTTCTCAATGGGCAGACAATGCTGAAATCAACAAGCCATTGGTTCACCTTTACTCTTCTAATGTGCTCATTCTGACTCATTTTGTTGTCACGAGTCGCATTTGTTAATTCAGAACCTCACTTAATTCAATGTTAATTTCATCTTTGCTGTACCGGTAATTACAGCTCATGGTGGCAAAAAATATCTTTCCACCTGGGAATCAATTGTCCACATTTCAGATTGAATAATTGGGGTATATGTGACCCTCCACCAAAAAACCAGTCAGAAGTCGCACGAAAAATGAGCCTGAACGTACTGAGATGACACCAGGAGATAAGGAAAGAAATGGAATCAATCAGGCTTCACAATAGACAAACAATTTTGAAATTGACAGATAATTCAGTCCAAACTTGCCAACCTCGGAGCAACTCCTGACTGGTTTTGTGGTGGAGGGTCACATATCAATCTGATTTGTATTTCAGATCACAGATTATGTTGAATGCTTCACCGGGCCAAACATTATGGCCATGCACACAATGCTGATCAACAAACCACCAGATTCTGGGTCCAAGACGTCGCGTCACCCAATGCATCAAGACCTCCACTATTTCCCATTCCGACCGGCTGATAGGGTTGTATGTTCCTGGACGGCCATGGAAAAGGTGCACCGCGGTAATGGCTGTCTTGTTGTTGTGCCTGGCACTCACAAGGGGGAGTTGCTTCCTCATGGTTATCCTAAATGGGAGGTAAGTAGCATCTGATAGCTCGGGATGTTGTCATTTGACTTGATTATGACACCAGTTACGCTACATGTATATTAGCTCGTATAGAACCTCTCTCGGAGCTACGGTGGTGTAGTGATTCAGGTCTAGCGGTCGGAGTGTCCTGGGTTCCAATCCCACTGTGGCGTGAAACTTTGGGCAAGTCTCTTTGCCCTTACTGGCCTGTCTCACCCAGGTGTATAAATGGGTACCGGTTGAAAATGCTCAGATTGTAGCGCTGAATGAGCAGCTCATCTGAGTTCTACTGAAAGGTTTCAGGATAGACTGGGGTTAAAGTGTAGTGTCAGATGAGAACATCTACCGTTTTTGATATCAGACTATAAACCCAAACTTTAACTTTGTATTCTCGACAACCTTGTATTGAAGTAAAAAATCCAGTTTCAGTTCTAAATTGCCAGCGGGTGTACCGGTAAATGGATAACTTCTGCACATAAGTTTCATCTTTTTAGGGTGGAGTCAACAAAATGTATCATGGTATCCATGACTACAACCCAGATGACCCTCGCATCCACTTGGAGATGGAGAAAGGAGATACTGTCTTTTTCCACCCGCTGCTCATCCATGGGTCCGGTGCTAACAAAACGAGCGGGTTCAGAAAGGTATGTTGATACAGGAGTTGGAACCAAGCGCTTGACTCCGTTCATATTGACCAGGACGTCCCTAATAACGGCATCATTTTCTG
This sequence comes from Notospermus geniculatus, assembly GCA_002633025.1. Classification (NCBI taxonomy): domain Eukaryota; kingdom Metazoa; phylum Nemertea; class Pilidiophora; order Heteronemertea; family Lineidae; genus Notospermus; species Notospermus geniculatus. The sequence continues at coordinate 218,509 of NMRB01000587.1, forward strand.
GTGCTCAGAGTTATAGGGTCATTTTATTCCTTTCAGGCCATCTCGTGTCACTACGCAAGTTCCTCCTGCAAGTATGTCCCTGTTGAGGGAACAACACAAGAAAACATGGCCCAGGAGATCATCGAGGTGGCAAGACGACGACTCGGAGATCCAAATGCTGAAATTCGCTATGAGGTGAGTATTGACCTTGGCTTCTACCGAATGTCCCAGAGGTTCCTTGGCCCGTTAACTGGGTAAGACGCCATATTACGTCATTACGAAATCCGGGAAACCCCCCAAAACACCCGAGGATCGTGGCTTGCGTAGGGCGTAATAGTACGCCTTGCAAGGAAATGGCACTTCACGGTGCGTAGGACATTATATCACGCCTTAAACCATGTGTGTCAAATACTTTTTTTGGCAATTTTTTTTAAGTAAGAAAAATAAGAACTAAAAAATTACACAGTTAACGGCTAAATAATCTCTACTGTAATTTGTTGTTTCTGCTCATCATTTCAGGATGTATGGAAAATGAGGGGTCGTCTGGTGAAAGGGGAAGAAGTAAATCTATAAACAAAGAAACACTGGATTTTGATTGCTTGGTCTGAAAGTTCAAAACTTCATTTTCTCTCACTTCACTCAAGTGCTATCTCAACATTCATCAACTTCAGTTTATGTACATGTATGTTACACCAGTAGAAATAATAGTGCCATATGTAAATGCAAGATAGAAAATGTTGTTTTGAACTGGCCAACTTGTCGGGTGTTGGACATGGGGTCATATGAATAAAGACTAGCAAATGCCTTTACTTCAGATTTGTACAGCATTGCCCAGTGCATTTGTAGTGCAAAATTCAAGTAAAAGCATTTTCTAGTCTTTATTCTTATGATCCATGGACTGTGATCTTCTGATTCTAGAGCCAATTGAGGTCACATGAGGACAAAATCCAATTAAATTTGGAATTTCACTATTCTGACAATCAACTAGAACATTGTAATTTCATATTGAATTCAACATGTTCACATATAAACAGATTATCATGTGCTTCTCTTTTGTGGCGTGACAGTGGAAGGTCCAAAGTTTGATGATCTTAGCTCAATTATTCAGGATTGACCTGATTTCTGAGATAAGACATGTATTTCTTCCACTTGATCCAGTTTTTAGTGCCAAATGATATATTTTTCTGTGATCATTTCCATCCTTTGCTGTCTGTGAATATCAAAATTAGAAACTTCAGGGCCCGTATGCACAAAGGTGGAATAAGCTTATTCCAGGTATAACTTTAAAAGGTTATAACGTTAGGTTATACCTGGAATAAGCTTATTCAACTTTTATGCATACGGGCCCGGAAGAACAACTTGCTGTGGATGGACCTTATTCATGACATTGTCGGAACTTAACAGAATGCGTAAACTATTGTCCATTTGGCAAAAATCTATGTTTACTGTCAGCTGACAAAAGACTTTCGTGCCCTTAAAGTTGAGGGTGCTTCGTGAATAAAGTCCTGCTTTGTATAAGATGCTCATTGTGCTTGAAAATTTCCCTGCATTGTAGGAGTAGGCATCAAAACATTACTGGTGAGTGATTTTTGTAAGGTGATGGAAGGTATGCTAAGCTAGTCCATTTTGCTTTTAAGGGACTCTCACCAACCAATATGAATGTTTCATACATTTTATGAACATGTTGATCTGCTGTTGTGCATACTGGAACCAAGCAAGATATTTTTGTCAGTACCGGGTAATTTGTATGATTTGTAAATAAATTATTCACAAATGATTTTCCTTGTTTTCCACTTTCATGTTTTCCAGCACATGTCCTCTCATTCTGAAAGAATTGGGCACAGGTCTCCACTCCTCTTCAGTCAACTCGGTGCTGAAGTATCCCCTCTCTTTGTTACTGTAACACCTGAATTGATTCATGTACCGGTAACAGCGTAAGGAGGAACCAACATGATGCAAGCTGGTGCTACCACCAATCCAACCGAAAGAGATCATGATATAGGGCCTGTTGTAAAAAGTAACTTAAGCTAATGGTACCTTTAACTAAATGGAAAATCCATTGAAGTTAATGGTACCATTAGCTTAAAGTCACTTAATTTATGAAACAGGCCCTAGATGATTTTTTGCATTCCATGCATGATGCCTTCAGTTCTGATCAAATTCCTTCCAGTATGACAGGTTATTTTTGGAAAGGAATTATAAACTGAAAACACCCAATACCAGCACTGCATTGCATTGATTTCAACCATTGAGGGTTGGGGGTTTTAGTGTATGTGGGTTGTAACAGATCCCTCTTAGTCCAAGTTTTGGTTATGAGCATTTATGTAACAGGGTCTATTGTAAGAGTGGCCAGGTCCATGCTGAGTGGTGTCTTGGTATTAGGTAACTGGGTGAAGGTATGATGTAATACTCCCAGTAGGCCTACATTTATAGCCAAGTTTACAGAATAAGTTGGGAGAAGACAGAAGAAAGAACTGGCAGAAAGATGTGTATGGAAGGTGCCCCAGAACAGAACATACTGTTTCGGTGTGATTTTGACTGCTTTAGAATGTGGCTACCGGTACATGTGCTTCACGCGTGCTGTATTCGTCTACCACGTGAGTAGTTTTTTCATGTTTTTTGCTGGTGTTTCTTTGTAGAATTTACCAATTTTCTTATTGTTTGCCAGGCCCCATTGCTATACATGTACATTATTTTGGTTACTGTCCCAAGTGAGGAGCCAATTTCCCTTCCTGTATGTGGAAAACCTATGTGCTGTTGTGAGCCTGACGGAAAGTGTCCACCGAGGACTTAGTATCCAATGTGCAGGGGTGTAGCTAGCGGGGGGGGGGGGGGGGCNTTCCATGTGACATACGTGTAACGTATGACAGTTGATATCCTCTCATCATAGCCCTCCAATTGTTGGCAACACTACACTCTTCGAGTTAAAAGGAAAACAACATTTTTGACAGATTTTCCGTTTAATTTCACCACAGTCAATACACTTATATTCTTCATATACTTATCACATGCTCTCCACGCCAATATTTACAAGTTTCTTTGTGAGAATAATTAGATATCACAAAAACAGACCCCTTACTTCCACAGTTCCTCACACTATGGGTCGTATTTTAGAACGTTCCTTAACGTTAAGGTTGACCTTAAGTCTATTGTAAAACCACTAAGAACAACAGATTTAAGGTAGACCTTAATGTTAAGGAACGTTCTAAAATACGGACCTATATCTTGCTGTTGGGATATAACAATGGTAACGCTGAAGCGAAAATCTAGTTTGTTTGATTACATGGTCCATTGCTCCCTTATCTCTCATCCACCAAATTTTTAACAAGGAATGCAGTTTATTCGCACCGAAAAATTTATGGCAGCAAAAAGAAGAGATAAGCGAGCTTATCTATTTTTGATGGCAGCTATGAGTTACCGGGTAGTTATGAAGAAGACATAGAAGACAGAGGCGCACTACAGTTTTGTGCAGCATACTTCTTTGGTGTGGCACACCTATTCGGTGCAGCACACAAATTTGATGTGGCACACTTATTTCATAGTGTGCATATATATGGTAGTTATTGTGGATGAAAAATACAAGCATAGATGGAGTCCTACATGTACAATAGAATACACGGTTTGCGATAATAGTGGCCACCATTTTTTCTGTAAACTTAGCCGAATTTTCGAACTTTAAAAAAAAAAATATTTCGAATATATTTTATTCGCTGCTTGCTTGCTAAAATAACTTTATGCAGTTCCAAGTGGCCTACTGTACGACGTTTTTTTGGAAAGCCTCTGACAGTGCAAAATCCCATTGAAAATGCCCAAGCAACAGCAAAATCCAGAAAAAAATGGCGGCCGCTAATTTCGCAAACTGTGTATTCATGCTGGAATGATATCGCTGTTCACTATGACCACCACCAAAACCGGGCAAATAGCAGTAATGAACACAAATGGGAACATGAGAGCCTGAAATATTTTTGATATGTAGGCCTACATCCAGTCTGCTTTCTCATGGTAAAACAGAAGTCCACTGAATCTCCTCCAATCAAGACCAAGGGAAGTTAGGTCAACTGGAGTAATAACCTTACTCTACAGTTCTGTGTACTTAGGTATAATATAAAGTTATTACTACTTTGAGCCATGGCATTTTGATAGCAAACGTGACATCAATTTACAACTGATGTAAAAACCTCCTCCTCCCCAATGTCATATTATACCAACACAGTCAACAATAAATATGATTCAAGTTTAATCAACACCTTCTAAAGATTAACTATAGCGGATTCCGCCATGGTTTGCAGTGTGGTTTCACAGGCTTTTGGATAATCCTTCGATGGTTCAACAACAACAATACGTTGCCTGTGAAAACCGCTCCGCTCGCCGCAAACCGCAGCGGAATCCACTTAAGTGGAAATGGGATTTTAGAGTGTGAAAGATTTTAAAAAGAAAAAATTTGTAAAGACATATAGTGAAGGACATATAATGAAGGATTTTACATGTGACCAAGGCTGTAATTAAAGAATAAACAGCATTTGGCACATAGACTTACAGCAGAATCTATAACAGTTCTAATAGTCAGAGAGGAAAACAAGAAGATGTAAGCAAAAAGGCTTTAGAGCTCTACCAAACCAGTTGAAGACGGTAGCCAGATTACCAGAATCTAGTCCTTTGGAAGTGTCTGTTTCCCTCAACACAAACAAATCTTGAACTAAACTGATACAGAAAAACGTTTTTTGTGTGTTGTCTTCACCTGAGCATTGGTAGAGTCACGAACTAGACAGAACGAAAGATGTGGTCAGGTAATGTCCCCATGAAATCTGTGACAGCATCTACTGGTGGCCTGCCTACTTAGAATTCTAGTACAAAGCACTACTTCATTTAACTTTAGGTTACAATCATCAACATGAGGTTTGAAAATCAAATTTGTTATTGAATCAAAAGGCAACTACAACTGAACTGAAAAAATTTCTCGTATCTTCCCGTAAATAAGGGGGGATTTCATGAGTGAAATAACTGCAAGATCACATCAGGCCACTTGGGAGATAATTTACTTCTTCGCAGCATTTAAAATTCTCAAAATGTACAGGAAAAGATTGATGATGTCCAAGTAGAGGTTCACAGAGGCTGTCATGTATTCTTCTGGCGAGAGCCTGTGCATCAGAAGATGAGTGTCGTAGATGATGAAGCCAGAAAAGATGACAGCGCCAACGACTGCAATCCCAAGATCCATCCATGGGGCATGGAAGAAAATCTGAAGAAAAAAATTGACATTTGGTCTCAATAAATAATAATTTAATAACAATAATTTATTTTGTAAGCGTAAAACCATGCCGAGGCATGCTCTAAAACACTTTAAATGCAAAAATTCATCCTTGGTCTCCTTTGTGTTTCATCCCAACATCTTCCAGATGAAAAAAAAATTATTGCCCGGATTCATTCGTGGTAAATATCAGTGTTCTCCACAGATTTTGGTCTAAGAGGGGGCGGTAGGCGTAGTGCCAAAGGCACCGCGCGAGGGCCGAGGCGCCTTCTGGCGCGGGGGGGGGTCTGGGGCCCTCCTCAGCGAAATTTGGATTTTTAGGTGCTCTGAGATGCGTCAATTTTCTGAGCATCTGAGATGAATAATTGAGCGATCTAAACCATAAATATTAGGGCGAACGAATTTTTAAGAGGGGTGGGCCATTTTTAAGAGGGGCGGATTTTGCCATCAGTATTTTAAGAGGGGTGGGCTGCCCTTTTTTTAACTGGTGTGGAGCATACTGAAATGGTCGACATCCTGATTTACTCACCTGAAGTAGTGAAACCATCAGCAGCATCATGAGGGCCACAATCAAACTGAAAAAAAGAAATGACCTATTCAATTTTTTGCGCACTTGACACAGCAGACGACACTTCTTCTGAAGAGCCCTGATAGCTGAGTGGTTATCACGTCTGCTCAGCAAGCGGGAGGTCCCGGGTTTGAATCCAGCCCGAGCCATATGGGATTTCATTCCCGGCTCTTCATGTCTGTTGCAAGGACAGTAAGCCGTGGTGCCTTGTACCCTGTTTCTTTGCAAGGGCAAGTGAAAGACCCCATCCAAGTGGGGAGCATGAGTGGCTTGAGATGGCCTCTTCTGTACTCATCAGGGCCAATAATGCTATGGCTTCGGCGCTGATGGAAAAATCTAATACAAATACTTCTCCTGAGAATCCCTAGCAAAATAACCAAGATTTCCAGTCTGTGTATGTAACACATCCATTGTTGCAGCGTGACTGAACTTACAAAGATCCCATTTTGCTGAAGTCCCTCTTGCTTTGCAAGGTGAACAGGGTCAGGCCAAGGGTCACACCAAAAGTGATCATAGCTGCCTCTATCACGATGACCCCATCGTACATGGTCACTGGAAATAATCAAACAATTAATGTTTCATCTGGTTTAAGTAATTTTATCACAAGACGGAAGAAGAAATTCAGCATTTTTAAATAACAATCTGGTAGGACAACTGGCATCGTATGGTAGCCTGCATGTGACCCACAACTGTTTTCTTTCCCAGGCCTTTTCTTTGACAACTAGCAAGATTTCTGCCAGAATTTCTGCCTTTGAAACCCAATGTCTATTTCATATTTTTTAAATAACAAGGATGAAGTGTACAATTGTTGCTGTTTTTCTGTGGCTTTTCAAATTCTGCATTTCTCAGCAGACAGAAGGGGTTACACACACCTCTTCTTCAAGCCACGGGGAGATTTGTATAACCTGCGCAGCCGTAACCNATGGAAAAAATTGTTTATTTCATTTCAATAATAATTTCATTTTAATAACTGTATATGCCATCTGCATTACAGCTGAATTAGAATTCACAGCAGCTGTGTGAAAATCTAGTCATTAGGCATGAATGCAATTTAGAGCCATCTGACGCACATATCTTATCAATGCAAATCTAATCTAGATGATAAATAACATTGGAGTTAAAAGCATTCCGCTGATAAAAATGAATATGGCATACCGCCTCTGTATTCCAGTCCCAAAGTATGCAACTATGATCATATAAGATATCACTCGGTCCACAGTTTTGTGGAAGATCAAGCTGCATCTTCTGTGTAGTGAATCATATTCACAGACCTGCTGACCATGTTTTCCTGAGCACCAGAGATAGGGTGAGATGTTGATGGAGATTGGGTCATTTTGTAGAAGTATTAACTATTGATTCTTGTGATGTATTGGTCATATGAATAAAGACTAGTAAAGGCTTTTACTTGAATTTTGCAATACAAATGCACTAGGCAATGAAGTACCGTAAAAACATTTGCTATGTTCTTTAGTCATATGACCACATGACCCATTGTAATGATGATGATGCAATTGCTGCAACCTACCTATACATCCCACCAGACTGGCTTCGCACAGTGTCTGAAATAGTATTGATGAGAATGTATCAGTGAAGGACAAACAAGTACCTCAACAATTGAATCAGCAAACATTGCAAATCTGAAATTTTTGTTTTATACTGGTTCTGTTTACACAAGGGCAGAAAATGAAAGGCCCCTTTCAGGGTGATCAGGGATGTACACTTGAGTTCCTTTTTGAGACAGGTTTCGAGCTAATTCAGAAGTTTTCAAAATGAACCGACTGATATGTGACCTGTGACAGCAAAATGAGTCGGAATGTGCACAGAAGACGACCCAAGGTGAACCAACGGTTTGTTGATTTCAGCATTGTCTGCCCACTGTGAAGTTTGACTTTGTCCATTTCTGCAATTGTTCTCTGGTGTCATCTTGGGTCTTCTTTCTGGCGCATTCGGACTCATTTTGCTGTCACGGGTCACAAAGTGTAACCTCCCCACCTCTGCCATGAGGATACCTCTATTACAATCAAGGACAGCATCTGTCAGTCCTAAAAATTTAAATGTTTCCTTAACAGATGCAACTGTATTGTGCATATTTTTCCCAAATTCTCCTGTTTATACTTACAAACAGTCCAAGGAATATGAAGTTGATGGGTACTTGTTGAGCTTTCACGTGCAGACCAATCAGGAAAACAAAGCTCAGGATCATAACAACAAACAACATCCAGGGACTGGAAAAAGGAATTTGCATCTGAATTTTAAAATCTACATCTATCTCAAAGGGTAAACCCAGAGCTTGGCCAAACTTTAACTTAACTTTAAGGTACAGTTCAAATGTCAGAGTTTATCATCTCTAAGGTCCTGGGTTCAATCCTGGATAGACCCTTTCATGTGTACTTACTTGTTTTTATAGAACAGTTCCAAGACTTCTAATTTAAAACAAAGGTATGAATAAATAGCCGTAATCAGTAGTTGGGTGGTTAAGATTCCATAGACCTTCCTCAAGAAACCTGAAAGATTGAGTTTTATACAAGTAATTAGGCTGTAGATAAGTAAGGAAGATACAGACAATCAATCAATCAAATCTATACACCTCCTGTTACAATGAATGATGTAACTTACCCATACGGATGTATATGTGAGCCTGGGCAACATTGGATCCATACATAAAGTCATCCACAATGCTCGGATCATTTGATGACTTTTTAGGATCCTCCATATTGATGATGGTGGAATTTCCCTGTACGTGCAGTGTGGCCATATTGAATGAATATTCTATGGTGCTGAAAAGAATGGTACATGTACATGTACATGAATATATTAAGTGACAAAACAACAGTCAGCAGGTCAGCGAAAAACCTGTCATTGCAAATAGGCCTCTATATGTATTAGGCCAAAGGCCGTCCCACAGTACAGCCTATGCTATGGCCCTGCTTTTAGGCTTTGACAGTGCTGCCCCCTCTCCATGAATCCAGCATACATGATCCAGCGGTCTCCAGCTCCCCCGGCCATGGCTGGCATGCATGGTCGGTCGGCGGCGGCCAGGCCAAGTGAAGTCATCCCATACATAGGCCTACAGCCTACAGGCTTGATTGATGATGATCTGATGCTAGTCAAAATGTAGGCCTATGCTTGTTACAAATGTCATGATGTGTTTCATGTTTGTAGGCCTAGGCCTACATAGGCCTACATGTAGCTACATGTCTGTGTCGTGTGTGTAGCCATGCACTGACTGAACAGGGTGTTTAGGACACTCAAAAAATGGACGGCCTATTTCTCATTTTCAGGTTTAAACTGGCCAAAATAAAGCGACATAAGTGAACCACCGGTTTGTACATTATGTTAAGACATAGGATTGAAACCAAAATTTACGATCAGCTTTCAGCAGGGCAGTAAAATTGACGATAAAAATGCACGAAAATGAAGAAAATCAGTTCGGGAAAGTTCCAAAATTGGAAGCGTTTCCGACTTTGGAAACGTTTCTTTTTTTGGAAGCTATTTTCGATTCCAATGTAGCGGGAACGTTTCCGAATTTGGAAGCCAAGAGATAGAGATTCNAAAGTTTAGGATCGCCTTGATTTTCCTGAAAACTGCTGTGAAAATTGCAGCATTTCTGTGCACTGAATTTCCCAGTGCAGTGGCAGTGCATTATGTGCGTAGCTCCTGTACATTGTGTGCATAATGAACATACATAGTTCATGTAGCTACAGTATCTGAGTATGTAATATCAGACATTGCTGCCTGTCCTGTGCCATTTTCTAAACTTATCCCACGACTACACTTGCAGTGTGTATATGAATAGAACTTGGCGATGTGGGGCCTAAACATGCGATGCTAAACTTGCTGCATAGGCCTATGCAGATGACAATGTTCAAGCGGAGGAATTGTGCACAATTGAATTGTGTACCGTACCGGTAGCCTGCCAACAATCTCGAAAAAAGCATTGAATATTTATTGCCTGTTTTCAGTTGTGTGGGTATCCAGGAGCACCAGGCATCAGACATTGAGATTTATCATTGTCCAAATTGCCAAATTCGACATGGTCCACTTGTTGGTAAGTTTGAACATCATCTTTGAGCAAGAACAATTTTTTTCTCCATGTCATGATGCACTTCAATTATCAATTCATGAATCTTTTGAAACATACTGGTAGAATGGACTTTAGTTTTTACTTTCAATTTGTTGGCTTCCTTTGCAGTTAAGAAGAGAAGGAACTGGCATCGCCATGACTATTCAGAATCACCTGACTTTGAAGGAGATGGAGGGATGTTTGAAAAGGTAAAACACTGATGAAGTTGTCAATTTCTCCTGGAGATTTCTCATCGTTTTGATCACAAAATTTGTAAGCAAGCTTATGAATTTTTGTTTTTATTCAGCAAAGCTTTGTTTATTTCATAACAGCTTGGTTGTGCATAAAGCAAACATGCTATTGCTTTTTATCATGAACCTGCTGTTGCCTGACTGTAGACCTCTTTCAAAGGTTTGTTGAGCGTATAGGACTTCTTGTAGTGTATGTTTTGGGTCCAATGCAGAATGCATGCCCTGAACATCTTACATTGAGCAAACTTTCAAAAGGGGTCCGTTTGAAATGTGGAGAATAGTAAGACATAAGATCAAAAATTCTAAAGTTTGCTGATGAACTTCTGGTTTTAAAATGCAAGAAAATTATTTATTGGTGAACCACAGGGAAAATGCACACATGTATTGTTGCAGTTATGGAATGCAGTTTGAAAATGTTGCATCTTACAGTGTTTGCCTCTTTGGTGCACCCCATATTTTGGCAAATAGAATGAGAAATTTCCCAATTATACAGTCAGATTTATTGTCCCAACACTGAAGTATGCCTCAGTTACTTGCATACTAAAATCATGACTGAGTTATGTCGTTTGTGACATTCCTATAGCTTGTATTTGACAATCTTGTTTGGTTCCCTTTCATTTTAGATTGAGTTTGTAAATCCCCAGGATATTCTTCATGAGAAAAAGGCAAGCATCTCGTGGACACAATGATGTGTTTGTAACACATTGTGTGATGAACTTTAGTGGATTATATGATCATATCATACAAGGAGTAGTGTTCCATGTCTCCCTTCAATTTTCGTGTGATGCACCGTGCAGAATAGGGATGCTGTGTTTGTAGATTTGTGCACGGGCAGCCCAAGCTTTGTCCCAAAATTTGAGGTGAAATGCAAGTTCTTTTATGATACTAGCGAGTGAACGACAACTCAGTTGTCGGGGCATCCGGGACAACTGATTTTCCCAAACGGACAAGTCATTTCCTCCAGTCAGTTGTCCGGTGGACAACTACCCTAAGAACCTACCTTAAGCATGAATTACTGATCAATTCTAACATCTAGGCCTAGGCCTTTATAGTCGAGGTTAGTATTGTCCAAGAACATGCATTTTATCCCAAAGTTTTGAGACAAAGCTCCAGCTGCCTACATGTATGATTTGTGGTTTTCACAATTTTGTATGACTGTTGTGTTACATCAATAGAAAATTGCAGCCGTCTTCAGGAATCTGTGAGAGAATGTCCGTCCATGTGTACTTCTGAGTGTTGTCATCAAAATATTGTCACAATACTTCAAAATATTGTCACAATACTTCTTCTGAATCTGTACAGCCCTGGGGCCATATTTATGAAGCCTTTGCAACTTTGCGTTCACGCAAATCTATTGTAAGGCAGTCAATGACCAATAGGGCATGTGCAGCCAAACAATACTTTTGCGTGAACACAAAGTTGCGAAGGCTGCATAAATATGGCCCCTGATCAATTTGCTGTTGTGTTCTAGTTGCATGTGATATGCTACTCACTAATCAGTTTGCTTTCCAATGGTGCAAGAAAGTATCTCCCACTCACAGTCAGGGGGAGTGCAGTCAACTGGGAAAACAGCCCCGCTCTACACTACTGTACACTTGGATGTACGAAGTGGAGTTGTTACTGTAATCGACCATGGTGCCCTGATAGTGAGTGGAGATACTCACTTTACCCTTCATTCCACATCTGAATGGCGTGAGGTTTATGAACGATATCTCCAATATCTCCGATGACCCAGCCGATGCGGAGATATCGGCTGAAAACCTCGCGCCAATCGGATGTGGAATGAAGAGTAGTTCAAATTACCATTGGTGGGCAGAAATATGTTCTCTGTTTATTTAGTATAGAATGTGTCTCTGTATTCCTCTTCGTCTGCTTGCTAATGCTAGAATATTAGACTAACAATATTTGTATATACAGATAATCAGTCAGCAGGGCCGGGGGTCCGGGATTTTGGAAAAGAGGGAGCACCTGTCAATTTATATGAGGACTTGCAAAGTCAAAAATTACCTCCGTGAATTCCAAATGTCTATCAAAGACCAAAAAGAGGCGGTGCCCCCCCTTGCCCCTTCCTTGGATCAATATCTTGTTGAATTTGTTGTCATGTCTTGAAGGAGGCAAATCAAGGCCTCCACACACTTACTGTCTTTCATGTACATGTAGCATTCGGCAGTAAACCCTTCGTTATTTTCCACTGCGCCGTCTCCATACAGTGGTCGTATCCAAAAATTGTATCAAAATCTGGACAAGTGTATGAAGGCCTTGTGAACCCATTGCACATGCTTCAGGCTGCTTCAAATGTATCCGACGAGGAATTTGCCACTCCGCTTGTTACTCAGTCTTTCAACGTAACTTGCCAAACTTTTGTGTTAATTTCACTGTTCGTCTTTTCTGCAGGCCATACAGACAGGGACTGTGGTCTTCATCAAAGAGCTAAAGAACAGGACTTTCCCCAGGTAAGTTCCAGACTATTTTGGTATTTTTTCGATTGTGCAATGTGTTTGGAATTGAAGTGACATTTTAGAGAGAGCTACATTGTAAAACATTCAACCCATCTTCCATACAGTGTTCAGGGTTCCCCTGATTTTTAGCTCACCGTGGTGAGCTTATACAATGGTTGTGCGTCCGTCGTCCGTCGTCGTCGTCGTGGTCCATTAGCAGGGCACGTTTCGTAACCGCTGAAGCTATTGATCTGAAACTTGGTACATATATACCCCTAGGTCAGATGACCCACGACACCAAGTTNCAAAGTGCTGTAACTCCGGAACGACTTGGACCTAAAGCGCTCCAATGTGCTATGTGGCCCCTGCAGATGACCTTCATGTGCATGTGAAGTTTCGGCCCCAATCGGACATCCAATATGGTCGCCAGGTGGCATAAACCCAAAAATCATCCAAGTCCTACACGGGAATGACTTGACCCAGATTGCTCATAACTGATATGTACCTCCCTCTGTCATTAGACTATTTTGTCCAACCCGGTGAGCACATGGTCCATGGACCATTTCATGAAAAACCGAAAAATCCGAGTCTCTTGAAGTATTCGTCTGTCATTTCAGCGGTGAGGAAATTCCAATGATACGATTACATGGCACCCAACTGACTCCAGAATTCTTTGAAAAGAATGGCTTCAGTCTACCAATATTTGTTGAGAAGAAAGACGGACTTGGTTTGAGTGTACCACCGTCAAATTTCTCCATCCAGGATGTTGAGAATTATGTCGGTAGGTCGTCGCTTTGTTTTCAGGTTGAAATTTTTTTGATGGTCTGTTGTTTTCTGCATGCCAAGCTTCCGTCGGTTTGGTCAGTCGCATAGCTAACTTCCCACAGACACGATATGGTTCGGGGGTGGCCGCATAGAAACTCCGCTAGTGCTTCGACAGCCTATCGGTGTTAAAATGCATGGAAAATGTACAGCACTATCGGCAGATGGGCTCCGCTAGCGCTAGCGGAGTTTCTATGCGGCCACCCCAGATCTCCCCCGTGGATTGTGGTCAGAGTCTGGCGATGAGTCTGAACACCAGGGTGTTGCTGGATGTGTTTTCTGTGTATAGGCCTTTTCTACATGCAGTGGACAGGCATGGGCTCCATTACTTCACCATTGCACCCCAACTTAGGCAACACAAAAACTGTTCCAGGAATTCTTTGCCGAACTAAGGTAGTGCTTCAGCTAGAGCAAAATGGAATGGCGCTCCCCCATGCCCCTTTTTCCAAGCGCCATTTGCCCTTTTCAAGGCCAAAATTAGCACCATGCCCCTTTTCAGAAAGTGCCCTGCCTCTCCAGATCAATATTTTTTTACGCCATGCCCTAGTATCAACTGGCCCTGTCCCATCGAAAACCTGCCATGCCGTACTCGCGTAAATCCATTCTCAACGCAGAGATTTTTCGAACAATGA
>NMRB01000587.1:235340-293890 GCA_002633025.1 Notospermus geniculatus
GAGCGAGCATTAACAACGTCTGATTAGCTGAGGATCCTTTGAGGGGGGACCTCGATACCACAGCATGAAGGCGCCACCCCACGTGGGAGCTCTCTATGGGCCACTCACCCATAAAAACTATATGGGCGGTCGTTTGTTTCATTGGTCTCGGGGTAAGTCGTGAGGAAACCAACGACGGTGAAATGCCCATATTGAGAGCCAACTCGGACAAGAAAACTTTCAAGTAAAGGAGCGCCTTGCCGTCAAGTAAAAGAGCGCCTTGCCGTCGCTGTCTTTCAAGTAAAGGAGCGCCTTGCCGCCGCTGTCTTTCAAGTAAAGGGAGCGCCTTGCCGTCGCTGTCTTTCAAGTAAAGGAGCGCCTTGCCGTCATTGTCTTTCAGGTTTACTGACTTTCATAAATTGTGCCAACGTGAGATGGGCAACAAGGGTCCAAGACATCTTCACTGTCACCAAGGTCCTCGCTCTAATCATCATCATCATCACAGGGTTCGTACAAATGGGTTTCGGTGAGTAGACATTTTCATACTTTGCAAGTCGGGCTCCCGACGTTTCTGAGGACCTGCAACAACCTCCATCGCAATCCCGTTTCTGCTTAGCCCTGGGTCCTCTGTCCTCAAAGTCTCACGACTCAGAGCCGCCAAAAACAAAAGACAAACAAAAAACGGTGCAGAATAAACCAACGAAGGTCGACTGATGGCTGCAATAGGTATAAGCACTGGGGAGGAGTACAACTCTCGGTATGAAGGAAAACGGTCTGCAGACAACCATGGGCGGAGCCCTGGGAGGATCAAAACGACGACTCCAATATCATGCTCGACCGGCTCACGGAACGACAATCGTTTCCATCTACTCCACGAACGAAATCATCTGTTGGCAGAATGTACCAACTGAAATATTTTTTTTCAGGAAGAACACAAAATTTCCGTGACCCTTTTGAAGGTTCATCAAGCGAGCCGGCGTCCTACGCAGTGGCGTTTTATTCTGGGCTTTTTTCGTATGCTGGCTGGTAAGTTAATCTGTCGTCAAAATTTTACTTTTTTTGGCAAACCTATCGGGTGCTATAGGAGCTGTCAGTGAGTTGCCAATAGGTGTCACTACGGCCCAATTCAACGCATAGCGGACCCAGTCATTCTTGATCGAGCACCAATCACGTGGATTTTCCTGTTTATTGGGCCGCTAGAACTTTGCTGCCATCTTTTGGCAATTCGCGCGGCTGACTGCTCCTATTGGCGTGGTTCGTTAAAATTGACAGCATATGGTTAATGAAGGGACTTCGATTCCTGTCATACCTGGTTGACACAGAATCGGATGAAATAAACAGCGTGAAAAATTGGCGTCAATTGATCCAGTTTCTCCCAAGGTCGGAAAATTGTACAGTTGTTGTCAGAGATTGAAATGAACGAAGATGATTATGATAATGTACTGTGTAATCAGAGGTCATCGTTACCCATCTTTCATCCTAATATTATCCGCTGCTGACCCAAAACACGAACAAAACTGACAACCATAATTGCACATTTGTAACAAAAACTAGTGATTACATGTACTTTGAGCAATTTAGGATTTAATTGTGGGCAAATTACGGGCATTGACCGGTAAAATGACTGCCGTAATAACAGCATACTTTTAATCCAATTTTTTTTTCTGAAAATTTAGTTTTGGCAAAATAGGTCTTTGTATGTACCCAATGGATTTTGTGCAACGATATTGGGCGACTGGGGTCTTTGCCGTCTGTAGACTGGTTCCAAACTTTGCCGTTCCATTCCCGCGGCGCTACTGTCCGTTGTGGAGCGAGCGCACCGAGAGTGTTGCGGCAAGACGGGAACCAGTCTTAGCCGTCTAGAACAAGGTTAGTAATGTGTGATTTTTTTTCAGGAACTACCTCAATTTTGTAACAGAGGAACTCAGGGAGCCACATAAGTAAGATTATCAGCCGCAAACACTGAACTCGGCACCTAGCGGTCAAAGTTTTTTTGATGCTCACAGTGCCGAAAATGGGTCACCCATCCACCGAGCCACGCCTAGCGCAAATTCAGGCCCGGCGAGTACACAGCTATAGGAGTAGTACATGTAATCCGGGATGCAAAACCCCGATTTTCTGAGAAGTGGTACTTTTTTGGATAACAGCAATTTTTTGCATTTTTTCTCCAAATGACAGAGATTCAGAATCCGCCGGTTGCCACTAACCGAATGCGTACGAATCGAAAACGCCAAAGTTGCTGGGTCATTCCGTATCAGAAGACGTGTAGCCTACATGTGTAAGCCTAACAAAAACAATCGGAGGGGGTGAACCTTTTGGAGGGGACTTAATTTGGTGAACTTATTTCCAGAAATCTTCCACGCGCTATATGGATCTCGATGCCCCTCGTGACCGTCATCTACGTCCTGGCGAATGTAGCCTATTTCACCGTGCTCACGCCACAGGAGCTATTGGATTCGAATGCCGTAGCCGTGGTAAGCATGACCAGACAGGCTGCCTGTTTTTGGCGCACAAATATGGATAGGCGTGACGTCAGCTTTCAGTCTCCACGCATGGTATACAGTAGTCATCTATTAAAGAAGAAGACGTCCAGAATTCAAAATTGCTCGAGACCAGATGCGCGCGTGTGGACATTAAGAGCGACATCTGTTGGCATCAATGCAAACTAGCTTTCTATACTGTCGCCATAACAAACTAAACTAAAGACGCGATACAAACGCTTGATTTTCTTCTAAGAACTGTTTTGAATGAAGATTGATCGAACCCTTTAATAAGTGAATTTCTCTTCCAGTCGTTCGCAGACAAGACTCTGGGAGTCATGGCTTGGGTCATGCCCATATTTGTTGCCTTTTCAACGTTCGGTGGTCTGAACGGAGCCATATTTGCCTCGGCAAGGTCGGCGCCAAGTTTCTTTATAGATTTTGTAACCAGTAACGGTAAAATAAGTTAACCTGGACTTTCTGCCCATTAGAATAGAAAAAAAAACAATTTGTTTCCACGACGAACCGACAAAAGATAGATCTAGGCCTACGAAGCTGAGATCTATCGATCGACCAATCAGAACGCGTGTATCGTCATGGCGTTGAGTTTGTTACCTCGTGACGTAATACACGCTCCTGGAAGGCGAAATTTGGCGCATGCTGAGCAGGCTGGATCGAGAGTGATGCTAACCTTCCTATTATTTCAGGCTGTTTTTCGTCGGAGCCAGACAGGGCCACCTCCCAAATGCACTTGCCCTTATCAACATCAAACTTTTTACGCCAATACCAGCATTAATATTCGGGGTAAGTACAGTAGGTCTCTGTCCCTTTTCTCTGAACCCGTGGTCGATCACAAGACATATTATCGATGCGTTCTACTAACCAGCGGTGGCTAACCCAAACCATACCACCACACAAAGGCTTTCAAACTGGCTATTTACATCTGAGACCATCGTTACGTTTACACCCGTGACCTTGACATTTCAGTGCTGCTGCTCGTTGGTCTATCTCTGCACAAGTGACGTCTACAAACTCATCAATTACACCAGCTTCGTCGAGTCTTCCTTCATCGGACTTTCAATTCTAGGCTTACTCTACCTGCGATGGAAGAAGCCAGACCTCTATCGGCCAATAAAGGTATGTAGAGGGATATCTTTTCGATTGATATGACCTTGACCAAAATAAATGACCTTGAACTACAAAAAAACTCCTTGAACTACACAAATAACCGTGACCTACATATGAAATAACCCTTGACCTACATAAATGACCTTGAACTACACAAATGACCGTGACCTACATATGAAATAACCTTTACCTAGTGACTTCAGTTGACCTACATAAATGACCTCGACCCTCATTTTCTTCCAGATTAACCTGACCTTCCCCATCATCTTCATGTTCATCTGTATCTTCCTGGTGCTGTTCCCGCTATTTGGCTCCCCCCTCGAGTGCATCATTGGTATGGGTATCGTGGCATCTGGGATCCCCGTCTATCTTATTGGGGTGAGGTGGCAAAACAAACCAAAAGGTTTTAAAAGATCAATTGGTAAGTCATAGTGAAGACCGTCTTAGGTCGTATTGTCTGTCTTTACGTGTGTTTCATCCATCAAGCACTGTAACAGAAGGCACCTTGCCAGGCAGTGGCCACATGGACTCAAAACGTTGCTGTTCAAGTCGTAAGAGGGTGTGATTTTTACTTGTATCGCCTGTTCATAGATGGCGTAATCGAGGCGTGACAGAGTTGCTACAACGTGGACTGTTTATAGATGGCGCGGTCGAGAAGCTGTGCATTTCTGATCTGAAAATGGGTGATGTGACCAAGTAACACGTGGTGCTGGCAGTGTCCTCGAGTATGATAATGTCCGGGACGCCATCTGTGATCTAGCGATCTCTCTCACGGTAGTCTACAGTAATCTATCTGATTTCTTTCCAGTGAAACTGACCCTGCGTACTCAGAAGTTACTTTATGCTGTACCTGAAGAAGGGTCAGGGATAACTGAGGAGGACAAGACAGAGTAACGTGCAGCTCTAAAAAGCGCCATCCGCACATTACTTTGAAATCGACGAGAGGCAAGGAGTAGAGCGTAAGGGAGCTAACTTGGTCTGAAATGAACATCAGGCATGACAGGAGCATGACGTGTGAGAGAGGGAAGATTTTGAGAGGGACAATTCTAAATTTTGATTGGTTGGTTCATTTGGCTGGTCCTGATTGGTTGATTAAACGGACATGACGAGATTCAGGTACAAACTGATCCATCTCAGCTCGGGAGGCGTCTGGTACCATTGGACAATTTCAAATAAAAGTAGCCACTTTCATTGGCGGACCGCGTTGAACGTTGACCAATCAAATAGAAGAACGGGCGGACGCGGAACCAGTATGTTTATACTGACCTGCATGCTTCACTCAGTGAATGTGTATTTTTATATCATTGTACAAATAAGTTCTAATTATCATATGGTAGGTAAGGTGCTGTAAATATTAGCAAGTTTATAAACTTTAGGAAATGACAATCTAATATTGCATTTTAATTTGGATTTAAAGGACTCTTTTACTACGTGTAGGCTACCAGATTTTGGAGAGTACATGATGTAAATAAGATCTGGCATCTGTGCGTCTGTTTGCATTTTATGGGGTGTGCCATTCTTGTCAATTCAAGGGTGTGGTGGAAACACTATAGTTAGTCGGTACTAGTCAACGTGACTGACTTCACGAATAAAACATTGCTCTGTAATTAGTTCAATAATGGTCGTCTATTTTTTTATGTCACTTCAACAGAAGACAACAACGAATTTAAAGCTACACTGAGCAGGTCACCAGTCTTATCATGTTGCTTGTAGATTCTGCCGCCAGGGGGATACTGAGGCACACCTCGTGCATACAGAGGCACTTTATCTATCCTTCGACAACAACAAAAACAACAGAGTGGAATTCTACAAATTTCGGTTCAGAATTCTGTTCTTCCGACTTCATAACCACAGACACAACATGAAACGCTAAAAACAAAAGATCCAAAATAGACTGGTTCCCATCTTTACCGTTCCACTCCCGCGGCGCTACTGTCCGTTCCGCAACTGACGATTTTGTCGAATTTGAGAGTCGTAATCTTGATGGCCCATTATATGCCGACGCCTCCTTGTTTCAGGACAATAGGCGGGAATGCTGCACGCGCCAGCAGACGAGGGCGAGGGAACATTTTCGTATAAACGAAACAATCACTCGGACTCATCATGTAACTGATGATGAATGAAAGATGGCAAACGGATTACGAAATGTAGTTATCTCACTGTATATCTCTTGTCGCCATGTTCAAAATGAACAATCGAATTGGGTGTTCCCTTCCCCGCCATCGTTGACAACCTCACCAGCATTTTCCCTTTCCAACAACATTACTCGAAGCAAAAGCGGAGGTATAAGCACACTGGGATGAGGTTGCAATATCTTGCAAACTTTCACACCTCCTGATCCAATGAGTTCTAAAAGAGGACGGCAGTGGGTGGTCCGTCTGGACCGAGACCAGTCCTTGCCTGGAAATGGTCACTATTAGGTCCATAAAATGGCCAAAAGGCGCCTTGCCTTCTGAGGAAGGCCGCTGACGGTATGGACCTGGCAAATTTCGTGTTTATTTCTGGCGGGGGACTCAGTTGATTACCTTCGATCACCTCATTAGCGTGTCTGAAACCATCGAGGGCCACCACCTCAAGAACTTCCGAAACAATCTCCAACGCAGAGGTCAGACGGTTTCACCTCACTGACCGAAAGCAGTTATGGCACCCGAGTGGACTGTGCCCTGACGTACTCGTACTGGTTGACACTTCAAACCCTTCCCAGGGTCTATTAACGAATGACCACTCAAGCCACGATCAAAACACATTTATTACCCACGTTCATCAATTGACTTCTTTTATAAACTATATGGACATGGGTTTATAAACTTCGTCCCTTTTGATGTGGCTTTATGCTTGCCGACGCCCGACGCCATCAAAGTCAAAATCCTCGTGGAACACGAAGTCAAATGACCAATGACGACGACCCTTGTCAAAAAGGGAAAAATTGCCGATGCCAGCCCTGATAGGGATCCAACACAGCAGGTTGTCGTCTGCTAAACATGGACTAAATAAGCCTATCTGATTAGCTTTTAAAGCAGATCAGATTTCCCGAACATTGCGATAGTTTTAAAGCCACACTTGTGAAAAATGCACAAAAAATCATTGACCAATGGTTGACATGAATTTCAGAAACGGAAAAAACGAAACGAAACGAAATGGATGTGCCCCTATTAAAGCTGCCATTGCGGCTGGGTTGATTTTCAAAGAGTTACCCCAATACACCGTGTGAACTTAGAGCCATTCGCGAAAGTACAAATTCATGGCTCAACCGCGTGAGCTGTGACCTTTAATTTTTCAGCTAAATTATTGTTTTTCATCAGGTTTACACAGATGTTATCTTGACTCGGCATATCAGACCATAACCAAGCTGAATAACACCATGCTGTTTGACATGTCATAAGCGACAAAGCTAAGATACCATCAGTAAGTTCGTCATGTTGTAGGCGGCAAAAATGACTCAATGATCAAATGCAAATATGTTGTTATTTTGAACTTCAAAGGCCTGGTGCGCTTCAAAGTCGAATACACAAAGAAAATAGTGTGTTTACCAGGAACCATGCAGAGCAACAGAAAAAAGAATTGGGTACGTCGCCATGTAGTAACTTTACAGTTCTTTGAGTCTTCCTTACAGTGCGGTTGTAAATGATACCTTCTATTGTAGCAGGACAAATGAAAACGATCAACGATGTCCCGAGGGTTGAACGCAGAACTGCGGGGGGCTCCCTAACTTTCGTAAAATACGCGGCACCGACGCGCGAAGGAGGGTTGGGACCAAATTTTTTGGTGATCAGAATGTTTATGCCCTGGAATAAAGCATAGATAAGTTTAAATAATGTGAAATTTACCATCTATTAAAAGATCTGTGGACATTTTGCAACTTTCTGAACACAATAAATTCATTAGGCGTAATTTTCGCTTGTTTTGATAGTATCAGCGCCGAGGCAGACACCGGTCTGCAGATTAGTATTATCCTGTGGCGCGTTATGGCGACGATGGGCAGATATAGGACCGCGGCTTGTCGTGATCAGCATACCCTGACATATAAAAGGAATTTAGACGCCTCAAGAGCACCAAAATACCCTGTTAAAACCCTAGCCCTTGGGAAAATGTGTGTTTATGATTTAACATTTGTAAATCTTGTTGGGGATTCTTGTAATACAAAGTTTGACGGTGTAGGCTGCTGTGGTAAACAGCGAAATGGTTGGAAGTACATGTACATTTGTTGGATAATTTATCATATATCGCTGTGTTTTTAATAATAAAAAAAAACATTCTACGCAGGGAACTCGGCAAATATAGCTATTCGTTTCGGCATTTCGCTATTTCGTTCCGCGTTTTATCACTAACCATTGGAGAAATTCTCTTTTACACCATCCCTGTTCGAAACACAAACTCGGGGAATGAAATTGTCACTCTGACAACGTAATTATCAACCTCGTCCCCGCGTTGACATGTTCCTTGCCGTGTTTATTATGTGTTAAACGACATAACACCACATGAGGTGACATACGCAATCTGCCCTGGCAATTAGGGGAACACCCTTGCGGAGTAACTCTGACCGTGCATAAACAGACATAAACCTGATGGATCACCAAATCCTGGATACAGGCTTCTCCAAAATAATCGACGTTAGATTCTGCCATCGCTCGACCAATCAAAGCGCGAGACGACATATTAGATTAGTGTCAGATCCCGCCGCTAGGGGGCAGTTCATAACTTGAGATAGAGTGCAAACCTCGGAGTAGACCTCGGTACCACCCGGGCAGATCCCACAGGCAGAAGAAAATATTTCGCAGACAAATCTCTTTCAAATTCTCAGGAGTGAAAACACGGAAGAAGAGGCCATCAGGCAGGGCGTGCTCATTGGTTAAGAATTTCGCCGAGTCAACCAATCAGCAACGTGTGACGGGATCACTGGTGTGACGTCACAGCGTGACCCAGTTATTTGAGATTGGGAGCAAGTACTGAATATGAACGTGACGTAACTTTCATGCTACTGTAACGCATCTTTGTATTCTCAACAACAGGATTCAAACAACATAATGATCCGAATTGAATATCGTCATCATTTTGAATCGACTGTAGCCGCCGATAGTCTCCGCTGAAATCAATTTGGTCGAATGTTAACACAGCAAAACGAGGCAATAAACACTAAAGGTTATTTGCAGACCATAGGTGGTCGGGCGGGTAAGCCTTATTTGCAGCCAGCATGAGGCCGGCCAAGAAATGCGTTCTCTCATTTTGATTTCATTACGCGGCCGCAGACGACTTTTGTCAAAGGTATTGAACTAACTGGTTCGAGATTATTATTGATGGGAAATATCGTCTGCGAGCCAGGGGCGGCCATGTTTGTAATGCCGTCGCATTGTCCTCGTACGCTTCTAGCATAATGGGGCCCGGTGGGGGGCGCGTTTATTACCTTTCACAGTTGTAGCAACATAACACAGAAAATTGAACGATTGGCTCTCAAGCGGCGGTGTATTTCCTGATTTGGATGTTGTTGTTTGATTTAAACACTGTTTTATTACAATTCATGATTGGGATTTATCCCCAGTATTTGTGACTTTCTATTCATTTCGAGTTCATCTGATTCGCTAAGTCGGCCACGGCAGAGTCATTGCACGTTTTCCCAGGACATTTGACGAGCTACAAAAAACATTCTGAGGAACATAGACGTCCACAAAATAAATATTGCGATTTTGATAAAAATCGCCAGGGCCCAACATGTGTGGGAACTGACTTCACTGATTTACCGGCCAACTCAGAAAACGCCCAATACACAAGTGAACGGTAGTGGTAAATATTGGTATAAATGAATTTTGTGGCAATACCTATCACAAGAAGTGGTAGCATGAGTTGAAATCGTGCAAGAACTAAGCTCAGGATTCTATTTCCGGGATTCCGCATTTTTGATGACTCCAATATGGGTAGATAGAAAAACAAAACCCGAAGTCGTAGTCTCGCGCAGCCAGCCGATTTGTTCAGAAATATTGCTACATTTTATCGGATCCCCAGATTCGAAACAGCGGCGGGGTGACCGAGACTACCGAAGTCGAAGTGTAGAGAGGAGGCTCGTAACAGTGGGACGATATAAAAATAGGAATTTGAGCGGAACCATGCTTTTGGCAGACACCATTTTCACGCCCTTTTATCCGCCCAGAAAGTTAATTATAATTGCCGACTAATTATTCAGCGTCCAGCCGTAAACGTTTGTTTACAAATTAGCACAACTTGTTGTTACAAGTCGTTTAGGGAAAAACTCTTGTCTGCGTCCCTAATTCAGGGTACTAAGGACACGTTTTATGTCATTAGACACATAAGCTAATAGGCAGGAAAACAGTGACCCTTTTAACTTATTATAGATTATTGAGTTCGGCGCCATGAGGGCCTCAGGACCTTAGTCTGAACGAGGCCCTTCCAGCAGGGAGCTTGATCGGGGAGGAGACGTTAGGAGTCAAAATGGTAAAAAAAAATACATGTACTCAAATAATAATACATGTAGTCTTGAGCCACTAATTGCTGGGCACACATGTTATGATGGTTAATCCTTACAAAACAAGAATAGTATTAATATACCTAAATTAATTTCTTTAATGGACGCTAATGATAGGCGCCACTAGAAGAATTAATACTTGTCAATAATACAATTATTTAGTAATAAGTTATAAGACACCTGACCAAATTAACGGCAACTTCTTTATTACAATGATTTGATAAGGTTTTTGGCGAGTCAAGTATTAAAGTATGATTTCCAACGTTGACGAAGCCGTCAAGTCGACTGTTTCCAAAAGACGATCATCTAAATGTAAGTGGGAAGGTTTAGATTCCCACCTGGTACTCAAACGTAAACATAACGACCAGTAAACGCACGGGTTGGGCCTCCTCCAAGTCGATTCAGCGCTCGATCGCAAAAGAGCAGTCAACGTCGGTTTAGTTCCATCGTTTTTCAACAGGAGGCGCACTTTGTCTTTCACGTTCATCTTTTCCGTGACGCCCTTCCTCCAAGGAGTTTCGTGGTCCCTTTGGTTTTCATTGGACAGCAAGGCCAAACCGGGGGGGGGGGCAAACTAGAGGGAACGTCCGCGGCTCACAGGTTTGCTAGAAACGGTAGGCCTACCCCCTGAAGCGACGGGAAACGCCGATGTCCGGACGCCGGACGCCGGACGTGAGACCTGCCCTGGATTTTGACGGGTAGGTAAGCTTACTTTTTCTCGGCCTGACCCTTTGCAACACAACGTTGACTGGACATCACTTGGACTGGACGCCTGTATCTATACTGGACTGGTTACATGTGGATTTAGAGGCAACAGTCACCAAACATCCATCGTAGCTGAAGTCTTCATCTCCCCCTGATCACCGTCAACAAATTTTGCAACACGCCAAAAACATCCTTCGGAGTAAATGTGCTCGTCCACGTGGGCGTTTTCTCTGCAACTTGGCTGTCAATGGGCAATTCACCACTGTTGGTTTCGACTTAGACTGTACGCCTTCACCAGTGACACAACGACTGCCTTTTCTACGGCAGAGTTACCCATAGAGAGACAGTTTTATGCGAGAAATCTTCCACGTGGAGGAGCCTTTAGACATTAGATTTTGAC
Source organism: Notospermus geniculatus (assembly GCA_002633025.1). Lineage (NCBI taxonomy): Eukaryota > Metazoa > Nemertea > Pilidiophora > Heteronemertea > Lineidae > Notospermus > Notospermus geniculatus. The sequence continues at coordinate 246,508 of NMRB01000587.1, forward strand.
CCATTGTCAAAGACAGGCGGATCCAAGGGGGGCACCCGANTGGAGCAAATCATTGAAATTCACCACAAATTTCAATGTTTCTAGCACAGTGCACCCCTCTTTTCCGAAATCGTGGATCCCCCTGAAAGAGTGAGTATATGGATACAGACTCTGTACCTTGCCTAATTCCCAAGCTGGTAGAAATGTACCCATTATGGTCAGACGTAGTTCCAATAAGAAATACATCAAGCTGAATTTCTCCTTTAAACCGAGTGCGGACAAATTGACCGCGTTTTGAAAAGTGAAGGTGGTGAAGAGTGACAGGTGATGAGATGATTAGTAAAGATATTAAAATGTTATTGTCAAAACTCGTATTATTCCCGCTACATTACAAAAGATTTTCCCCTCTTTCAACTCAATAATATCATCAAGCTTCACCCCGCGGTGACGAGTATGAGTTAGGACACCAACCGGTTCTTGTGTTCTGTTGTCAAATCATGCCTCGATGCGCCAACATAATGCCGCAAATTTAGCATATTTGCCTTTTTAAGAAGTCTCCAAACATATCCACAGCATGAACCGCGTGAATCGATTCAGGGGTGTCGACTGATGCGGTTAGGGGTGGGGCTTTAACTCGACACGCCCCCTGTTGACGATTATCACTCATATCGACCATTCTTGGACTAATCTTAACAGCACGTGACCTGGACCTTAATAGTATTCGTTCAAAAGGTTTACGTTTATGCATGTCCGCTGTTTATTCGGGACATTATGGCGTTAGCAGTCTTAGGGACAGGTTGTGAATGCTGCTGCAGGTAATAAGGACATTAATGTTATCTATCTGCACCGACGAAGAAAGCGCCGAGAAAGTCCGCAGGTAGAAGTGAAGGCGAAAAGTTGGAAGACGGAGGTGCCGGTGTTGGGGATCGTGGATTTCGTTCTAGTCCTTCAGCGGACGAGTTGGAACTGAAAGCTTTCGTTAAGACTTCGTTCTACTAGGTTCACTTCGTAATAATCTGTCAACAACCCTGTCACGTATGTAGCAGACGACAGAAGGACAGTGGAGAAGATCTTCATCAACAACCCCGGACAGACGGCACAAAACGAGAACAGCCGAAGACATTTTCACGTGTCATGGATTTAGGTCGAGATTTTCGGAGTAGCTGAATTCAAACCGGAGAAGATCAAGATTTTCCGTTTTGTATCTGATTCAGTTTTCAACCAGTAACCCGTGAGACAAATACTGGCGTTTTACCCCATGGTCAAATTACTGGCGTGATGTTTTAAGGAGCGACCCAGAGGCCCTCACTCTATGCACAGCTGTGACGTCTTGAACATTCCAAAACGTGCAAAGTCGCTGACACAGTTCAACCTAGTTTTAAGAGGACTACGTTAAATTGACAAACTTGCGGCAAAACCCGAAAAATTTATGGAAAAATCCGAAAAACACAAACGTATTATGCCACATAATCGTTGGATTTCGCTATTTTAGACGTCACAACTGGACCAGGATTACACAAGAGCCTGAAGTGATGCACTCATCTTTTTACGCTTAGACATTCTGGCTTTTGCATCACTTCTGAAAGAGGATTTTCTCGGAGGATGACAGCAGCAGCTTCAGCAGCCGCGATGCCCTTCGCTGCCCAGATATCCTACCCGGTCTCAGCGACACAAGTAAGTAGAAATACATTTCACCAGAACCGAACACCAACAAAATATCTGTTAATATTTAGATTAACAAACTGACTTTGTCTTCAAAACCCATTTTGCGCTCATTGGGTATTTCTTACTTTCAATACAAATATTAATACCTCTTTGAAACTGGAGCCTGAGGGTAAATAAGGGCCCAGGGACCTGTTTCATAAAGTGATTTTAAGCTAGTGGTACCATTAACTTCAATGCATTTTCCACTTGGTTTAAGGTACCATCTTAAAGTCACTATAAAACAGGCTCCTGAACGACTCTAGTTATCAAATCCTCATTTATTAATGATGGGAAATCATTGCATTTGGTAGTAAAGAAGGAAAACTATAACTTACAGAACCTATAGAGAGCTACAACTACAGCCACAACACTAGGCCTACATCTACACATTATAACTACAGTTATAACTATAGGAAAAATATAACAGAACCTATAGAGCTACACCCACAACACATCTACACAACTACAGTCATAACTATAGGAAAACTATAACTACAGAACCTATAGAGCTACAACTACAGCCACAACACTTACATCTACACATTATAGCTGCAGTTATTACAACTATAACCACAAATAATATCGCATGCCTTTCCTGTTTGCACATCTTGGCCTATGGTCTTTGGGGAGATTTCTATCAGGCCCAGCTTGAGATGCTTCATGAGAAAACCGAACTACAATCTATTTCAACTGAAATCGTCCACAACCTGGAACTCTATACAAAGCCAGAGCTACTGTAGTAACAGTATTGGCGAACTGGTGGTTGAAATGGTACGGATGACACCAAATCTATCTCCAGTCCAGTGATTCGGAGACAATTTTATGCGCAACGCAGTCGAGATTATTTCGTGTCATAAATGCATAAAACCACATTTTATGGTGCCACACACTGGATCAAAACTCTTTGGGCAGCGACCCTAGAATGAGTCTGAGTTTTGTCTTGCAATCATTTTGTGGACTTAGGATGAGGAATCAAAATGGAGAACTATCAGTGTTGCTGCTTATATGATATACAAGACAAGTACGTCGACAATATATAGTAGGCTATACGTAAGATGTAGAAGAGAAGCTATGGCCTCTTAGACTTAGGGGGTAAATTCATACTTCTCCGTTTTGCGCTTTGCGCTTGTGCGTTCCCTTGTGATAACCAATAACAAAATTACTTTTTCTGCACGCACTCATGAAATAGAAAATTAACCGAACCAAAATTTCTGAAGTTCATTTGGCCATCACGTTTATTCATCGCAAACGTAACGTTGTTTACCAAAACAATGAGCGATTTACGTCAAGATTGTGAGCCTGACCTGATGAAAATGTTCTAAGCCACGTCGACCTGAGTAGTGACACACCTTCAAGAGAACGCTGACATGGAAAAACATAAAATATCTACTCTTTGACGTACAGAGACGTGACCTTAAAATTGACTTTTTCTATGAACTGAGTCTTAACTCTCATGTATTCCATGATTTTTGTTGGTTTTAGCTGTTAGTAAAGAAAGTGAATTCAATTTATTTTAATTCTAAACCTTGCAATCTTCGCTGACTCTTGGAGAAGCTTTGGACATTCCAATAGTGCCCCAGAGATGAAATGGAATTCATTTTCAATCCATTGACATAACTAAAAGTAGTGTAATTTTGTGACCAAGTTGATTTTGAAATTCTTGCCTTTCTGATCTTTTGACTTTGTGTTTGTGATGTCTATCTCTAAACAAGGTCAATACGTCCCCCGTCAGAACTTGCTCTCCCCCATATCCTATTACTATTCCATACAAAAGACTCTTGTCCATTGTCAGCGAACATTCAACCCTTACCGCGGCCGAGCCATTATTTCTTAAGAAAATCATCTATCATTTTTGATGGAGACATTTTAACGTATCATATCAAAACTACCAAATTTAGCAGGTCCTCTTGTTCAGGTTTGTCAAATTTCTATCGCATGTTTTGAAGCGGCGAAGCAAAGTAATTGTATGGAAAAAATTTGATAGATGATCATTTACATTATGTACTGATGTGTCTGTAGACGACGGCAGTTTTACAAAACGCGACATAGGTGGACAATTTGAACACAAAAACAAGGGTACAGAATTAAAAACAAACTTAAACAAACTACAGACTCGTCATACTTGGCCGAGAGTCGTCCTCGCCACATGAGAGTTTGTGAGATAGCAGAGGCAGCGGTTTAAACACGACAAGGGTAGGTCCACAGTAGGCCTATATAGAAGTGAAGTGAAGTCCGCTTGAATTAAAAACAAACTTAAAGTAATCTGAAAAATCAACTGTAGACAAACATTTTTCAAATTGAAAAAGCTGAACAATACAGAATTTTACTACAATTGGGTATGATTATTTTCAACACCTGCATTACGCTGACGAAATTCACTCATATCCAGTGGTGTGGGCGGTAATGAATTGCTGGCGTGCAATCCAGTGAAAAATACAAATTTGAAAATGTTTTCAAAACTGACTTTACAATTTTAATGTCTCTAATCCTCGCCCAATAAATGACACTCGCTTTATGATTTATGACATCAAATTTCAAACAGGTTGTCCGAGGACAATAACGTTTTTGTGGTGTTTGCTTGCACGAGGGCATTCCGAGGCCGTCTCTATGGCTAGTTTGGGCATCGTGCTACCAACGACAACAACATCTGATGGTGCCGAGGGTGTCAAAGTCAAGGGGTAAAGAAAGTTAGCGGTAACGCCATCGCCGGCGTTCTCAGGCTCGCTAGGTACAGCCTATCGGGAAACCAGGGTTCTTCCCCGTGTAAACTTGTTATGAATTTGACTGCATAGTTATCCAGTGCATGGCTGGTCTACAGTGCAATGTCCGCCAGTTCTTGGCCTGGCTGGTCCATTGCAAGAAAGAAGGAACAGGGTCTGCTAAAACTGCGCGAGGAAACCGCGGCGATTAAAACGGGCCTTCATCGTCAAACCCGACAACCCACAACCAGGAGGAGATAATCTCCTCCTGGTACAACTAACATTCATTGATTATTTACCGTCGAATAATCAGCATCATTTCAAGTCGCGATGAAGACATCATCACCGCGTGCTTGTCTCTTTCACTCTGACTAATAATGTAATCGACGAGGCTGATGGAACTAATGTCTTTCGCTAAACGGTTGCGGTGACTGCTCGTTCCCAGATGGTTGACTCTTATAGGCTGATGACTCAATGGAGAATGAATGTGATGGCTGTTAATGTCATCATTATCTTTGAGAATCAACTCGATTCGCTACAGGACAATGCAACGTGCGTTTTTCAAATCCCATTTTCAAGCAAATCAGAGAATGCTCTCAGCAGAAAACTGAAGAAATTCAAAGAATTTTGGCCAACGATGATTGTCATATTTTGTCTGGTCATTTGAAGGCCGAAGATAAAGCTTTCCTTTTAGCGCTTTACATTGTTTTAGCAGTAAAGCAGTTCACATTATTCAAAACCCAGTCTCCGCAAATGCATTTCCGAACAAAGTGTAATAGGAAAGAATGTCCCTTGGAAAACGTGTCCTACTATCGTTCGACAGCAATAGGGGTGACCCTGGAAAGTATAATGGTCACTAAGAATCTGACGTAGTGTAAAAGGACAGCAAGTCCTCTGGAATAAGTGTCCGATTTTATAGCTTGATGGGGATAATGAAAGCATTACTCTGGAAACAGACGACCCCAGATCACAGTTGTATGTTCCAGGACACTTTCCTGGTGGATACTTTTTCCATTTACACCGGGTAGTCAACTGACTATCACCTCAGAAACACTCGGTGAGTTGTAATGTGTTTGAACTTGAAGCCACAATCGACACCACCAATATACAAATGCAAAATGGAATCCCTAACATCAACAAACTGGTGGTAATCGTGGTTAAACAGCCCTTTGTCCCGTCATCATCTCATTAACATAACAATGACCCCTCGCACAGACCCATGGTCTCCCTCACCGCCATTAATTTGACAAAATTTGACAACTCTCGCAGACGATCACGGGTCGACGCAAGGCATGACGGGCATAAAATATTTGTTCAAAATAACCCGCCGTGATTAATTTTGATTGAAGAGTCAAATCTGAGAATAAGAATTCAAAGTGAGAATGTGCAGACGACAGATAAGCAGATTTCGGTGTCGGTAATCCTTAGCGACCGCGTCGTTAGCATTTGTAAAAGAAACCACCGCGCCATATTGGATAGAAACCAGTCCGGGGCACGTGGCCTAAAGACCCGGGGACCATTTTCAGGCTGCCTGTTCCGTAAACTTTATTCAAACGTATGCCCCCGTGAAAATCAGACGTCAAAAGAAACGTTTACATACGGTGCAATTACACCTTCTCTTATTGACTGTTGGTGTGATCATTTCCGTGATACATAATCACTTTTCGTTACAGCGACAGGTTCTCTGCTGGTATTGTTCCTAGCATGCGGGCGTGACGAAATGTTTTACTCCATTCCTTCAAGATATCATTATTTTATTCTACTTTTTCCTGTATTTTCAGCTGGTCTCACCGACAACCAGCGTCTCTAAGTCATGCTGTGAGGGAGGTAGGCCTATCATGACCGACCCCACCACCGGGCAGACCGTGTGTTCATGTCAGTACAGCCCAAGTCTTCTCAGCTACCCCCGGGTCGCTGGCCTACCTGAAGGTGTCTACGGCCAGGCTGGATATGGTGCTACACAAGCTTACGTTCCGTTTGGAACTGATCCGTCCACTTTTTACACATCACTGGTAAGTATAAAACGGGAACTTTAACCTCCAGTGATTGGCTCATCGACAACTGACTCGGAATGAAGCAGGAAGTGTTACAAAATGCGGGACGGGTCAATTTTTCGCAAAAAGAATTAAAAATCAGCGTTATTTGCTTCTTATCATATATGTCCATGTATGTTGATATCAAAATTGACGGAACGTCAGTGTTCTCCAACTCCTATTTACTGCCTACCTGCCACCAAGTCAAAATTTCTGACCGCCAAGTCAAAATCAAGTTGTGCCTTTCCCGCCGAGTCAAAATGTTTCACAGCCAAGTCAAAATCTGGTTCTTTTGTCCAACCAAATTGTGAAAAATTCATATTTAGGGCAAAAAATTTCTTCCACATCGAACAAAAAACAAATCCAAGGTCTTTTAAAACCTCTGGAATGCAGGATATTGCATCTCAAGTTCTCTTTTGTCAAATTTTATGTAGTAAGCCCCTCGTCGACTCCCATTCACAGTGAGACCCGCATTACACATTCGCAATTCCTGCCTTTTGGCGTGTTGTATACCGCCGAGTCGAACCGTGGAAAGTTGGAGAACACTGGAACGTAGAAATAAAGTAAATTCATGTGAAGCTACATTTTATGAGGTTAATGTTATCGATGCGGGGGTTTCCTAACTTCGTTTTGAAGTTAAATTATCATAATCATGCATTCATGGGGGTATAAAATGTTTTATACCTCCACGTCATAATTTATGAAATCTCAGTATCTTTTTCGTATATTTTCAGAGCTCAGGATACGGCATAAAAGAAAACGGGGAAACGTGGCGGAGTGTGTATCAACCCGTCGCCTGCTATCCATACGATACGGCCATGGCCGCAGCTTATCCTTATGCGGGGTAAGTTCAACAAGATTTCAAAGTGGAAATGTTAAAACAATTAAATGAAAAGAAAAGAAAACATAGGCCTACCTGGCTTATCACTTGAGTTACATCATCGGAGGGTATTTCCAAACTGTCGCAGATCTGGTCAGCCGTCCTGAAATTAACGAAAGATGTGTATTGCAAATGACAAACGAGAGGTTAAGAAATCGCTCCGTTAATGGTAACACTAACGCTAACGTTGTTTTTTACATTGCAAATGTACGTCAGAAATAGAGTTAGCGTTAGTGTTATCGTTAACGGAGCGGTTTCTTAACCTCTCGACTATTGCATACCGTATCCCTAATGGGCCACCGTAGAATCGGACCTGAACTTTTAACCGTCCATTTCTTTCTTCAGTTACAGTGCAATGGACCTGAATGGTGCGAGAAGAAAGAACGCGACCAGGGAGAGCACGAGTACTCTAAAGGCCTGGCTACAGGAACATATCAAAAATCCTTATCCTACAAAAGGGGAGAAAATTATGTTGGCCATTATTACAAAAATGACGCTGACACAGGTGAGATATTGCGCAAACAAATTATAGTTCAGATTTATATGCAATATTTGAGTTTCTCTTGCCGTCGTGCAGCCATCTTGTCAATAGAATAGCGAGTCTTAGTGTTTTCTACCGGTGTGAACGCGGAGAAAGTCCCCTGGAATCAAAGTTCTGCCGTAATTGTCCTTTGGATTAAGTCTTTGTGAAGGATTACGTCGCTAACCCTGACCATAACCGTTGACAATGCATGGTCTTTTGTGTTGAGGACTTTCATTCCTAGGACTTTCTCCGCAGGTACACGGGCGTGGTTTGGTTTATACTCATCGAATTGGGCTCGTATACAGATACGTTCGCCCTCCTGTTCTTCACCAATTTTAATTTCTCTAACCATTCTCTTATCCTTTTCCAGGTTTCCACGTGGTTCGCGAACGCCCGCCGGCGGTTAAAGAAGGAAAACAAGATGACGTGGTCGCCACGGAATCGGTGCGATGACGACGACGACGACGACGATGATGAACATCGGGTTGACAGCGATATAGACCCGAGTGATGACGATGGAATAAAACATATAGAATCAAGTAAGCATTGCACGACGAACTTATTTGTGATACACCTACTTATTTAGAAAGTGTATAAGATCAACTTTGATCGAAACTGCGCCAGATATCAAAGGGTGTTTGCCGAAGAATGCCGGAAAGACCCGAAATGTTACGAATAAGAAAATGGGTGGGCGTTTCTCTGCTGGTAATATTGAAGACAATAATTAGTCAGAGAGAATATTTACCAATGGTGTTTTTCAGACGGACGAAACCCAAACAAATTCGTTCGAGACAAGTTGAGAATCGGTTGTCACAACTCTTTTGATAGTATTTGCTTAGTTTGATGTTTCCGATTCAGTTGTTAACCCAGATATGTCACAAGTTGGTGGATCTTTAAGGTTATCAATGTTGGGCCAGTTTGGCAGGTGTAAAAATAACATTGACTCATTAAAGTCGACATCCAAGGATGTGCCGATCTCTTGCGACTCAAATAGCCCTATTTACACGAGCCGATTTTGTCGTACGACAGAGTCGTATCAGATTTGTCGGGATCGGCTAATCTGTTTACACGGGACGATTTATTCATGCGTCCCTTAGGACCTCGTGTGTCATTAGGTAGACAACCATGGGGAGAAGCAGCGGTGACAACAGAACACCCGACTTCTGCACACGATGTCGCACCAACAAAAAAAAATCGTCTCGGAAGTCTAGTATACACGGTGCGTTTTTGTCGTACGTCTCTGTCGACCGACACCGTGTGGCAATCGTACGACAAAATCGGCTCGTGTAAATATAGCTTTATAGTGAAGAGATCGGGGGTTCGATCGCTGCTTGTACTCTGAAAGGATCAAGTGATGCGCTGAATGAACTGCTCCTCCAGTTCACCAGAAAGGTTTCTGGAGAGACTGGGGTAATGATGTGAAGCGCTTTGACGCTGTATCCACTACCGAAACAGCGCTAGCTGTACCTCCGTACCCGTCCGAAGATTTCATAGAAAGGGCATGATATACACCGGTAATTTTCGCACCTGACGAAATGACAAACTAATCATCGTCCTTCATGCCAAAGTCTCACCAGTTCGAACAAACCGGTGCTTAATTAGTAAAACCCGAACCAGGCGGGGAAAACAAATTGGTAGTTTACCCAGGAGAGTGTGTGTGGATGGTTTAAGATTGTAAACTGTCAAAGGATCAAAGGTGAGCTTCCTAAACACGTGTTTACTGTAAACACCAATTGGGGATCGGTAAGATAACGACATGGATATCAAGTCTTACAAATGAGCAAAGAAACATTTGATATTTTTCTCCAAATGAACATTTTGTATCATCTTTGTTGTAATGTAAAGTCAATAGCAAACCAATAACAGTAGAGCAAATTAAAACTGGGTATATTGTCCCAAAATGGAAGCTCATATTCAAAGATAGAAATGGAATCCCGGACAGACTGTAACGTTTTGTAATTTGTAACCTTTTTGTATTATTTTTTTAAAATTTTTTGTGTTATTAATGCTGTTTGAACTCACACCTTGTTTTTTTCTCATATGAATCATGTTACGTTGGTTAATTCATAGATGAATGGGCGGACATATTCCTCAGATAATTGATAGGCCTCGTATCATGCTGATGCTCCTAAAAGCAACAAATCTGGTTCATTTTCCTGTACTGCCGCTACCATTCTTTGCCAAATTAATATGCCAACACCGTGCCTCATATGTGCTTCACACCTCGTGATAAGCTACGTTCTGAATCTATGCTTCAAATATGCTCCACATTTCGTTAGAGATATTTCGTGCCCAGTTTTGACATTTATTGGTCAATTAAATTCCCCCAGTCTTCATAAATATGCCGACACTGCGACTGCAAGTTCAAGAATTGAAAAAAGCCGAGGTTTCCAAGCGTTAAAAACCAATATTTTTAGTAAATCGTCCGAGTTACTGACAGGCTAGGTCTTCAATCCTTCAACTGTGGTAGACGAGGGATGACTGTCAGAAAGTTTACATACCTTGGCCAGGTAAACTCATTGGTAGAAAACGGTAGCCCAGGGTTATAGCAACCTCGTTACTTATCTGTGGTGTGAGATCTGCCACGGAGGTGATGACATGGACAGCACCAGGTACAACTTGCTTCGTCAGAAAAATGAAGACGTTACAACGCTAGAAACACGAAGGAATCAGTTTTCCTAATTACTGAGACTTTTCCTCCCGTTTGTTTCCCAGCAGCAGACAGGTTAAACATCATGAACCATCAACATTATTAACCCTTTTCATTCTTTTCAGATCTCTACATGTAGCCATCCCCGCTACCGTGGTGGGAAAGTTGACGCCCCCCCCCCCCTTNCGTGATTCATCCCAACACCAATCAAAACATTTTTGACACTTCCTCATTCTTTTTCAGACTCCCGAGCATCACCGCTTATCACCGTCGTCAATGAAAAACTCGAAGTTCCCCCATCGCGAGCCCCATCGACGTCAACAAGCCACGATCACGTGATTCATTCCGCAACCAATCAAAACACGCCAAATCAAACAACACATTCCAAAGACAAGGAAGAAAAGGAAAAAGAAAAGTTAAAGGAAGCTACAGACTCTAATGATTCGAAAAAGGATAGCAAAAAGGAAGGGACAAAACCACGGATATGGTCGCTCGCCCACACGGCCACATCAAACAGCCCGCCACCTGGACGCAGGTCACCGAAATTTCGACCGGCGCATCCACACCAGTTGGTCGGGCCCGCCAATTCATTCGGACAGTTCGGACGTGTCAGTGCTGCAAATTTACCATACTTGACTTCTGTAAAATACGCGGGTTGGACTTTACCTTATTCTATGCCATACGGGATACCACAGAGTCATAAACAGTTGCCAATCATTGCTACGGCTCACATGCATCATCCGCTCGACCAGTTACGAGCTGTCGAAAAAGACGAATCGGTGCCAAAAGGTAAGACACTTTTATGAGACAAGCTGTAGTGTAGATTTGATGCTTACAAAATCTGCCGTTTCATTGAACGCTCCAAAATCCAGCTCCTTTCGGCGAAATGCCGCCGCCATTTTCCAGTCACGTGACTGCGGAATCTTGACAGCGCCCCTGGTGGCAAGACCTAAAACACCAAGATCTCAAGATCAAGATCTCAGTTGATCAATTGTTATACAACTTATGATGGTGTTAATCCAGCGCCTGTTTAATGACGGATAAATCGAACATCCATTCAATGTGGACTTAGTTCTTTCGTCCGTGTTTGATCCCATTATTAGATGAATTGTATTAAGAAGACAATGGACACTGAAATTAGCAATAAGGCGTTGATTATACCTGTACAAGTGGCGAGGTGGAGAGGCCCACAAACAAATGTCAGGCGACTAATAATCACCAAGAAACGCAATCTTTACAAACACTGAGCAACTTCGCAAACTCAGGTTGACGTTTTCGGTATGATATGATCACAAGCCGGCCTTGGCGTACGGCGGCTGCAGGTGGAGTTTGAGGCCGCTTGTCGTAGCTTATGTTTTCATTGGCCAGCATCCCAGCATGCAACGTGTTCTTGTCGAGCTGAGGACTTGCTACCATGTGTCAGTCACCGACGGACGCCATCAACGAGTCAGCGGCAATAGTATGAACATGGTGGAATAGACTTTAGCAGATACACGGGTTCCAAAGGAAGAATTTGAACTGGAGGCAACCGAGCTGCCCTCTGGTGTCAAAGAGTGTCTCTCGCTTCATCACAATGAAAACTGGGGATCGAACCCTTAACTGAGAGGTGACAGGCGCACATGTTTCAACTGCACCACTCTGACAGCCAAATGGCACTGGAACTCATTACAATGTCCAGCAAATTAGTTTTGAAGGCGGGCCTGGATTCCAGCATTTTGACCAACGAGAGTGCCATGCTGCAGAGAAATATTTCGCACAATTTATACTGACGTGTTCGAACTCTCTTTTACCTGACAATAAAAAGAAAAGAAAGCCCCATAGACCACTCTTATTGATTTGCCAGTTAATTATCTTCTCTCACAAGGGTATCACCTATCTTATTATTAGTTGACGACACCACTTCAACACCCTTGGATGGCCTGAACAATCTTTACAAACTTGTTCAACGCCTTCATAAAGACGACTTATGGCTTGTTAAACATGGTGACGCTGGTTTCGAAAGTTCTGACGGTTTATCTTTGGCACTTTGGTTACAACTAGGGAGGTTCTGATTGATTACGTGTACTGATACGTTTGTCGAAGAGTAAAGTCTACGCAGTCAGGACAACGGTTTAGATCATGACTCTCGGTCAAATTCGCTGGCAGCCATATTGGATCGTTTCTTGGACAGATATCCACGGATGGTCTCACAATTATATCGGAGATTGTATGTACAGTACATTTTTTTAAATGTGGATATTTTTTCAGATTTAACAGTTGACAGATCGTCCGAGACTGAAAGCAGTAAAAGTACAGTCAAAAGCGGCGCTGAGGATACGAATCGGTGGCGAAAAACAGAAGGTGAGTTGTAACAAAAAATCTGATTGGACAGTGCAAAGCTGTTGCCATGGATCAACCAATTAGAGGCAGGTTTCCGTCGGAGTTATGCTGAGAGTGTGATGAAACGATGGCAATGGACAACAGTTGGAATCTAAATCCAACCGTGTCATCTGCAATACTTTTCCTCGTCAACCTTTCTCAATAAAACTTCGCCATCTCTCGTTTCAGATCAACCACGGAGGTAATGCATGACCAGAACTGAGTCGAACCAATCTCATCGTGGGAAACAGGGTGACGCCATTTTGAAACGAATGGACTCGGTAAATTCCGGAAAACGTGAAAATGGGAACATTCTGGACTCTGACACACCATGGAGGCTTATACCTCCATGGACACACAGGGCTACCGCCAATAATGTGGGAGAGAGAGCCATTGATGAATATTCACGGAAACAGTCGAATATAACTAGATGATCCTCGGAAACAAAGACTTTTGAAATTAGCCAATCAGAATGGATTGTATTTGAATCAAAAAAGTTCGCTTGTTACAGAGTCGTGAAAATGACTAGAAACATTTCTCTTCGTCACGAATTACGGTGACCCACGGAATGCTGGGACATTGGTGACCTCACCCAATGGATAAACTGTCCTATGTGGGAGCGCACTGCGGCATATTACGTCTGGTATTTATGACCTTTTACTCTTGATGCCCCAACCTGGGCCACGTCCAAGACGAGGGCCTCAAGGATTTCATTTTCAGCCCGATTTGAGATCTATTCCGACGAAGGCGATCTACTGTGTCGCCCATCCATCGAGAATTCAAAATCTAAAACGCTGCTGACGTAGGCCTTGAAATGGCCTTGATACATTGACCTTGACTTTTGAATCACGACCTTGACCTCAAATCTCGAAACGGGCGGAATTCAATGTGTAGGCCTACTCTGTTCCGAATGCACGTGAGCAAGGAGAGCAGACGATCCCAGTTTCTCTAAAATTAAAATAGACAACATGCTGGTTGTTCTTTATGTAAATTTTTGCTCGTATCTTGTAATACTTATTATCATAATTCTATTCTTTATTAAAGTAAATGTGTGTATACTGCCATGATTGACGCCTGTCAATCAAACACAATAAAGTAATTATTGAGGAGGTTTGTGTTGTGTTTTGTTTCTTCGAGACTGGTTTGGACATTTCGCTTCGAAAACCCCCCGCAATGACATGCAACTTCTAAGAGTTTGTCCATAAGCCTTTAAATGCCAAACGAGCTCATAAGACACATGCCGATTTTCCGCCGGTTTTCGTCAGTCGCCACCAGGGTGTGCCCTTGATAATAAGAGAGATCTTACCCATTTGTGTATATGTAACTTGGTTATCAGAGTTTCGTCAACGTCCATCGTCTGAAAGGAGTAGTAAAGCTACAGGTGGGCCATTTTGTGGCCTAAATGGCTATCCCCCTCCCACAAAACCACTTTAAAAAAACCTGAATTGATAACGTCCGAGTCGGAGAGACACGATCTGACATTTGAGAAATGACCAGATTTTTTCTTTACAAAACTTAAAAGGTTAAGTGCAGCTTCTTCTGCTTACATATTCATCGTACGAGAGGACATCGTGACAAACTTGATTATTCACCCGGTGGGGCCACTTGAATGAAATGTTAAAAGTTATTTTAGCTTATCTGACCAAACTCACCGATTGATGAGCTTTGACAGGTAACCATTCAAACACGTCTGAACCAAAAACCTGTTCCTTGCCTTATCTTGACGTTTTCGGGTCCAATTCTGTCAAAATTAGGCGGAAACCGGTCTCAATCGAACACCTGCCGAATGTTCAGACAGTCAACAATCTACAGAACGTTCAACATGACTCGATGTTTGGCGAAAGGTTATTTTGGCCACTTCGTCGGGTGGAAAAAGTAACGCATTCTCAATGTAAATCTTCGCGCCAGTTTCCCATCAGACTGACTGAGCATGCGCGAACTCCTTGGATTTCAATGTCAACGACCCAAGATGGCTGCCAGCGAACTAAACTTCTGAAGCGAGAACCGTGCATGGATCAACTGTCCAGGAAACGGTTCCTGTGAACGAAGATACATGTAGGCCTACATGTCTTACCACGCAGTTAAAATATCGAATGTTCTTCCAAGAACACAATCTTATCTTTGTAATTTGGAAGAACTTGGCAGGGGAAATTCACGTTTCCAAACTTCAGCCACTTGCAAAGCGAAACTACCTGCTCAACTCAGCGTGCTTTCGGAGAATCCTATCTTATCTCTGCTTTATCGTTTTATTTCGTGGGCTAAAGGATGGGGTGACAAACAAACAAAGACAAACAAATAAAAAGAAAAGGAAAGAAGAATATGCAAAATGAATCATAGAGGGATCGCCCCTTGAACGACTTTCGTGGGAAAGATGGCCGATTTAGTGACTTCTCAGAAGATGAATTCGCAGGTTCGTGCTGGTTGTCATCCATAATTAGTGGTGACGTCAGTCATACAATAGATCTAGAATTCCTAAATGGTTGTTGAGTAACAGATGTGGAGTTGGAGACACAGACTTCATGGCCTCTAAATTGGCGTTCGTACGTGATATTCCACTGAGGGCTGATAGAGTCAGAGTGGAGAGGTCGAAACATCTACACTATCTCCTCGAAGACGTGCGTGGGTTCGATTCCCAGTCAGAGGAACTCCCGAGGTGTCGGAATGGATCACCTAACTGGAGAACTCAGATTTCCACCTATATGGCATAAAACCCGCCCAATCACCTCACAAAATCTACCTTAGTTCTCAGTGTGATAAAAAAACACTTTCACTGAAAAAATGTCATGTAGATGAAATTTCACAAGGCTACGTTGATCAATAAAGTCTGTTTATTGAACATTTCGGTCAAACAGCGAAGATCTGACAAAGACAGAATGCTTGTTTACGTCGGTCATCATCCGTAGATCAAAGAACATACCGCAAAATGGTGAGGGTAAGAACAAAGTGTGATCCTCTAGAAATCATCAATCACCGAAAAACACAAACACTTCATCTCCT
Organism: Notospermus geniculatus; assembly: GCA_002633025.1. NCBI lineage: Eukaryota > Metazoa > Nemertea > Pilidiophora > Heteronemertea > Lineidae > Notospermus > Notospermus geniculatus. The sequence continues at coordinate 262,331 of NMRB01000587.1, forward strand.
GGACGTCTTCCAACTAAGCCTATAAGGTCAGTTACCGGTATTTGGAACAGACATCCTTCAGAATATTTCACTTCATGAAATGATAAGGCATGGGTGTATGATTATTTCTAACAAAAATGTGTCATTTGAATGCAATATGGCCGAACTGAACTCTATATTATTTATAATGGAGAATAGCCAAACTTCTGGTTTTGCAGTCTTAATGCGTGTTCATCCCAACGTCATCGAAATTTACGAATTACACCGGTTTCACTGCCCGAAGTAAACTTGCAGCTATATGGCCGCCATGGCAGCCATATTTGACGACGTTGCAAATATGGCGCTCATATTCAACGCACGGAGTTCCTGATAGGAATCACTCGCGTTATCCTAAAATAGTAGAAAACTGAATAAATTTCGAGCAAGTCGACATGAAATTTTGAAGTTCATAGTAGCTGAAATAAAAAGATGATCTCAGACACTACAAAAGCAATCGAGGCCACCTGCAGTGACAGCCGTCATTGTGTGAGTGATCAACTATGTTTGGTGGTAGGCTCAGCAAATCTTCGGTTCACTTCGAACACAATCTTGACTTTCTCGTCAACGAGACGTGTTTTTAGTTTAAATTAAACAGTAAAACAAATATTCTGTCAGAGATAAATTATCAAAAACATGCGTTTTGAGACTGTCTAGTCGTAAATTTCCAGACGTCCTAGTTAGATCATTTTGAAGTGCTATTTCCCGCAATGTCTTTGAAGTTTAGTGTAATGAAATTTGTCCACCCTCAAAATGACATGACGATATGACACCAGCTTCAAGGAGTTGATCTATCATATTTACTTATCATCAGCGACCCATTGATCCGGGTCGCTTGTGACATGAACAATGAGAACACGAGCAGACGTGATAGGAATCAAAGAACCAGAAATCACTCCACATGATGTGTGGGAACGCTCGTCCTCAAAGAAAAGATCTCTGAAACAACATCGAATTCACGGAAAACNAAAGCAATTGTTCCGGTGGCGAACAATGGTCTGGCGGACTGCGAACAACTGACTTCATCTGGGTGCGTACACTTACGATGCTTTCTGAATGAGATAAAGAGAAATCACCATTGCCCGAGACCTAATCCAAGTAAAGCTTCAATCGACACGATTCATACTGTCGTGCGAGTTTGGACCACACTCCAGCGCACACAGGCTCCTATAAATTATTTCGATAGGCAATCTTCACGCGCTGGCGAGCTTGTAGTCGATCGCCTCTCGCCTTGTTTGACAAGTTTTCGTTAGCATTCAAATGTGACTTTTAACGCCAGTGCGCATGTAAAACGCTTGTTCTGCGCGGAATTACAAGTGTTTGTCTTGTACGAGCAATTTTGTCGCCAAAATTCACTTCTGGATCATTGGATAACTGAGTGGTTGCTTTCGCGGCTGGAGGCAATCACCTTGAGTGGGGACCGTCTCAGTAGCGTAGGGAGACAAACTACATTCAAGACCCGTCTCGGGGGTTTCCCGCGATTCTCCCAACCGGTTTCAACACACCTTGGCCACGGTAGCCATGTGAGCGCTTGGTCTCATGCACTTGACGTTCATCATGGATGACAACGGGAAACCGGAGATTCTGAAACGGGCCCAACATGGCGGTTTTTCTTACCGTCTGTCCTGTCGTCCCAACTGATGAACTGTTCGTCCACGTGTCCTCTGCTTTCTGACCTTTCACATTTCTCTGCCCGCGTAGTTTTCGTCAACAGATGAAAATTGGTCCTTGCCCGGGCCTACTCAAAGCCGTACAGTGTGGACAACTTAGGGCCAAATTGCCACAATGTACGCACGAGCCCAAACTGGACATGCTGGAGTGGAGAGGCCTTTTAGATTACATAACACGACACTCTGTCCAGTTGAGTACATGAACACATTCCTTGCCTACCGTGAGTGCCTTCCTAGGCTTGTTCGAGGACACGGGTCAGTCCTGATTCTATAGGGGAGGATGAAACGTTCTTTGGCGACTGAGCTTGGGTGGGGGTGGGGGAGGGCACTGGCTAACCCTCACTAGCTGTGATGGATATGAGACACGGTCTGCCTGCGGCCCTGTAGGCCTACTTGCTTCTTGAAGTCCTTCCTACTCAACCGATGACCCACTGCGTGCAAGGCAAGGGCGTCAACTGCGTTGGGCGTCAACTACGTGGACATAGACAGATGCGGACGAAACTGCGTTGCACTCATGTGACATGTCATGGCCCCGGGTCTCCCCTGGTAGACATGTTCCCAGCCCATCTCGAGTCACACCAGAGAGGACATGTCTTGTTATTTTAAGAGATCTGTGCGCTAAATCGAGCAGAAACAAGCGGAAATGGAAACGTTGCAATCACCAGTGTATCGGGAGATGGGATCAGTGTTCGCGGGACTGGCAAAATCACGAGTCGTTCAGTATTTGTTCATCGTCAGTTCTTATCGCCGTCAGCGAAGATGACGGCAGAGGTTCAGTTACTTTATGGAGTCATCACCACGGTGTAAAGTTAGGACGGTAAAATAGGGAGGTTTAGAGAGGGTCCGTCAAAGAAAAGCATCGCATCGGGAAAGCGTTCAACCAATCAGGGAGGAGGCGGTAACACGGAACGACACCTACCGAAGAATCTGATTGGTGGAACGCCTGCACGACGCGCCAGTCTGTCGGCGTTAAGGCGGTCCTCCACGTGATTTTTCTGCCCCCAATGGGCAATTCGGCATTGTTGGCTTCCTCACGATGGTACCCATCATGAAGCAGGGCTTTTGGCTGCTAAAAAAGGTGACAACATTTTACAGTTGTTGATCCTTTTATTGTATGTTCAATGTTATAATACAAATATACATGTATCACATCAATACTACAGAAGTACAAGGCTAACACGTTACGGTAAGGAAGAGCAATTCTGGCACAAATAAAGGTATCCATGTTACAAACGCAGTTATTTCTCATTTTTCTATCCCGCCACATCAATTCTATTTCATGCTACAAATCTAGGGATAAGACACTATCTATTGACTGAAGGTGGTAATCCGAGATGAACCAAACGTTCCGATTGGTCAGTACGAAAACATAGTGCATTGAACAGCCAATGAATGTCACTGAAACATTCCATATCAACATGGAGGTCTCTTACAGGCAATTTCATTGGTCAAAATGTTATTTACCGTTTATCTCAAAACAGCGTAATAAGATTACAAGAAGTTCATCAAGCATAGAGACTATAAACTGTCAAATATTTAGGATTAATGACATAGTTATCAATAAATGCAGAGGTAATTTTGATTACATGATGATAATTATGGAATACGTAGTTTGTCACATTCCATCAAATTATTCAAGATATGATCTTTCAAATAAAGAAGCTTTTCTTGACCATCTCAGGATCGACTTGGACGCCAGACATGTCCGATTGTTCACTGAAGAAGAGAAGAAAAATAATCAAAACATGTTTATCACTGATCAGGAATGGTCCGATAATGCCATTTGGAACAGTTCAGTTCCACAACCTACCTGACGGGTCTTTGCTTTTCCAGCTTCTTTTTCGATGACTTGTTGGAACTTGCTGTTTTCTCCTAAAGATACATGAGAATCACAAAAACCAAGTAAATTATTGTAATTAACACGCAAAACTATTGTCACTTTTCAGATTCTTTCTTCATCTTGACGTACGTAAGTTAGGAACTGTGCATTCGCGTTTTTTGAGCAACACAAAGCAGGAAAATGAATTCAGAATATAAACTGGAAAAGTTGGAACTCTAAGAAACAACCTTCACCATTTGAATGAAAATGAAAGAAATTTTGGACTCTAACCCTAAATGAACAAAAATGCTCGAAAAAACCATCACCATTTTTTTGAAACGAGCTGATCTAAGTAATCTAAGATTCATGGGAGAGTGGAAGATGGGCTGGTGTGGGGGACAACGCCCATGGTGTTGTGGGGGGGGGGGGATCACAGGGACATGCCAAAACGAATGGTGTTCGAAGGATGTTGACAAAACTGGAATTGTCATTCGTTGCTGGCAATATCTTGGCACGTGACTTGCCTACAGAGAATAAAAGAAAGGAATGGGCCAGAATCACCCGCCAGCGTTGATTCTTGGAGAAGAAAAACTTGTTGGAATAAGAATAAAGAAGAGAGAGAGTGGTGGGGAACGAACCTGTCTGAATGATGGAAGTCGCATACTGTTCACTCTCTTCTAGATACGAGGTGGTAAAGAAGATTCAAATACCGGTAGGTAAACTTGGTGTTAGATTCGTAGTCAAAATAAGAACAAACGTCATGAAAACCTTTTCTTTTTAATCAACCAGTTATGATCCACCAATTTGAGAATGAATTTCATTTTTCATTCAATTACAGCATAATCTTTGCACCTTTGTCCTGTTTTCAAAGATGAATCGCTCCTTAATTCAGACGGTAATATCGGTCCACTTGACTGGTCTCTAAACCATCCTGGCAGAAAATAGGCATTAAATCCTTGAGTTTTGATCTAATTATTTGTTCAATGACACAAACTGGGCGATGATTAAAAAGTCACATGACCATCGGGGTGTGATCATGAAATAAGCGATGTAAGTAATCTCATCTGATGTTTAATTTGAGAAGGGTTCACGTTAAAGGAAAACGTTTTGCATCCTTTAGCATAAGATTTACGGATCTGCACGTTGACTGGTTCCCTATCCTTTCACCTACTGTGCTTTTAGCCCCAGTCACATATCCACTCCGCGACCCGTACGGCGAGTAAAAACAGACATTTTGGCCAATTTCTAAGGTGCCCAGTTTGATCCAGACTAATGTCCGCTTAACTATTGAGGCAATATTTGGCATAATTCATCTTAGATCCGTGTTTCAGTCTCTAAAATCCACGGCAAGCCACTGGGTGGGGAAAATCGTACGGGGCCCGGTGGATTTGTGTCCGAGGCTTTGCCCATAGGAATGGGAGATGAAACCAGTTTACGTGCAGGACTTGTGGATCGGCAGGTTGACTGGTTCTCTATTCTTTCACTGCTTTAGCCATAGGGATGGGGGATGAAACCAGTTTACGTGCAGGACTTGTGGATCGGCAGGTTGACTGGTTCTCTATTCTTTCACTGCTTTAGCCACAGGAATGGGAGATGAAACCAGTCAACTTGAGGACTTGCGGATCGTTAGGTTGACTGGTTCTCTATCCTTTCACAATTCTTTAGTTATAGGAATGGGAGATAAAACCAGTCAACTTGTAGGACTTGTGGATCCTTAAGTTGACTGGTTGCCTACCCTCTCAGGGTGCTTAACCATAGGGATGGAGAGGAAACCAGTGAACTCATGCCCTACAGGAACTTAGTGAATACGTTCCGTGACCATCAGCGTAATATAAGATTAATCATTTATTTCGTTAAGCATTTTCCAGATTATTTATTCCACTAAGTGATCGTTAATTAAGAGAAAGTTATCTCGGCTGTCACGTGTTTCATTTCATTTCTTGTCTGATTTTGAGATAATAACAAAATGGAGAGATTTCCGGTTCGTTTCCGATCAGAGATGGATGGTAATATGGAATGTTTTGACAAGGACAATCACAATAGGATACTGATCAGACAGGACAATGACTAGAAGGCAAAGAAGGGACAAACATGATGATAATTAGACACGAGGTCATGGTGGCGTAGTGCCTGGCATGTGGAACTCGTAGTCAAGAAGTCATAGGTGCAAGACCCATCGTCACGCCAGCGATTTTGTTCACATCATTTCACGTCACGCTGTCACCGAAAACTAGTGCTTAGATCACAGTCAGGAGGTCGTGGGTGCGATTTCCAGTGTTTCAGAATAGAAATCATGCTGGAGTTCTTCACGGAATCAGCAGGACGGTGGGGGGATTATATTGTATATCGTATATGGTATCAGATTTTTTTCGTCAGGGCCGAAGCCATAGATTTAATTGGCCCTGGTAAGTACGGAGGAGGCCATCTCAAGCTACTCATGTTCCCCACTTGGATGGGGTCTTTTACTTGCCCTTGCAAAAGGCACAAGGTACAAGGCACCACGGCTTACTGTCCCATTCGACTTATCACAGGATTGAGCTCATCAACATGATAATGGCATAGTTCCTTGAGTCCTAGACCGAGGATGTTGGAAAGTTGACGACGTCTTCCTCGTTCAAACAGACCTCGCATCATCTTGTCAATTAAATAGCTCATCCTCCGCCATGATCAATCTTATATCACATTAACTTCCTAATATACTTCAACTCCGTTCACCCAAACATATCATTTCATATCATAAGATTAACTTTCACATCTAAATCAACAGAATCAGACAAACTCGGCCTTTAAACAACATCATTTTCTCCGTTCGTTCTGCCAATTATGAGGAGCGTCAGATCAATTACTGTCAGTGACCAGTCAACGATGTTTTGATAAATCTTAATTAACAGAACTAATTAGATCTTAGATTCCTATCAATCATAATGTCGATCAAGAAACCGTTTAATCAAACGGTGATCATTTTTGAAATGAAGTTTGTTCAACATGCTGTAAACACGAGGCTGACACTGACGCCAGCCACCATTTTTAAGACGTGGTCTGGGGTCACAAAGGATTGTCAACAGAAGATTTTTTTAGTATTTTTTTGTGATGACAAATCACTTCCTTTATCCATCCAACATTCGATATCAGTTGGCATTCACTGAGATGTTACGTCCAGTCGCCATCAGAAGTACAGTAGCTCTAGTCCAACGACAAAGGGGTTTCTCCAGAGCTCTTGTCCAACCACAAAGGAGGTTCTCCAGAGCTCTTGTCTGACCACAAAGGAGGTTCTCCAGAGATCTTGTCTGACCACAAAGGGGGTTCTCTAGCTCTTTTGTCTACCCACGAAGTGGGTTCAATCTCTGGCTCTTGACCAAACCCATAATAGCAGTTCTCTGGCTCTTGTCTGACCATGAAGGGGTTTTCTAGGCCTAGCTCTTTTCTGGCCACTACGAAGGGGTTTTAGGCACATGTCCAACCACATAGGGGTTCACCAGCTCTTGTTTGCCCATGTAGTGGGTTACCTGGCTCTTGACCAAACACATAGGGGTTCTCTGGCTCTTGACCAAACACATAGGGGTTCTCTGGCTCTTGACCAAACACATAGGGGTTCTCTGGCTCTTGTCCGACCACAAAGGGGTTCCTCTAACTCTTGTCTTTACCCTAAGTCGAGTTCCACAGGAAGAGATAGATTCAGAAGCCTTACCAAGTGAAATAGTTGGAAGGGTAAGCTATACTTACAGAAGCTCGTCTGAAGAGATTAGGAGATCTCGGAGGACTCTTACTGCGGGTGCTACTAGTGGTCTTGGATTTTCTGAAGCTTGCACGGATATTGTTGTTAAGGGGAATGAGGAGGGAACTGATGCCTTGGGATTTGCCAGAACTGCTCTTCACGTTACCGTTCGCATCACTATCGTCTGAAATATCAAGTTGGTGACGGTCTATGCAGATATGGGTTTACACTTTCCCTGGATGAAGGGGACCAAGATGTCCATGGCAAGAAAAAGGTGCAGGAGTTGATCCAGTTTTCAAATCAGATCTCAGATTTTAAGGTGTGTCATCACTCTCCAACAGCACCCTCGCTCAAAGAGAACGTTCGGTGGGTTGAGAGTCCCAAACTTCACTTCTGGAGAGTGCTTCACTTTCAGGGCACCATACCCACAAAATGAGTTTTGAATCGACAGCAGCATAAACAAACCGAGAAAGTGATGTCGGGACACCTTTTTGCTGCCATGACACCCAAGGGCCTATACACAGGAAATGACCAATCAGAGCCATTATTACACAGCATGGGTAGGAAATCTTGGTGGTGATTGGCAGATATATACCCAATGAAGTCCCTGTGAAGGACAAGTTGAGCCAGACTACTCCAAAATACTGTATATATGAAAATTTGACCCAATCTGCGAATACCCCAACAATCAGCAAATGATCCCATCTCTCAAACCCCTGAAGATATTATTCTCACAGATGATCAATTTGGGGATACGTCCGCCACCCATGGGATGAGGTTCTTTTGAAATACTCATTTAGAACTCGAAGAGTCAAAATAGACAAGCTGGCACCAAATACCATGACGAGGTCCACAAGGTGGTCCCACAGGAACCAAATTATTCACTCATTCACTAAGCTTGTGCGAGACTTGCAGATCCAAAGACTGGTTCCATATTCTTTGAGTGTGCTTCTGGCATAGGGACGGAGGATGGAACCAGTCAAATCACAAATCTAAAATCCTGCAGAGGCGTTGTCACTGAACTTGTACCAATGCTACCACAACGCCAGAGAGTGAGTTCTTAATGAGTATTCGTGATAGATATTGTGTAAGCATGGACCAAGAAGAGCTCCTTGACTTACAGCACTCTTACGCCTATATCGCCCTTTCTGCCGAAACAGAGCTGATGGACTTTTTTGTCCATTTACTGGAGACGTAGGCGTCTTCGCTTTTGGAATTGCTAACTTTGGAGCAAATATCTCGGATAGTATGTCTAGAAATAAAGTTGGTTTGATTCCACTTATGCCTTGTCTGGTTAGAAGATATGTCCGGACATTATGAGAAATTCTTCTACAACCTCAGCAATCCACATTTGGGGCCTACTACCGATCGAGATAGCTTCGCAAGGCAATTGTTAAGTTGGCTGAGCCTGCAGTTTTTGAGACAAAACAGACCTGGCCAGGGAGCCCTGGCATGATGCCCATGGCAAGAATTACCCGAACCTTGAATTCGGGCTATAAACCTCCAAGAGTAGGCCCTACCCTCGCTGACCGACTTACCTGATGCGTCAGGTTTCCTTGCAGGTTGAAGAAGATCTGAAAAGGAGAAGAGATTATGTAAGAGACTGAAACATGACAAAAGGACAGGGTGAAAATTAAAACCCTTTCCTAATGATTTCAATGTTAACCTTGCAGACTCGTGCTCATGTTCATCTAAGATCAAGGTCAACTCCATGACAATGCCAAGGACAAATTTGGTCAATTTGAGTTCAAGGTCAAATTACTGTAGCATCAAGGACAAGGTTTCTCTGACAAGGTTTCTCTGCTGGCGGTGTTGCCTTGTGTGGAGACGTGGGTTCGAATCCAAGGTTTCTCTGAATGTTTCTTAAAATGAACATTTTTAAGTTATTTTCTCTCTAGAATGTAAGGCAAGTTCAGAGGCTGTGACATGTGTGTGGTTTTGGCAAGCGACTCGAGGAACGACTCTACGGAATGATGTGTTCTATGTTGGAATTGACTATTCATCTAATTATGCCTATTGCAAGCTGTGACTAGGATAGACTAGGTCAGTGCCAGTGAATCAATTGACTCCTAACATGCTAAATTATTGTTCAAAATGCTAAAAGGTGCTTCATTCGTCTCCTAAAGTGATTGTGTCTCAAACATGTTCCTATGCGCTTTGTGACTTGGATGCTGTCCACTAGGTCATCCACAAAATCTCTACGTGTGTACTTTTCACACAACAGAAGAAATCAAATGAATAGAGAGGAAAACTGGCGACCATCACCCACAGAATAAGACAGTTGTTGTTTCATGCACGTCATCACACTTTGAGAATGTTAGTATAAAATGTAGTTAAAATTCTGGTGTACAGTAAGATGAGAGCAATATTAGAGAGACGCACATCTCAAAACTTTGATTATCACACAAACATTTCACACCAAAGTTAATCATAATATCACAATGTCAAAGAAATCAGAAAAGCGCCTTCCATGCATGCGTAAGAGAGGTGAAGAAAACATCTTATTCTTAAATGACAGGTATTTACAAAGTTTATCACCATTCTTTCTGTTGAAATCCGTTCATTTCTTCACCAGTTTTTCAAACGGTATCTCTCATAAAGCTGAACAACATGCACAGAACATTGGACCTTTGCTGTTTCGTTCAAATTCTTCAATATTTGAGGCCAAAGGTGCAACTAGGTGCAATCAAAAAGCCATGCAACACAAACAATCTGCTAGGCCCAGTCTATCATACAACAAATCAACCAAAAAGCCATCATCAAACCTAAATCCTGGACAAATGTTGCCGATACCCTATACCACTTCAAATGATGTCCCAGTCAGAGGATTTTCTCACAACATTGCTCTAAGTCTGACTGTGGGTTCTCAATTTCTTTTGGTAGCCAGAGCAACATCTGTCCAGGGCTAACCTCTCTGGCGTACACATGCTTTCGTACCTCCTTTAGGTGACGTTGTCTGGAGAGCGAGACCTGCTCAGACGACTCGTGTGGTGATGAGATGGGTGCACACAGATAGGATTGCTTGACAAGCCACGAAGGCCAGTGAAATTCTGTGAGACTGTTCATCACTCATAACAAATATATACATGTACATGTACATACTGAGAGATACATAGAGCAAAGGGTAGACAAAAAATATTCACATTGACCATTAAACCTCGGTTTTAACTCCATCCAATCCTTCCACCATGAGGGAGACCCAGTTGGCCAATGACAAGTTCTTCCATTTTCGAACTATAGCTGAATGATTGCTACGTTGTAGGCCTAATCAGGCCAATGAGAAAACTAATTATTAATAAATCAAGCTTAACGATGTGATTATTCTTTCTCCACCCTTTCCATTAGTCATGCTGTCCTAAGCCATCAGTGCACCCCGTACATTACATGGTTACTTACAACGTGAATCGACACGAACATGATCTACATGTATGAAAGGAAATGACATATGAATGGTTATTGTAAGCAAGATGAAGATGCGAAAAAAATGTAGGAAATGTGGTTAAAAATGAGATTAAAGGTTTGGAAATTAATCCGTGATTGCTCAGCCAAGTCATGAAATTACAGAAGCACAGAATTCAGGCATTGGGCCCTTTGAGGCCCATTTTGGGAGGGGCATTCCACATCTGCGTGTTTGCACAACTACGACAACACTCACAGTATTCTATGACATTAGATGCATAATGGGAATCTGAAACTCTTTTCTAGAGTTTCAGATTGTAAAGTTCCAGCCTGAAGAAGACCCCGGTTGGGGTCGAAAATTTGCAAATATTCTGGAAATTGACTTTATATACTTTATCATGATGGGAATACAATATAGCAAAAAAATCAAAACCAATTTGGCAGGAAAAACCAAAAATCGTGCTAACACTATCTGATGGAATATAAAAGGATAGTCTCACAGGATTAGAAACCAAAACTGATGAACATTAAGTGAGAAATAAAACAAAGCAATAAGTCCACCATTGCTTTTGCAGTGCTGACTAAATAATCCATTTGGAATGAAATTAATGCCTTTTTCCGTGGTTGATTTCAAAAACACAGTTTGACTCAAGTCAGAATGTGTTATTTTACTTGTTAAGTTTGAAAAGCACAGTTTGCTTCCTGTTGGTATTCGTGTATTTTTCATGTAACGTGGACCAACCGGTGGGTCCGTGATGGACTATTTTGAATCACGACTAATGGTAAAATGATTTCTTTCTCTTCGCTAGGACCACCCTCAATACAAATCTCCGACAAGCTATTAAACGTCGCGTGTACAAATTGGAGACATGTTTTTCTTTTCTGCGGCAATATGTTCAAACTAAAGTGGCTTTACTCTTGGTTATGATGAAAAGTTTGCTGTCTAAACAAACCAGAGTTGAAATTCGGTGAAATTTGAATGGTCAGCAGGATGGAAATTGCGTGCAAAATGAAATCACCACAGTTATGTTGACACGAATACAAAGCCAAAACTTAGCGCCGCCATAAAAAACTCAGATTAGGATTTTTCAAAGTACATGTACGTCATGTATTCGCACCATTTCCAGTATTTTTTAAAAATATTGAATGAGAGCTGAATGCCAAATACAGCATTATATCATCTCATATAGTTCAACAGTATGTCACGTTTGCTGAAAACTGTTGGTCGGAAATTTCAAAGTTGAATTTCAAGCTGATTTCTACATTGTCTGATTCATAGATTAATTAATTGTATACACCTATGGTATACAGCACGTGAACGCTAATACAGACCGATCTGACTGTCTTCATATTTTAGGACACTTCATTTATCTTGACTGATCAGATATTTGCATATCTGATTTGATATCATTTTGATTGGCAGTCCGTTAATAGTTAAGAGTGACACCTGGTGGTCAACATGTGCAATATCTTACATTGTGTAAGCTTAATCGAAAACTACTGAGAGAAAAAGTTGAAGTTGGTATTTGGTGCAAATATTCATAATCTAAAACTTGCATCTAATAAAACAGAAGCATGAAAGTGCACTTTTTATCAGTTTCTGCACTGGGAATTTGCCTGAGGTTAATGAAATCTACCTTGGGTGAGCATTGGCTGAAAATGGAGGAAAACGTCTGTCAACTATTTGTCATGAGATATGTTGCATATGATCAGGCCTAGTGTCAGGATAATAACAGACACAGCAAGAACATGCCAGAATGACATTCAGATCAATGGATGACAACATCATGATACCAAAACCACACTGTAAATCAATACATTACAAACAAATCAAGAAACAAAATCAAAACAACACCAAAACAAAACACATCACCAACATGCCAAAAAGTAAGCTGATACTCTGCCTTAGAGAGTTTGCTAGAGGTGAGGCTGGATGGAGGAGGCAAGTTGGTACACCTGTGAATCAACGGCTTGGCCTGCTAGACTTTAAGACATCGTGGCCAGCTGATTGATCCAGGCCAGCTGGCATGAGGCTGCCAGTGACTGCCAACTGCTTGGTCCACAAGGCTGACGAATGACTGCCAACTGCTTGATCCATGAGGCTGACAAAGACTGCCAACTGCTTGATCCATGAGGCTTACAACGACTTCCCACTGATTGATCCATGAGGCTTACAATGACTTCCCACTGATTGATCCATGAGGCTTACAATGACTACCAACTGCTTGGTCCATGAGGCTTACAATGACTGCCAACTGCTTGCTCCATGAGGCTGACAGTGACTGCCAACTGCTTGATCCATGAGGCTTACAACGACTGCCAACTGCTTGGTCCATGAGGCTTACAATGACTGCCAACTGCTTGGTACATGAGGCTGACAATGACTGCCAACTGCTTGGTCCATGAGGCTGACAATGACTGCCAACTGCTTGCTCCATAAGGCTTGATTATCAAGTTCTAGTAAACGGCTGGATCCATATGAACTGTAATCCTTGACTGCTGAATTCACGAGGCTGAAAGCAACTGTCGTTTTGATTTTGAATGCTCTACATTTTGTATTAATTATGGTTACTTTTCTGATGATGGTGATAGTTGGAGGCTGGAACTGTACACAAGCACAGATATACAGCACGAGAGATGACTTGATGTTTCAAAGCAGATGTAGCTCCCTCAAAAAAGATCCTGATAGTGTTAGAAAGAACAAATGGCAAATTTGTTTGCTAAGCAACATTTTTTGAAGAAGATATTTTGATTCAATAAAGTAGTACCTGGGTCGTTAAGAAGGATTTTGATACCTGCAGAAACAATAGGGTACTCAGTTTGAGAACGCAGTTTAATCATTCCAAAACTTTCGTTGCATTTCTTGAAGAGTTGGCCCTTTTTCATGCACTGACTCCAGAAAAAAAGGATACGACTTAAACCCTTAAAACCGATTCATACACCAAAGTGAAGTTAAAAGCAGGGGGAAACCTACAGTATCCAGTTATACCAAATATAAATAAACACCTACAGTCTACAACAGAAAGCTTCTTACACCTTAAACTGAGACATCTACAAAGGGGCCCACCTGGCCGACCGTGGAACATAAGATCTCCCGACTCCATGGGGCCTTCAAAATTCGGGTAGCCTCAGGGAGTTCTGGCTCCAAATGAGACAAAGGTTGATTGGACAGGGACCTCAAAGACAAGGAGATCTTATCTTCCAGGTGTATGGATCCAGCACCATGGACCAGATACCCAGGTTTTCTTACCAATTAAACACTAGTCTCATACACGGCACCGACCACAGGGGCGATGTCAGCAGTCGACGCAACTGTGGAGTCTAATAAAAGTAAAAAATATACCTAAGTACTTCTTTTTATTTTGACTAGTATTAGAAATATATACTCCTTATAGGTACAGATTTTAAAATGCAGAAAAATCATCTATGCACAAGGTGAAATGACTGCGTAAGTCAATATGCATCTATCACCAAACATTCCCCAACAACATTTTAAGTTTCCCAACAAGGCTAAGGCAAATATACACCCTTTCATACAAAGTGAGACATTTTGAATCCAGTCCAAATGAAAGTCATGAAAAATACTGGTAATGACTAACAAGCCAGCATCACATATAACCAGAAATAATCTCATCTGACTGAAGTCTGAAAAAGTCCATTGAATATCAGCCGTACAACAACGAATTTCACCTTTTTTCCTACAATGAGACGTACCTGTAATTTCCAGGATGTGCAGACGATATCAAAATATTTCATACATTATAAATCATACACTAATAGAATACCAGATTAATATCAGAGCCAGTATAAGTACATAATACATCAGTACCAGTATATGAAACTGGGACTAAAAATAACGACTAGAAAGTATTGGTAAAATATGCAAAATATACAAAATATCTTAATCATGGAACAATTTTGTGGCTAAGGCACGCATCAGACACCCATGAAGCATACATAAGGCCTAATTAGAACTGATTTCAAGATTATATTTATACATCGATTATGCTGCCTGATCTCACAAATGAAATGGTCCATGGACCATGTGCTCACCGGGTTGGACATAATAGTCCAATGACAGAGGGAGGTACATATCAGTTATGAGTCATTCCCAGGTAGGACTTCGATGATTTGGGGGTTATGCCACCTAGCGGCCATATTGGATGTCTGATCGGGCCGGAAATTCACATGCACATAAAGGTCATCTGCAGGGGACCACATAGCACATTGGAACGCTTTGGGTCAAGTCGTTCCTGAGTTACAGCACTTTGATGATTTTCAGGTTACGCCACCTGCTGGCCATATTGGATGCCCGATCAGGCCGAAACGTCAGATGGACATAAAGGTCATCTGCAGGGAGCCACACAGCACATTGGACCGCTTTGGGTTAAGGCGTTCCTGAGTTACCGCACTTTGATGATTTTTGGGTTACGCCACCTGGTGGCCTTGTTTGAATTCAAATCAGGCCGAAATTTGACGTGCATGTAAAGGTCATCTAGATGGAGGTAAATATCAAATTTGAGCACTCTGCATCAAGCCGTTCCCGAGTAATAGCACTTACTTGATTTTCAGGTTACGCCACCTGGCGGCCATACTGGATGTCCAATCGGGCCGAAACTTGGTATTTTTAAAGGTACCCCTCCAATGCATGTTTATGCAAAATATGAAGTCACTCAGTGAAATAATGACAAACTGGGGCAGGTTCGTCACTTTTGTCGAACTTTGACCTCTGTGACCTAGAAAAGTAGGTCAAATCAAAAACCCATTATATATGTTATGTATCCTTATTAGATACACCTATGATAAAAATTTGGAGAAGATCCATTCATTAGTTCAGGAGTTATTGCACTTTTTGTGTTTTTGGTTTCCGCCACCTGGTGGCCAAGCTGAGAGTCGAATCGAACCGAAACTTGGTGTCATAGGTCATCTGACCAAGGGGTATATATGTACCAAGCTTCAGATCAATAGCTCCAGCGGTTACAAAACGTGCCCTGCTAACGGACAACGACGACGACGGACGACGGACACACCACCATCGCAATAGCTCACCCCGGTGAGCTAAAAAGTTGAGATAATTTGACCATCCCCACCTGCCTGTTAGGTCAAACATCTTCAGCCATGGTTTTTTTGGTCATGTGCATAAGTGGCAGGACTAGAGCTGAAATTCTAAGCCAGAATAGCAGATTGAGATTCCGTATAGCCAGGCAATCTATGTCATTGGTCTCTCAAGATTAATGAGATTCTGCATAGCCAGGCAATCTATGTCATTGGTCTCTCAAGATTAATGAGATTCTGTACAGCCAGGCAATCTATGTCATTGGTCTCTCAAGATTTATGAGATTCTGCATAGCCAGGCAATCTATGTCATTGGTCTCTAAGATTAATGAGATTCTGAATAGCCAAGCAATCTATGTCATTGGTCTCTCAAGATTAATGAGATTCTGTATAGCCAGGCAATCTATGTCATTGGTCTCTAAGATTAATGAGATTCTGTATAACCAGGCAATCTATGTCATTGGTCTCTAAGATTAATGAGATTCTGTATAGCCAGGCAATCTATGTCATTGGTCTCTCAAGATTAATGCATAGCCAGGCAATCTATGTCATTGGTCATAAGATTATCAAAGGCCATAGCTTTGCCAGGCGGTCTAAAGAAGTTTGAAAGACTCTCTCACATGGGTATTTATAAGGATCTTCTACGACATAAGTCTCAGAATCCATTGAAGATCTAGAGATATAAGAGAGAGATGCGTCATGAAACCATTGTTCTTATGTAATCCGTTAATCTCTTGTTATAATCCATTAATTCCCGTTGTTATAATCTGTTTATGTTGATCCCAAATTAGTTGTTTTTGGATGAGGTATTAATGAAAACACTATCTTTTAGAAATAGATAATGAGACGTGATCAGCCACCAATCAGAAGAGAGCACCACCGTCATGTTGTTAACGGAAATCGACAGAATCTTACTATGAGTGTCGAATAAAAATGTCGGGGTTGACCCGGCCAAATATGACAGCGTTTCTGAAAATGTAAAATCTACATCAACAAGCACTAAAATGTGTAAAGTTAAGTTACGAGGGAGCAGCCCTAAAAACAAGTCTACAGATCAGCAAAGTCAGGATTCACAGCACAGAGTCCCTTATAATCAACATGTTTGATCTCCAACCCCCGGGTACTCCCCGGTTCCAAGTTGTACCGGCTCAGACCTTCGTTGAAAGATGACGAATGTCGACCCTGTAAACCGATGTGCTTGATCTCCAGCGACCGTGAGGAGCCTGGATCGAGGTTGAGTTTACTAAGCCCATCATGGCAGGAGGATGTTTTGGGTGTCAGTGGGCGCAAGGACTTGGGGTGCTCGAGGTTAATATGGATTACGGAGGAGAAAGAATCGGCTCGCTTACGTTGGGTATGAGCTTGGGCGCTGATCTTCAAGTAATGCTTTGGTTTCTTCCCGCTGTAGTCACGGACGTTCACGTCAGCATTGTAGGTTTGAACTAAAAGTTGGATCAGATCTTCGTGGCCATGCAACGCGGCCATGTGAAGTGGCGTGTAGCCCTGAAATATAGAAGACAAAACATCTTATAGTGATAGTCTCTTCACAGAACAAGGCCTGAAAAATTGAAACTGCGGAGACAGTCATCAATGTGGGGGTATTCCATCCCAGACCTGATCATTACTGACTGACGTCATTTGTGCTCAATACAATTCTCTCTGGCCCCATCTTGGTTTCAAATTCTGCAATCCCTGAAGAAAGGAAACCTCGACTTGGGGTGAAATTCTGACTGATCGACCCCCTCCCCCCCACCAAGGCCTGAAAGGTACATGTACCCGTGCAACACAAACATCAGAACAGCCCTCAAAACGAGCAGACAGAAAGCCAGCGAAGTGAGTAACCCAGAAGATAAATGGCCTGGTGTTCCCGCTGACAGCCACAACAGAAGGACGAGGTAGACTCCTGTTCTCGGCTTCTCGCACCAGCGCCCCCGCCGCCCCGTGGCGTATCTCATCCATCAAGTCCGGCTTGATCAAGCCCTCACAATTCACAGCCAACATCCTCGGGGAGGTCAAATATTTGGTATGCATGGCGTTCGTGTTAGTACCCTTGCTAACACCTCCCGTGGGTCAAGTTTTCGTGTTTGACGACAAGAAACCATTTTATCATTCCTGGTCCGCGTTCTACAAACAAGTCCACTCCAGTATGCCACATTTTGCATCAACCCTATTGGTTTTCTATAAAACACGAACATGATGAGAATGGCGACGACCATATCGGTGTAATTTTTGAACTCTAACGATCACTGGGAGAATTTTTCATGTCTGAGGTTGTTGAAGGGTGAAATAAGTTTGGTGATGATGGATGTGATTGTATGATCATAGGTTTATCTCAACCCTGCAGGCGGTCACTTCACAGAGAGTCAGGTAGACAGGCATTTTGAGTCGCTCTTGTGGAGTTGGGATCTTTCTCTTTCATGAAGTGAGATAACTAGAAATGTCCCTGATGCGAAGTTTTGGCCAAAATATCCTCAACATGAAGAGTGCAGACCGCTTTTACCCTACAGCAAAGCGTCATCTACAACTTGATCCATAATACTGTTTAAAAATCGACTGACCAAGCAAAGGCTTTAAGCATTTGTCAGAAGGTCAAATGAAGCTATGGGGGGGGGGGGGGGTNTCAAGGTGTTTTGTAAAAAAAACTTGGATGGAAGCCGACGTGAGAATTTGGACTGTGCAAGATGTGTTTGAAATTGACTGGAAGTGAGTAACCCAGCCTATGAACTGTATCCCTCCCTGTTTATAGCCAGTTCCATCGGACGTGACGGTGTCAGGAGAGTTTTACATCTTCATCAGGTATTTTACAAGATTGCTACCATGTTAATAACAACATTAATGCACTTCACTCTTGAGTAATGACGTATGAACAAGATAAACCCACCGCCATAATGGTGAACTAATGAAGACGATAGCACCGCGCTGGGGGAGAGATTTGATCGTAGTTGGCTGTCACTAGCGGTGATGTATCACCCCTGTTGTCCACACCTCGCTGCCTAAGCCCTGCTACAAAATCAAGCTATCACAAGTCGTGTTGGACAACCAAGTGGAGCGTTTCTGCTGAAGCCACGTTTACACTTGGATCGAGCAACGTTGCTTCGTCATCAGCGACCATCATCGAGCGATGTCCAAAAATGATGACGACGACGTCATCCTTGATTCAGTAGAGAATGCATACTCAATACAACATTTAGAACATCCACGTCATTCAGGTTCTTCCTGACCTCTTCTGCATTGGTCCACTGGAACTTTGCTGCCATCTTTTGGCAATAAGCGCCGCTGACTGCGCCTAGCCTACCCAATCTGCCACGAAAGATGCAAACTTGGACTCCTGCCTTGGCAGGATTAGAGAAGACAGCTACAAATGTATGCCACTAGAACTGACTGCATATTCTGACTCCATCCAACCCCTCACTGCAAATTCAGGACCGAGTTCAGCAGATAAGCAGCATCTCTTCAAACCATCCCAATTCCAACTGTATCGGATAAATCTCTCTACCATTCAACACCAACTTTGAAATCGCCTATGGCTGTGAATTATGGCCGTGTCCCCCGAGGGCTGACGATCTGATCGAACTGTTAGTCAAACTCTGCCATTATTAGGTTTGGTGTTCACGTATCTGTCAACATTTGCCCTATTTGTGTTAGATTAGTTCTTTTAATTGAATGCTCTATCTGTCTTTATTTTGGCGCTGCATCTGGTTGCTGAGGCTGCTCTTGTCCTCATCTTCAGATGGGTTTGGTCAGGGGATCGTGGTGGAGCAGTACGTGAGAGTCTGACTGTGACCGAGATGTCGCAGGTTCGATTCCCGGGCTAGTCATCACTTGTACTCTCAACTGGTCTGAAAGGATCAAGTGATGTGCTGAATGAGCTGATCCTTGAGTTCCCCAGGAAGGTTTCTGGAGAGACTGGGGTAATGATGAGAGGCGCTTGGCATGGAAAGCACTACCACTAGATTGACAACTTCAAAGTTCGGAAATTGTTCAGACTCGATTTTGCAAAATGGCTGCACGGATTCACTTAATGTTGATTGATGAGCGACGACATATCACTCTCTAAGTCAAAACAATATCGTTTTAGATAATTACAAAGTAATCACCGTGTTGATCAAGTGATGTTTTGAAAAGGATTAACAGACGGACATGAAAAGAGGTTTGCATGACCAATGGGGAGGATGAGGAGGGAAGTGTGTTGACAATGTCGGTCAGGACATTCAGATAAATTAAGTAGCAATAAGATAAAGAGGATGGTCCACTTATCAAGGAAATCAGATTTCATGGAGAATCAGACCAAAATACAAAGTTGTGTTTCAGATTCTCATAAATGACATTTGCATGTTGTATGAAATTGTCCAAAATGGCCATTTAATCTGATGTCAGGAATTTGAACGTTTATGTTGGCCTTTCTCCAAACATTGCCAGGGAAAAGATGGATGAGGTTTATTGAGAATCACAACAAGACAAATAAGGAGAGATGACTCCATCAGAGTTTCTGATTACGGTAAAACAAGAGGGGGTCGCCACTTCTCCACGGAAAGATGTCGCTGCGACCATATCAGGCCTTTTCATTGTCTTCAGGACGTCATCTCCGTGGCAATGTGCGGTGCGAGCATGAAGCCACAACGTCACGGCAGTGTGACGTTGACGTTCTGTACAACGTCACAGTGGAAAAGTAGATACGGTCGCAGTGCCATCAAATGGTAGAAAAAATTAGGCGACCTCCCCATTGTGACCCGTGACAGCAAAATGAGTCGGAATGCACCGGAAAGAAGACCCAAGATGACACCAGAGAAGAATTACAGAAATGGACAAAGTCAAATTTTACAACGGGCAGACAATCCTGAAATCAACAATCCATTGATGTCATCTTGGGTCTTCTTTTGTGCGCATTCCGACTCATTTTGCTGTCACGGGTCACAATTCTGGTCATTAGAATGGCTGGACCTCCATTGAAGCCTTGATGAAAAATGTGCAAATGAACCACTTTTTGCGAATAACTTTTGAAACGAACGACGGAAAAAAGGCAAAGAAACATAGCTTTTTTCTGCTGGTTTTTCAATATTTAATGAGGTCCTGATTAAACAGGTATGAAATATCATCGACAAAAACACGCTGGGTTCCCACAATCCCCCAAAGATGACAACAGAGACCACTATTGTCCTTACAGTTGGTTATGGAATTAATCTTAAGTGCTGAAACCTTAAATTGATTTAACTTCATTGAAAGTTTCAACTTTTTGAAATGTTAATATATTTTCTCTCTTGGCGCCTTTTGTTATAAATGGTATTATGATTGGTGATATTAGTCTTCAAAGCCTTTGTGATGTGTTTGTGGTCTCGGATTCAGCCCACGAGTAAACGCGGTTATAAACTAGTGGCATTAATTGACTCGTTTGGTTAATGACCCTTCCAATTTCGCATTTGTAAAGAACGTCTTTATTAGTGATTGATGAAAATGCCAAACATAATGCTACAAGAGTCTCGCGAAAAATTATGAGAGAACGACTTTTAGACGGGTTTTCTCATAATACGATGGAGAACAATGTCGCGGGATCAACAAATTAATTGACATTGCGGGGAATGTAAATGCGTAACCCGGGCGCAACATGAATGATATCAGCAAGTGTGGAGCAAGTCTTTATCCTACCGTGAATGACATCCCAGACAATAACCCAAAAAGAAACGGCGGTTCATTTATTTCTTTCCCGCGTTGACAAGCGCAGAGTCTCTTTTTACAAGCACCCTATCAATCATCATCCATTTTCATTCACTCACATCACTGACAGCATGTTTCGAACTTAATTAGAGTAAATTTAATAAGCTGATTGAGGCACTATATCAAAACTCAGTGCAGGTGAACATGGCTGTGAAATTAAAATGTAATATGGGCAGCCAATGTGGCACCTTGGGTGATGTTCATAATTGACCAATCATATGATGAGATTCCCTTCACTGTGGGATTGACCAAAATGCAATACCAGCAACTCTTTTTCACAGCAATTTGCATTACACCCCCTTCCAACCATGCCCCCTCACATTTGGGATATTGTACGCAGGACATCTATTCAATGGACACCATCTCCAACCACACCAACATTTTTACAGCAATCACTAAAAGTATTTCCTTTCTCCCAGAAGAAATTACCCCACAATTATGACCCTCTCTCATTTTCTGAACTTCTGGGGAATAATTTGTTTCAGCAGTTCATTAATTTCCCCAAACCTGAGAGGTACGAAGTCTGGCAAACATCAAACGGAGCGCTAATTCAGCAAAATTTGATCAAAATCATATTAGCAGGCGACAATGTCAGAGTTGTTGATTTTTATAGCGGACATGATGGAAAACAGTGATAGGAGCGGGTAAAAACAAGAGGGGTGGGTGTCGCTCAGGAGCCAGTAAAGTGTCGGTAAGTGTCGTGGAATGACTCCTATAGGCTCCGATAATCAACGATGAAGCTTCCCGTTCATAAACTCTGCATATATAATTAACAGTCGAGGTGTCAGAGAGAGCGAGGACGTTGTTAACACTGTAAACATATCATCATTATTACTCTCCACCTCTCTGTTATATGATTTGATTTTGTGGTTTGTGATATTATGAATTAACGACGGCTGTTCTCGACGCTACTCGCATTATGATCTTATTGAGGTTGATACCTGTTGGTAATCAAGTTACGCTTTTATTTGGTGTCACACCTAGAGGGGACACAGACCTGACATCTCTGGGGTCCACAATACCATAATCCTTAGTGACCTTCTTTCGGGCTGCCAAAAAGGCACAAGCGATTGCACCATTTTTGCATTCTGGATGGCTGCCGTAATTTGCACCAAACTTTAAAAGTTGAAGAAGTTTGAAACTGCACAGAATGCGAAACTCAAGGAAAACACCAATTCTAATTTATATAACCTTGATAAACTTGGCTTATCTTTTCAAATAAGGCACCAGTTGGTGTAGTGGCAGAGTCCAAGACACAAGTGGACAAGGCGTAGGTCCAAATCGTGCCCAAGTTGAAACATTTTTCCGTGTTTCACGACATACACTTGCAAAAAATAAAGCAATTCAGAAGATTATATGTTTCATAATCTGTGATATTCGACCATTTTTATGTCGGTTTCATCATGACGACCAGTTTTTCATCATGTCGTGGAGCGTCGTTGATAAAACCCAGAGCTCCCAGCAGTGATAATGTCATCATGATAATTCATAATTAAGCAGTATTTAAAGGTATTACACCCCGAGGCCACGACTTCGTCATATCAGGAACGTCATGTGGGACAAGAAAGTGATGCTGGTGTATTAGCGGAGTCCCTAAGGGCCTGATTACACCGGGAACAGTGGAGGATTCATGTGATTAAGCCATCAAGTCACATTCAACGGGATATCGGAGTTTTTTATCGAGAAGTTACTCGTGTTCTTATCCGAGGTGTTCGTGATCGCTGCACGTTTGTTATGCGAGGCATGTTTGGTGTTCGCGTGAAGATTGTTTGTTATGCGAGGCATGTTTGGTGTTCGCGTGAAGATTGTTTGTTATGCGGGGCATGTTTGGTGTTCGCGTGAAGATTTGTAAACGCCTGATTGAAAAGATTGTGGTTCAAGAGATTTTTGTTGACAATAGAAAGAACAATCTGCAGGAATTATGCTGATTGATTTGAGGGCGAATTTCATGTTTCCAGAACACTTGGGATTATAAGGTGTCGTAATACGGAGGACACTGGCCAAGATAGGCGTGCACACAGGGTCATAACTCAGTAGCTGAGCTCAGGTCAAAATGGCCGCTGGCAAAACCAGGACCCTGTCTTTTAATGCGCTTATCTCCCCCCAACAAAAAGCGACCACCCAATATGAAATAAGGGTCGTTACTCCAGATTGAGACCCTCGTCTGTAACATGATCATAAGGGGTCTAATCATTGCTAATGGAACCCTCTGTTAACAGGATATGAAGGGGACCCCTAGACACTCGTCATGGCATATGGTGTCAAAAAGGGACAAAGAAGGGACGAAATATCTGATGACAATCTGCGAGGGTCCTTATCAGGACCTCATCACACCCTTCATTAGCTGTAACAAGACTGTTTACATTTCCTTGTCAGACAAGACAAATATTGTTGCTGCCCTTTTTGGGGTATCGGATGGTTATACCCCCAAGAGGATCAGGGGGGGTGATTGTCAAGGCACAGCAGGGGTAAAAGGGCCAGTAGACCTGGGGGCAGACATTTTCAGGGATAATTCTTGTTTGGCAACAGAAGTCTGCGTCTTTGGGTCTTGAATGTCCAACATTTGTCAGAGGAATTCGATCTCTGATTACTCAAGAACTCAAAGATAATTAGCTGTCAGTCAAAGGAGAAGCCCCACCCATCTCAGCGTGCGAGAGATTGACGTCGAGAACGAAACACTTCCCTGGCATTCCAAATCAAAGTCACATGAGAAGGACTTGACTGCCATGTTTGACAATGTAACTAGGCTTAAACACCCTTCCACGTGACAGGTGTCAGGGCAGACGTGAAGGTAGAAAAACAAGGCGAGGATGATGGACGAGCAAGGGGACGGGGAATTGATTAAGTTTGCTTCCAAATGAATGGTAGCATACGACAGACCGGTCTACGGAGACTCCGGCGAACACAACCAATTCTAGTCACTGCTAGCAATCTGGCAAAGAAGTGATCACGGTTGTTTGGTAGGAATCCTGAGGTGTTCGTTGGGATATCCCTCGTAGACTATCAATCACTCCTGCGCCCTTTCAAAACGTCAACACGTGGTCGCAGACGCCAGAGAGGACTTAATTAAACTCATTACTTCACAATCTTAATCAAGTCATCAAGGACGTA
Organism: Notospermus geniculatus; assembly: GCA_002633025.1. Lineage (NCBI taxonomy): Eukaryota > Metazoa > Nemertea > Pilidiophora > Heteronemertea > Lineidae > Notospermus > Notospermus geniculatus. The sequence continues at coordinate 286,827 of NMRB01000587.1, forward strand.
TTATCCAATCCCAAGTCACCAACGCAATTATCGGGTAAAGAATGACAGCATGTGTTAACGTAATGATGATCGCAAACCTCAAATAGTGAAAAAGTTATCATTTATTATAGTCTCGCACAAAAAGTCACCCCGCGGGTTCGACCACAATGACAACAATACCAACGTTCCTTTCTAGCGAGTAGAATCTGAATAATGTTGACAATATATTTGGTCGTAAATTACCTATAGGATTAAGATTGGCGTTTTCACTCGTTCTGAAAGCCGCTGGGGGGTAGAAACCCTGACCGAATCAGGCAACACTAACTTCAGCTCATCTCGACGGACCTGAGCTAGATTGGTCTGCGCGATGTGGTCAGTTGTGCGGTGGACAGTTTACAGTTGTAATCAGCAGAATGACCTCGAGGCTGATTGGATCGAACACGGAAACAGATTTTGATGATTTTTTTGTTACGGCTGCGGAAACGTGAACAAGGTGATTACAAGAAGACTTGCGAGCAGATTTCGACCGATCTTTTTATGAAAACTTCTGATACAGCGAAGAGTGAGATGCCAGAAGCCTTCAACGATGACCTGGGGCCCTTTGGCAAGGGTAAGAGAATCAGTCCCAGCAGGGACTGCCGAATGTTTCGTCTCAACCCGACAAACAAAGACAGGACAATAATCCCAATGATAATTTCTCCTGAACCTCGCCCATCGAGTTGCTGTCATTTCTACAGCCAACACAATTACATCCGGCCCAAGGGCATCTCATGACAGGGGACTATCAACATTATCATCTTAATCAAATAAAGGAGAGGATTGCCAGGGAGAAAGTAACATACCACAGAGGACAACCTGGGCAGTGAAAAAGTTATCATTTATTATAGTCTCGCACAAAAAGTCACCCCGCGGGTTCGACCACAATGACAACAATACCAACGTTCCTTTCTAGCGAGCAGAATCTGAATAATGTTGACAATATATTTGGTCGTAAATTACCTATAGGATTAAGATTGGCGTTTTCACTCGTTCTGAAAGCCGCTGGGGGGTAGAAACCCTCACCGAATCAGGCAACACTAACTTCAGCTCATCTCAACGGACCTCAGGTCAGATTGGTCTGCGCGATGTGGTCAGTTGTGCGGTGGACAGTTTACAGTTGTAATCAGCATCATGACCTCGAGGCTGATTGGATCAAACACAGAAACAGATTTTGATGAAATTTTTTGTTGCGGCTGCGGAAATGTGAACAAGGTGATTACAAGAAGACTTGGGAGCAGATTTTGACCGATCTTTTTATGAAAAGTTCTGATATCGCAAAGGGTGAGATGCCAGAAGCCTTCAACGATGACCTGGGGCCCTTTGACAAGGGTAAGAGAATTAGTCCCAGCAGGGACTGCCGAATGTTTCATCCCAACCCGACAAACAAAGACAGGACAATAATCCCAATATTATTTCTCCTGAACCTCACCCATCAAGTTGCTGTCATTTCTCCAGCCAACACAATTACATCCGGCCCAAGGGCATCTCATGACAGGGGACTATCAACATTATCATCTTAATCAAATAAAGGAGAGGATTGCCAGGGAGAAAGTAACATACCACAGAGCACAACCTGGGCAGACCTTGGCCAGAGGCAACCCCCTTCTGTTTTGTTCTCAGAGGGCAACAGCAGGGATCCAAAAGTTGATTTTTGTCGCTGTTGGCTACAACTTTCCTATTTGGTTAGAAATGGTTCACTTTGGCACAGGTCAATTAAGTTCCGAGCACGGACCCTGGACGATGTAGCACGGACTCTGGACGATGCAGCACGGACCCTGGATGATGTAGCACAGACCCTGGGTGATGTAGCATGGAGCCCGGGTGATGTAGTACAGACCCTGGGTGATGTAGCATGGACCCTGGATGATGTGGCATGGACCCTGGGTAACGAAACACAGACCTAGGGCAATGTAGCACAGAGCCTGGGTGATGTAGCACACATCCTGGATGATGTAGCACAGACCCTGGGTGATGTAGCACAAACCCAGGATGGTGTGGCATGGCCTGGGTGATTTAACATGAACCCTGGGTAATGTAGCACAGACCCAGGGCAATGTAGCACGGAGCCTGGGTGATGTAGCACAGAGCCTGGGTGATGTAGCCCGGAGCTTTGGCGATTTAGCACGCATCCTGGGTGTTGTAGCACGGACCCCCGAGGTGATGTAGCATGCATCATGTGTGATGTAGCATGGACCCTGGGCAATGTAGCACAGACCCTGTGTTTACAGCTGACGAAGTGGACTACACTGAAAGAAGGAAGGCAGTGGAAAAACTTCAAGCAGCTTGCCCCAGCCGTCTGTCTGATTCGGTATCTAAACATGTCCGGTTGAGCCGTACCATAAAGAAATCAAACCATGGGTCGTATGTTAGAACCATATGACACCATATACAAGCGAGATTACAGGTCACACGGCCCGAGGCCCACCCAAACTGGCCCGTGTCCCATGGGCCTAATCCATATCAGTCGCTGAGACTCGATTATAGGTTGTGTGACAACATGACAGTTGGTACCTTCGGGCAATACCTGACAAATATACACCACGCACCTCATCATCATATCTCTGAAACAATCTCTGAGGCCAATTACCTCAAACATGCTGTATTTAATAGCTATTTTTCAGAGAAATACCCAAAAAACAAATCAGTTACTTGATTGTGATATGTCACGTACTCGCTGCTGCAGCGCGATGGAACTGGCTGGGAATTGAATGCATGACATTGGGATGAGTGGAGCAGAGCTTTACACTGCACCAATCTGGCAATATTTGCTCACAGCTCTAATGTCAATAATGAGTTAAGAAGTAAATGTAGGAGGAAACTTGCATACCCAGAATGGTCTCACTACACTCGAAAGTGAATCATCCAATCATGTCCCATGAGGTGAGGCCATGAAGACGCCAACGCAGACATGACAGGCGACAATGTTTTCAATTCACCACGTGACAACCCCTCATTTCATTCCAGACATTATCTCCTTGTTTCGTCTCAATTAGAATGAACTTAGAAATTCACCTCTTTGTCTTCGTCAAGCACAAAATCACCAGTTAGCTTGACAGTGATGGCCAACTGACAAAATAGTGGGCTAGGGCTCCTCCCAAACATGGTTTAACACAACCAGGACCCTCCGACGACATGACACGGTAAAGTTAACAATGCCCGCCGTGCCCTGAGGACCTCGCAAAGCCGTCCACCCCTTCCCGTCCCAGGGGTAGGATTCATATCACCGCCACCACGAACAGATGATTGTACACCTCTCCCAGCCACGCCATACCCGAGAGCAAGAAGGCGAGATTCGGAGCTAATTACTTCGAACACGATTCCATTAGTTCCACAAAGATGACAGCGCTGTTAAAATGGAATTTCAACACCCCTGGTGAGACGGGCAGATGAGCAAAGATATTCAAGGCAAAATTATAGTCAAATACTCTACTTTTTGACTGAGCCCTAGAGGGACATTTATAGAAACAAACTTTGACCCTTTTACAATTTTGGTGCCCTTTCCCTCGTTTGAAGCTCACTCAGGATAGACTGGGGCAACAAATCTCTACGTAGTTTTCAAAATGGTCCGTGTCTGCACTACCACAGATACAGGGATTTTGGGGGGTGGGAGTGGGGAGATAGTATGACAGCAATATTGTCAAGAATTCCTGTGTTTTGGGAGGCGCCTTAGTTTTCTCAGGCAAGTTGGCTCTCTTTCATACAGAAAACTTTGGACGGTCATTTGCATCTTTGGTCTTCGTGTTATAAGTCGTAAAGAAGCCCAAAATTGCCCATTGAGAGCTAACTTGAGTGAGAAAACTCTCACACGGAGTGGCGCCTACAGTTTTCAAAATCTCTCTCAATATACGATAACTCACCGCCGCCAATGCGCCGACTGAATGTTGCCGTATCAGTGATTGCTCCTTCAAGATCATCGCCGGTGGCGTATGAGTTAATTATGACATCATTCAAGTGACGCCTCGGGTCATCGGTGAACAATCCAACAAGATTGATGACTCTATGTCCTATTGTTAGGATTATTGTGATACGACAGAGAGCAGCCAACACATCAAAACTCCACGACAATCAAGTCGTTTATGAATCTATGATTGCAGTTGTCATCTGACTCTCTCTGTATATGAGTATATTTACTTTATGGGTTATTTTCAGGTGGGGACAAAAGTAGCAGGGTTCCAGAGCTGTAGCAGCGGGCATAGATCTCCAACTTGCTGCTTTTGAGACCGCTTTTGAGACCCCTGGTGAATATTCACAAGCACAAATGGCATGACAACAACCTTTAAGACCAGTGTCAGCCATGAACACCGTCTTCAGCGATGGTTCTAACGCCAGTGGCACACCAGGCGATATCGCAAGCGATCTGATCGCCATTGAGCAAAATCGGCTGTTGATGCCAGGTGTGCGTGGACAGCAATGTGGAATCCTCTCGCCAGCGATCTTCGCCCATTAACAAAATAACAAAGCCTGTATCGCCTAGTCTGCGATGGCTGGCGAGAAGATCGGTGGCGAGGAGATCCCTTGCGATATCGCCTGGCGTGCTGCTGGCTAATCACACAGTCGCAAATATGAGGACAACATGGCATTCTGTCAGGGGAAGATGCAAATTTACCGATGCCTTTTTGGTGACACATTCAACTCCAGCAATTACAACACAACAAAAGTTAAGTGACAAGATTTGATTCAAGAAATTTACATATGTCACCTTGGTTTGGAAATGTTTACAAAGTTTCCAAGCAGAGAAAGAAAAAGACAGGTCTGCTGACGCGATTGTTAAATCTGTGATTTACAGATGAGACTGAAAACTTGCCAATAATCGGATTTCACATCTGCTCGGAGGTTCGACTCGTCAGATCACAACTGTCGACGTTTGAATGATTAGGCTTGTTTACAGTTTGTGGTAACGAGTCGGATGGGTGGAGGGTGCCGGATCGACGCACAAAATGATGATGGATGACCCGCACCCCGCGGCGTTTTCACGTCACCGTCACAGTGATATGTGTAGTTTTCTCGAAAGGCGCGAACGCACCTGACAATTTGCTACTTGAACATTCAGCCTGCGGGGCAGATTAAATGCAATGGTGTCACCGGCATGTCTTAACAACTTTTGTCTTTGAGGGCCAATTAAACAGATAAAAGGTTACATTGAGAGGAACCGAGATCATTTTCTAGTTAATCTGAGAAGATACTGAAAAAAGATAGCAATTTTCTCCTGATATTATCAGGAGAAAATTGCTATCTTTTTTTCAAGTTGGCTGTTGGAAACTGTCCACCAAAGTTGGATCACAGCAGACACAGGAAACGCAATGCCCGACTTTTTTTGCTGACAATGAAATATGATTGGCGATCGGCGAATACACAACTGTGCCAATATTGGACAATGTAGAAGGAAACCAGTCTAACGGGACTTGACCAAAATGTGGTGTACTATAGGCCTGCCTTCTGGGAATCCCGGGGGAGACTCGTTGATTTTAGGATGGAATAGGCCTAAATACTCCTTTTCCCTTCAAACTGCATGAACGGTACACATAACCGACAAAATCCTGAGTTCCTTAGGTCACTGTGAACCCTCCTTTCTGATAGTTCACACAAACCACTGACCTGTTAACGCATCAGCCACAAAAAGGGTTTAAACTTGCAAATGAGACTGTCGCCGGTAAGGGGCGTGGGTCTTCCCACAAACTGCACCTCGGAAGGGTCCAGCGGGCCATAAGTCATCCCTTTATCCGGTATCATAAGATTGGGTGCCCTGTTACAGAGTTTTTATGGAAACAAATCAAACCAATACTGAATACCCCTCAACAAAAGGAGGGCATTTGTGCCCTTGAAGGGTGCCCTCAGGGTCGTGGGTGCATCGCCTCAAGCTTTGTTACAAGTCAGAAGACGGATTCGATACCCTACGGCTGACCTTGACTTCATAATGTTCATTAACTAATCTGTCATAAACGTGAAAACGTGAATGATTTTGATGAATGTAGGTTTACATTATGACATCTGGCCCGACGTGTTCTCTATGAAGCCATCGTTGACTTCAGAAGTTAATGCAGCATTCACTGCATTAGGAAACAAACTGATTGTATCCTAATGTTAACAAGGGTAATGACTTCAGTGACCTTTCTCACCAAATCAGGCGACGGTGGAGGTGCTAAGGGATGGATATTCTGAATTATTTGTGAAGTCTTTTTATGAAATCGGCATACAACGTCAACGACCAAGTTGGAGGTAAGATGATCAGAAAGCCTGGTTCTTTGCCCATTCTGGCAGATATTGGTTCCCTTCTTCAAAAGTTTGGTGCATTTCCCTGCTTTACAGATAGTCGTCATAGAATTACACTAACGTAGTAACCAAAACAAGTTCGGCCCATGCCAAAATCAGGGATGGAATGGAGCTAGCAGAGTACATCCTCCCACAGCAGGGTTTTTTACTCGCTCCTCGTCATTCCTCTGACATAAACTGTGTGCGAGTGTATGAAGAGGAGTGAGACCGAAGCCCTGTTTTGGGAGGATGGCAAGAATACCTCTCGCCAAAGTGCTGCACCTGTACAAATCGGGTGAACAAATTTCAACAATCTTTCATACCCAATGGTAATTTAGCCAGTGGTTTTTCAACGGGCAAGTTTATGATTTCCCTCTACAGGGCCATGAATCAGCTTTCTACCCCACCAGGGCCATCGATTACACCGAGAACTCGACAAGATCTGTCGCCACCTTATCAAAACAACCTACGGCAGAACACTATCGCGGTGAATATTATGTCCATTTCAACAATTTCACCGGTGTCGTGACATCATTACTGAGATACTCGGCACTCACGATAAGGATTGCTCGAGGTGGGGACACCAGTCAATACACCTGTTTTCACATCTGCATATTATACCGCGTCACCTCCTGCTTCAAGTGTGGATGTGGATGTTCCAGGGATTGAGGCCCCCCACACTGACTGGTGGCTGTTCTTGTAGTTGACCCTACCCAACTTTATCTTATGTCGCGACACAAAGAAGTATGGACTAAACATTCCAGTGACTGAGGTCATCCCTACTGATTGGTGGGTGT